>VWZK01001980.1:179791-288253 GCA_013396935.1 Baryphthengus martii | reverse complement strand
AAAAAAAAAAAAAAAAAAATAGAATGCAATTCAACAGGGACACACGCAACACATACGTTTAGGCAGGAATAATCATCAGCATAAACCTGTAATGAGGAACAAGTTTCAGAAAGTTTGCAGGAAAGGACAAGGAAGAACTGTAGTGCATCACAGAAGGAGTTGTCAACTGAGCCAATTGTCATACTTCTGTGAACATGCCAACTATTATCCTGGGATATATGAGTGGAAATGGATCTCGGATGATACCTTCTACTAGGCACTGGGAGAGCCTAGGGGGGAGTACATGGTCCAGTTTTGGGCACTGCACTTCTGAAAAGATATGGAGTGTTTGAAGGAAGGCAGGACAGGAGCAAAATAAAAGTGCAGATGGCTGGAAAAGTGGAAATTGGAGGCTGTTTAACAGTGGAAGAGTCATGAAATAAACTTTAGGTATATAAAGCTTCTATAGAAAATAAGGAAATGACGTGTTCTCCCAGCTTGAGAACTGGAAGACATAAATGCAGCAGGACAGATGCAGATCAGGCATTACTAACTAAACTTTCCTCATGATCAGAAGAGTGGTACACTGGAAGGAGTTTTTTAGGAAAGAGGTCTCCACCCTGAAAAGACTTTAGGTGTGTCTTCATTTATGGTGAATTGCAGGTAGAAACAGCTTTGGACAGCCTCTCCGAAAGGTCTGACTTAGCCAAATGCACAACTCTGGCCTATGACCCAAGGACGCAAAGCCAATAGTTAAAACAAAGAAGTTTAAGGGAGTTATTCACTCGCATCCTGTCTTGAATCTAAGCAACCTTTGGGCATGCCATTTCTTCAAAAACCCAAACCTTCCTACGTGCTCAAAATGGGTATTCCCACTGCACCAGGAGCCTGTTGTTCTCTGTCACTTGGGGATGTTTGATGATGTCTTGCTTGACAGCTCCTGAATGCCTCAGGTATGCCTGGGTGGAAGACACCCACTGGGCTACAGTTGACCGGGGCAGATTGCATCTTTCCCTTCTCTCCCTGAAATGCTGATGTGAACAGGGAGCAGGGCAGGTGTTAGACACAGGGCAGTACATCAGCACCTGCTCTCACCTGTGTGTAAGCACACGGGCCCCTCATTTCACCCTCCTGCCGACTTCCTGCCTCCAGGTGAACTGAGCAAGCAGGGTGTCGGTACAGGATGCAAAGGATCATGTCCCTCGGTGTTGAGGGATGATCTTTTTCTACATCTCACCCAGTGTGGAAGGCAATAAGGATGGGTAGTGCTACCCTCCTGGCCAGGAACACCACAGGACAGGTCGTGGTCTTTGGTGTCTTTGGGAATCAAGGGAGCAAGCGGTAGCCTGATCACCTTTAATTGGGTAAGACCTGGATTTAGGGCACTAGTGTTGCAGAGGTGGTGGCCTCCCAAAGGGAGTTTAGATTTGCCTTTTTTTCGTTTATTAGAAGTTATCACCTCTGTATTGGTTCTATTTGGTCTTCAATGTTGTTCCAAGTAAGTAATTTTAAACTCCTATGATTCACATGATCCCTGACTAATGGTGCCCACAATGAAATAATCTCGGAGTTTCCTGATGAAAACCACATTTAGTGTTAGTAGTATCCATATATAGTAGGGGCTGATGGGAAGAAAGCAACGAAAAGCAATACACCAGAAAAGAAAGGAAATTATGCCTTTAGAGTGTGACTTTTTCATACAACATTTAAAGGACATGCTAGGAATACTTTGTTGGGTATCAAATACCACTGTTCTCCACATTTAGGTTTGTTGTTTGATCTTTTTTCTTGGTCAGGTTCTAGAGAGAAAAACCACACATACACACAAAACATCTTCTATTCATCTCCTGGTTTTGTACTTGGGGCTCTTCCTCCCCCTTCAGCACCAACCCCTTCCAGGTTCCACATCACCACAGGGTTATTAATCAGTTGTGATATCCACATGACCTCCAGTTTCATCTTTCTTTGGTCCCTCTACTCCACCGGTTGAACTATTTCTAATTGGCTAATCAGCTTATCCGGTTTGGCCCTTGATGCAAACCAGGTCTAGACATGATCTATTCCTGGGAGGCCCCTGGGTTCAAGGGGCCAATCTCACACCCTGTCCATCACTATTGTCAGCATGGTACCCTATCTCAAAGACATGCCAATGAACATTAGCGAGAGATTAAAATGACAGCCTTGGTTTTCTTACATGCCTTTTAATCATCGTAACATGCAGTCTAATGTTTCACTCTGTCTTCCTTTCCCTGCAAGAGCATGTTCTCAAGGAAGAAACCAGGAGGGACGATAGCGGGTCAAAGACCGCAACAGGGTGAATGTGGCAGAAAGAAATCAAAATGGAGGGTGGGGGAGGAGGAGGAGGAGGCAAGAGACAAAAACCAAGTCAGAATTTGTCAGCCAGAGGCAGAGCAGCAAAGCTAGAATTTCAATTCCTTCGTGTGGCTCCCACAGGCTGATAACTTATAGGTACCACTCACTGCCACACCAGCTTGCCACCAACATGGGCTAACGCTGGTGCCTGCAGCAGGCTGCCTAAAATCCATAACCACACACCTGAAAGGTGGTTTTCACAAACGCTGCACATCTTGACTTGTCCTGGGAAGAGCTGGCAGTTTTGGTTACTCTGAATACCAAGCTGTCTTTTATGAAGTGGCTACATATGGATTTAGTAGCTGACTTTAAACCTTTGGATTTCTGAAAAAGTCTTAACCTGATCACTTAGCTGTGATTTTATGCAATTAGTGGCCATTTAGGCAAATGACAATTGAAGGGCTCCGCGCAACAGGATCGTGCCTGAATTCCTCCTTGGTCTCTCCGGCAGTGAATAAGTTGGTGGCTCTTAAACAAAGCCCTATTCTCTGCAAAGCTGTGTCAGTGTAAAAGGCAGATGCTCCTGTATGAATATCTACTACACAGACAGGCATAAAGAAGGTCTCCCCAGTTGGAGAGTTGTGTGGCTGTGTTAACAACATGCACAACCAAAGTTACTGACCTCACTTGTCCAAGACTTCCTTGTGCTTGGCCAGCTCTGAATGCAGACAGTGCAAATTCACACCTGCCTGCAAAATACCATATGGACATCATCTGTAACAAACTTGCTCAGATGGTTCATTTCTAAGGGACATTCAAACTTTTCCTGGATGTATGTGTATTTTTTCCTCTCACAGTCATGCTTTTACTGAAAATTTTAGCTAATGTAATACCAACTCCTTAGTTTTTCAGCTCCTTGGTCCAAAAGTATTTGGCTGGTGGGATGTGCGAATTCCTTTAGCCAACCAGTGGAGCGTGTAATTAGCTCTATATGCACGAATGAATTACGCATATGTTTTGCTATGTGGCTTCAGCTGGTAACTAAGCATGAGAAGTCTCCAGCTAGAAAAGGAAACCGGTGAGAAAGTTAAGAAAGGCTGTGAAGTGGGCAGTGCACAGGATGTCTCTGGTTTTCCTTGCTCCCTTTCTTTCTGATACATATCTGATTCTGCCCTCATCCTCATTTTTGCGCTGTGCTTTTCACAGCATACACATTCCTGGGAGCACCCTACAGGACATACTCCGTTTCCAGTGCCTCGCATTCTGTTTTCACATAGCACTGAATTGGAGTGACATTTCGTGACCTGGTAAGAATTAAGTCGGCCCAGTTGCGGAAGTTAGCATGAATCCTGCTCACCCATCCCAGCCTGCCTAAGCAGGAGATGGAAGTAGAGCCTTGTAATCACACCTGGCCAGTTTGTGAAGTTACCAGTCCTTGGCTGAGATGAGGTATCTGCCTCTGTGTGTGTCATGGAGACTGTTTCAATACAAAGCCAAATAGGTTTCCTTGAATCGTTTCACAGTCCAGACACATCATATACTTGCAGAGTTTACTGTGAGAGCAGCTGTCTTACTGAACAGTTGCACCCCTTCACTCCTTTTTGTCGTCTGTTTAGCATTTTTTAAAGATGTGAGCCTTAAAGCAGGTCAGAGTTGAGGGAAGTTTCATATTTGGCAATCTTTTCTCAGTCTTTGTAAGAGTGCAGAAATTGGCTCATGTTGAGTTGGCCTTCTCTGAACGGGGAGAATGCAACCCTGCTGGTAGCACCATAGTATTATTTATATAGCAAGTCAAAGTACAGAGTTCAGATTTTTTTATTATTTTTTTTTTACAGTTCTAGGTGGAAAAAAATGATTAAAATGTTTTACATATACCCTGTCCATTTCAATACTTGATTTTTGTAACGTACCCCAGCATGTCAGAGCTATTATTTCCTAATATGAATAAGACCCGAGTACACAGACTCTCCTCATGTTAAAATCCATCCTGCTCTTTAAAACACTACCGTGCTCAGATGGAGTAGAACGAACAGAAACTGATGCTTTCAGAGAACTTTTAGCAGACCATCAGATCTCAACCAGTTTCACGATGAGAGTAAATCAGAAGTGGATTCAGGGTAAATGGTGTTGTCTTTCCCCACTTGTTTGTACCAAACCACTTCATCCAAGGCCCAAACCAACGCTGCCTAAAGTCGACAGAAGTCTTTGCACCATCTCTCTGGCTCTCAGGCATCTGAATGAAAGCTATCCAGCTAGGCAGCACAGTCATTATCTCTCCCTCTGACCTCCCTCTGATGCTGCAGACAAGGCCACACATTCTGCAGCCAGGGAAAGGCTGAGCAGCAAGCATTTCAGCCTCTTACAGATGTGGGTAAATTATCTTAATGTATTTAAACAAAGTACAGTGTCAAAGTAGTGTAAATACCATATTTCAGCAAAATGGCTGCTTTTCCAGTGTTCTGCTTGCTGATGCCAAATGAAATACTTCTCACTGTTTATTCACAAAATTCTTTCTTGCTCACTGAATTTTCATATTGCTGGGCTGGGCCAAATAATCAGTTTCCTTTTAACATCGAAAACCCATTAGCGCTTTCCAATAGGCTTTTCACGTTTTGTTAGAAACCCTTGGGAGCGCAATGTGATTAGCCTGTGTTGTTTTTAATTATTGTTGATCGGAACCTACCTGTGGGGAAACGGCAAGGTGCACGAACAGCCAGCCCTGCACACCGAGACATTTACAGAACGGCTAAAGGAGGAAGCTTGAAGCGTACAGTCGCACTTTGGTACACCAGTGGCATTTCTCGCCTTTTTAAACAGCATGCCCTTTGTGTTAAGAAACACACCTGCACCACTTCAGAGATTAATGGGCAATTTCTTGGCAGCACTTGCGGACATTTCCGTTGTCCATTAAGATGATGTAAGACTAGAGGAGAATTTTTCTTGATCGACTTTAATTGAATGCTAATCTCTTCTCCTTAAAGAAAACCTAGGTTTCTTGGGAAATATATAAGCCTCTTCAAATGTCAGGAAAAAGACTAAAGAAATGACAGAGGCCCCCAAAACTATAAATCCTCCTCCATTAGTCAAGTCTCTTCTGTGAATGAGTTAACTTTAAAAAAACGATACTACTAAGTATTTTATCAAAGCAAACATTTAATCTAAGTGAAAGGAAGAGATACCAGTCCCCTTCTGGAATGGGATGGAAACTGCCAAGTTGTGTTTTAATTTCTTAAGAAAACAAACTATGTCAAACACTGGGTTTTAAGCAAGCAGATGCTCATTTATCATTTGTTTTATCTGTGCCTGTGCTCGGGATCCTGCTGAACATAAGTTTTCTGAAATGGAAATGACCATATGGCCAATACCTTAAAAATTAATTCAACATGCCCTGTCATGCCCCTGTGCAATGCATCCTTTTAATGGTGCTTTTCTTCTCTTTTTTACATCATTGGACAATGGAAAGAGAACAACTGCCTTCGTGGGAGTTCTTTTCATTGCAGAAGCAATCTATGACCAATGTTATGCTACCAGCAGAGTTTAGATACTTTGCTAAGGCTGTGCTTTCACAGCCCCACTTCTTTTAGAGGTTATCTCACCAAATAAAAAGCTTTGCTACTGTTTTAACCCTGGTCTTACTGCAGACTTCCAGATCAGGCCCATAGACCATGAGAGAGAGCCCACAAGAAGTGGCCCACAGCTGCCCCACAGCTGTGGGGTGAGAGCTGGGTGTTCAGCATCCAGGGATGACAGTGTTTCATTCACTGATTCCAAAATGCCTGGGGGTGGGAGGCTGGGATGACCCTGAGGAGCCACCAGCAGGACTAGGTCCAACTGTCCTGACAAGTGAGAGAAGTCTCTGCCCTGTAAGTCTGCTGCCTAAAAGGGGGTGTTCTTGATTTGCTGTGATAAATCTGGGCATTTTTTTTTCTCGAGTGAAAATGAAGGGGATGTCTCTAGTATCACTTTCTCCTCTCAGCATTGCTTCCATTGAGCATGGACAATTCCTTTCCAGATATTCTGGGTACTCCTCATACATCACAAAGCAGCTAAAGCTTGTTGAATGAGGAAAATGTAAGCAAGCAAAATAGACTAGTTTTATTAGCCCAAATTGTCCTAATTTCCAGGTACAATTGCCAGAGTCACTGGAGATTCCCACGGAAAGGCCACTTCAATTTTGGACTGCTTGCTCAGGAGCAAAATTAATGCAAGTGCAATTATGATTCTGGATCCCGATGCAGAAAAAAGACATCCAGTTGAAACCAACCAATGACCACCTATGTCACTGTAGACTGTAGCTTTCACCTTCCTCACAAAGACTGGAGTGGCAGTTAGGAACCTGAAATATAGCTCAGCGATGTCATACATAGGTAACCCACCTTGTCTTAGCCAGGACTGCTCTGTTTTACAGGGGTGTTTCATTGGTCAGCAGAGTACAAGCTTGTCCATCAGTTAGTATCATTCCTGTCCTGCCCCTCCATCGCCTTGTGCCTCTGCCTCCCCTCTGCTAGTGATCACAACTCATCCAGTTGTCAGCAAAGAGCTGCCATAAAGCTGTACAAGCAAGAAGCAGCACTGGCAGGCGTTAAGGCTGAAGGGCATCATCCTGTGGTACTTTATACCATCACAGTGACTGACACATTTGACACCTCTTACAGCCATACTTGAAATCGTAGCATCCCTGAAGGATCCTTTGCGGGCCTCTGCTGACGTAAACAGCAACAGCAGAGGCGCGTTGAGTCTGCATACGCAGAGAGCAGTCATGATGATCTGTATTATTAGATGCCATGATAGCAGTTAACTATAAATATCATGCACCCTGCATGTGACACAGCTGCTCACCTGGGCTGGAGCTCTGAGTTAAGGACAACAGAGATGACAGCAAGGAGAAAGGAACAGTGGCTGTGTTTCAACTCTCCCCTTACATGCTGCCAGAGGAGGTGAGACTCACTTTCTGCATGTCCAAGTGTCTGAAGAAATACTTGCTGTCTGGTACATTCCCAGACTATCAGGGAAGTAAGCAGACATTTGTCTTCTAAACTGCGTTGAAAATCCTCACTGTGGCTGCCCATGAGGAAATTAATCATAGTACTAGGGAATAGGGGAACAGATTATTTCAACTGGAAGTGACTTACAATGATCATCTAGTCCAACTGCCTGACCAGTTCAGGGCTGACCAAGTTAAAGCATGTTATTAAGGTAATTGTCCAAATTCCTCTTCAATAGCATCAAACACCTCCCTAGGAAGCCTGTTCCAGTCTTTGACTACTCTCTTGATAAAGAACTGCTTCCTAATGTTCAGTCTAAACCTCCCCTAGCACAGCTTTGAAACATTCACATGGTCCTATCACTGGATCCTGGGGAGAAGAGATCAGCACCTTCCTCTCCACTTCCCCTCCTCAGGAAGCTGTAGAGAGCAATGCGGTGACCCCTCATCCTCCTTTTCTCCACACTAGATAAGTCTCCATAACATTTCTTCCAGCCCTTTCAGCAGCTTTGTTGCCCTCTTCTGGATGCTTTCAAGCACCTTAAGATCCACTCCTTGTGGGGCCCAGAACTGCACACAGCACTCAAGATGAGACCACACCAGTGCTGAATACAGAAGGATAATCACTCCTTTGACCAACTGGTTGTGCTGTGTTTGATGCTCCCCAGGATGCAGTTTGCCCTCTTGGCTTTCAGGGCACACTGCTGACTCGTACTGAGCCTGCTGTTGACCGGCATCCCCAGATCCCTTTCTGCAAGGCTGCTTTCCAGTCACTCCTCTCCCAGCCTATACTTGCACCCTGCATTACTCCGTCCCAGGTGCAGAATCCAGCATTTCAACTTGCAAAATTTCATCCCAATTAATCATAGCCCAATGCTCCAACCTGTGTCAATGCCTCCGCAAGGCCTCCTGTCCCTTGAGTGTCAACAGCACCACTCAGTTTGGTATCATCAGCAAACCTGCTAATGGTGCATTCAACTCCTTGATATTGGTCCTAATAGTGTCCTCTGCAAATAAAAGCATGCAGATACTTGTTATGTTACTCTGTTCTACAATTTTTTCATTTTTATTTAGCGTGAGTTTTACATTTGATTTATCATTTTCAGTTTAGAAGGCAATTAATTTTTCTTTACCCTTTGAATTACCTGCAAATTACAGTCATATATCTGATCTTTTTTTTTCTGGTGATATCATCTTACTGTCAGCACTCAGGAAGGTGAACTGACTGATAGGGATAGAAAGTGAAACACATCATTAGAAACACAGGCTGTGTTTGGTGCCGATCACTAGGAAATCTTTCCTGATTACTACAGATCTGTCTTCCCTTGCTTTCTGTGATAGTTACTCTGTTGGGTAACTGCCTGCTCTGCTCTTCCGAAAGGGCTTGATTTTTTAGCCATTCTGAGGATAGACCTGGGAAACAGAGGCAGGAGATGTCAAAATTGACAGTCAAACCTCATCAACACTCATAGGAGGAAATCTAGATATACCCAAGGAAGAGCTCTTTTGCAGAAGAAGCTAGATGGATTAATGGGAAAATATTTTAATGAGATTAACAGCTAGCGTTTGTTTCAAAAGTCAGTAGCAAGTGACTGAATAGATGTCAAATATTTATTTTAAATATAAATTTTATATTTTAATTTGTATTATAAATATTTTATTAGTAAATAACTGCTCTCAGGGCCCTACTTGGAAAAAATATGGAGACCACTAAGCTTTGCACTAACATGATGCCACTGGTACAAGGACGCTGTAAAGGTCAGAGGTGTCCCTTTGACAGTGGCATGACACACCTGTTTTGGGAACTTCAGTACCCTTGCACAGGACAGAATGTCTGTCAGGTGCAGTCAAGCACCTGACATCTGATGATCTCAAAGTACTTTGCAAAATCAAGTGGATTAATCTTTCATATTGCCTAAATATGGAGCTGGTCCATGGACAAATGCCCTATTCGATATGTTCAAGTCAGTGACTGAGCTGAGAATAGGATCCAGATCTCCTACCGGCTTTCTGTCGTGTCCTGTGCATGCCAGATCGTATGCATGCACCCTGTCAACTTCTCATTTCTCTCCCAAGAAAGAGGTGACTCCTATCTGCACTGCTTTACATAAACAAGTTACCAGATTTCACTGCTAAAGGAACATTTGCACAATCATGGTACCTTCAGCCTCAATATCACACTCTATCTCCAACCTTCTGATTGCCCGTGTTGCTCATAATCTGGCTCACACCTAGACTGAGCCCACTGATCTGCAGGCCAGGGACATAGAGGCACAAGGAGAGCACTGGCCAGGCCTTGGGTCCTGCTTGATGGGAGGATCAATGTAGGTCCTAGCAGGCTGAGCTATATCATGCTGGGAATGCTCTAGCCCAGCAGGGAGTCACTGTAGCCCAGCAGTAAGCCATAGGCTGAGATTCAGCATAAGGATTCAGAGAAGACTCGGGAGTAGAACTTGGCTCACTCGTTAATTTGTGAAAATTTGGCCATCTTCTGCAGTCATGACTGAGAGAATTTCCTCAAGAGATTATTTTTTTTTTTCCTTATCTCATGATTTGGTGTTTGTTTGTTTAAGGTTCCTGAAACACAGTCCAAACAGGTTGAACCTTGTGACTTGTGGCTGACTGAACACTGCTTTGCAAACAAATGTGCCATGACCACAAACTGAAAACAGTGGGTTTCAGTTCCAGGGATATCTCTTTTTATTCTCCCTGCAAGCCTGGTGGCTTTCTTAATGGAGTTCATGTCTGTCCACATCCAAAGTCCTCTTCTGGAGAGACAAGCTGACTTTCGATTTGACATCACATCTGCCTGCTAACCGCCAGCGTTTCACAGCCACAGCATCATCGTCACTACATGAACAGTCCCGTCCCGTGGCTCAGTGAAAAGGCAAACATGAACTATTGGGAAGGATAGACTACTCTGCTTGGGTTGTCCTTTCTGGCAGCTGGTGGCCTACCCACTATGTCCCCTTGATCATTCTTGTCAGATACCCTCTGTGTTGATAGATCAGAGTAAGAGCAGCGCTTGTTATCCTGGTGTCCTCCAGTGGTGGCTCCCATGGGGTTGTACAATGGACACCTCCTGCCTTTGCCTCCCGTTCTGCATCACAAGAAGGGCATGGTTAAGTGGTCAAGGAGCACATTCAGCATACCAGCTCATGCTCTGTTCCCTGCACCTTTTCTGTGGCTGCGTTTCATCTATTTGTTCTCTGGGTATAGCTCATAACGTTAGCAAAGCCTGGAGTCTCCTTCTGCTGAAAGAATGTCTCCAGCCATGACAAGCTGGGCAGATTTTCTAAGATAGCTGACCACAGAGACTAGGGCTGGTATCCTTCTGAGACCTTCATTCTGAGACCTTCTGTACAGCACTTCTCTTGTGTTGACCTCTGTCATCAGTGTTCCTGCTCAGAAAGTAGATACAGCAGAGGGAGAACATAAGATAGCAAGATTAGGAGCTGTCAGTCTTAAAACATCCCCTCTCCTGAATGTATTTGGCTCTTTAGAGGAAATACCTGTCTCTAAAGCTGTACTTATCTCATTTTTTCCTCTCCTAAATAACTCAGCAACAATTACCAACCTCTGAACAAGTGATTGGGGTGAATATAAATGTGCTTGTAGCTCCTAGTGTGAGTGGCCTGTTGATGCTGTGCATGGGACCCTGTGTGCACTGCCTGACTTGCACTTATCTTTGAGCAGCAGCAATGGTGAGTGACTGAGCTTGAGCAGATTACTTCAAAGGTATATTTTACCCCCTGAGAACATTAACATCTTGACAAATCAACAGCAGTAAAGATGTTCCATGTGCACTTTGGCTTCACAAGACTACAGTCATGTCACTGTTCTTGGAATGGATGACACCCGTTTTATATATACATGTTTATTTATTTTTGATAAATTATGTAAATGCATATATGCTCAAAATACATGAATTATTTTTCAGAAGTCCTCTGGAATTTGTAAGGTTGGCTTCTCAGCCCCATTTGTCTGATGTACGTTCCCTAAAGGGGGGGGAATGCAAATCATCAGCCCCATGGAGGACGCAAACTAAATGCTTTAGGCAGCCCAGAAGTTGTTTGCTCTAACCTTCACCCTGACAGTAAGTGTTTACTATCCTGTGAAAGGGTTACGCAGGGTTACCTTGCTCCCAGATGATCCATTTTCTCACCTGGAGAGGAGAGGTCTGGGAGCAAATATATGGGGGATCTGTAGTTTCTGGGCTGAAAGGGAACTTGATCGTGTCTTGCATCACACAGTTTGATGGTTTGGGAAGTTTGTCTTTGCACAGACTACAGACCCTGATTAATGTGGTGTTGTTGCTATGGGCACTGCCCTATCATTCAATGTTTTCTGTTTCTGCCTTTGCTGACAAGGCCTTTAGCACCAGTCTAAGGGCAACGAGTAATAACAGAGAAGAACAGAGTCATAATGACCGTCCTCTGAGCAAACAATTGATATGCTAATGACGTCGGTGGGAACACAGCTCATATCTACAAAGAAAGGAACTGAAGAATGGAAATAAGACAGGGTAAAGAACAGAGGGGTTTAAAAAAATGATTTGAAGAAGACTCTTAGGGGATTTTTCCAAAGACCTAGACTAAACTTTGTGGAAGAAAGGGAAGAATCCAGTGTGACTTTCGTACTGGGAGCAAGTCTGGTTTACAAGCTGAGGAAGCCGAGGAACTGACCCAAACTCAGTATTAGCTCAGCATAGAGAGGATATTAGAAGAAATAAATCTACGCAGAGCCTTTCTATTTGTATTTTATCTTCTGTGCACTTCTTGTACTAAGTAAAGAGCTAAGGTGTTTCTGCATTCTATCTCAACCCCAAGGCATGTTACCTTTTCAAACTACCAATCTACCAACTCTAAATGCTTACAGAGGAGCACCAAATCTCCCAGGTACCTGTGGTCCTGAAGAATGTGAAAGTGGTGGCTGGAACACAAAGCAGTTGTGTTTGAGGTTCCACCTTTACACAGAACAGCAACCAAAGCCAGTGCCCTAGATATGTTTCAAGACGGGTCATGAAGAAAAGGGAGCTTGTAGTCTACCAGTGTAGACAATGCAATGGGTTGGGGCCATGTCGCGGGCTACAACATTTCACATGATTGTTCTTTATATATTTGCCACTACAAGTAATCTATGATTGAACCAGCCATATATTTTAGAAAAAAATCCACTGTCAACCAAAGACTTCAAATAATGGAAAATCTGGAAGTCTCATGAGAATCTGCTCCAGTGCTAATACCTTCACTATTAAAGGCTTACTTCTGTTCTTAATTTTTTGCACTTCAACTTCCACATTTCAGAGGAAAGAACCTCTCTTTCTAGATACTCTCTTGTGCAGACACTTTTTAACCCCAGTCAAGTTGTCTCTTGGCTGTATCTTTGATCAGCTAAACAGAGTTCCTTAAATCTCTCTCTGCAGGGTGCAGTTTTCTCACCAAGAACCACTTTCATGCAATCTAGGATCTGAGCTGAACAAAGCTGAGGAAAGAACTTTGGCCAGACCATTTTTTGAGAAAAGACTTAGGAGATGGACCTTGTTATCTGATTAACATTTGGTGTTAATAAAAACTTTATTATATAGTAATAAATTCTGCACTTTTTATTGTTTTGCAATGACAAAAACTTGAGTCATCCATTGCATTTCTCTGTGAATTTCTTCCCTTTGAAATGATTATAACAAGCATGATTATATTACATCAATATAAATCAACAGTGATGTGCTGTCCTGGTTACAATATATTGACGCTTTATTCACAACACCATGAGTTTCTTTTTAGGCATTTTCAAAAGTATAAATCTCCCTTTCAGGGTTCTCAGTAGCAAAATTAGCATTTGCTTTTTGTCCCTGTGCTTACAATTTTTTCATGGTTGTCAGTCCAAGTATTTGGCCTTCAGAGCTGTCTGACGGGAAGCATAAATCAGGTATATAAAATCCAGTATATAAAAATGTGGATTCACCAATGTGCAAGAAACAATTTCCTTTTTGCAGGTGTACAAGTGGAAGTGAATCGCTGTTTAAAAGTGGGGTCACTGCTTTTTCTCTTCAGAAAGCTTCGCAGCATTATGTTACTACAGTGAGAAAACTCCTATTGGTCGGCTAAAGGCCAGTAAATCGTAACATGCTACTGTGTCTCCCATAGAAGAGAACATGATCTCATGACGGAAAAGTTCACTGGAGTATATTATTACTGGAACATGTCCTCCAAGAACAAGGGCAGAAGCTCGTAATGGATATAGTGACAGCACAGCGGCACATGAGCGCGCTCTGCTATCCGCAGGCCTCTGTACTGCATCTCCTCCCACAGAAAGGTCAATGACAGAGAGATGTAAGGATTTACGTACCCACCATCCTCCTAAGAAATGCTTTTAGCTAGGCGAGGCCTGGGCTGTAAACAGCCCCACTTATTTCAGCTAAACATTATTAAGGTCATAAAATGTCTCAAGATTCATGCAAACTTCACGTCCACTTGGCTGCAGCCCAGGTACGTCTGCCGTGAGAGCCTCCTGAGAACAGTTGGGGAGCTGTGGGGGGAACATGATGACAGGTGGCATGCTGAGCTGGAGCCTGAAAGGGGTTTCTTTGGAAGGATTTGTGTCCCGTTTCTGTGATCCAGCTTTCTGTGGAATAAAAGTACCAAAAAAAGAAAGCACTGCAAGAAAGGTGTTAAGGCCTCTTGAGTCCCTCTGTGCCTGTGAGTGGCA
The DNA here is from genome assembly GCA_013396935.1 of Baryphthengus martii. Lineage (NCBI taxonomy): Eukaryota > Metazoa > Chordata > Aves > Coraciiformes > Momotidae > Baryphthengus > Baryphthengus martii. The sequence goes on along the minus strand of VWZK01001980.1, from coordinate 274,269 downwards.
TCTCCAAGTCAACGGCTGGGACATCCTGGTATTTGGGATCATCTGAAAGTGCAGGTGTGTTGCTTTGGAAAACAATGGAGGCTGTGTCGTTGCGTCAGTGGTCAGGACAGGGGGTGTTTTGCAGTGCCACTGGCTTCCACATTCCCGTGCCCAGTAATGACCAGAAATGATTTATTGTGCAAGATTTCTTTTGAGTGCAGTGGCCTTTCATGCTCAGGAAGGTAACAGCTTGTTCCTCTCCCTTTGCAAAGGCACTGACTGACACATTTAACTAGTTGCAGGGCTCAGCATTCCTCCTCCTCTCCCCCTTCCAGTGGCAGGGTTTGGGTATGGGGCGAGGCTCAGCAGTGCAGCCCAGAGGCCAGGGCAGCCGCCTGGGAACAGGTCAGGGATGGGCATCTGGCTGGTGGGGAGAGCCAGGGTAGACAGCCTCAATGCAAGGCAGGCAGGTGATGCCAGCTGGGATGGAGTTGGAGGGGTGAGGGATGCTGGAGCCATGAGTGCCAGGTAGCTTCTGCACACCTCCAAGGATGTCCACTCTGACCAGAGCATCCTGTTCCACAGGGGGAGATGGGAAGCCCTCCCAGGCCCATCAAAGGGTTGTGCTCCAGCAACAGGAGTGCAATCAGGGTGCAGCAGTCTGGCGCTGCTGGTGACATGACGACATACTTCATGTTTCAGGGACATCTTCCTGATTTTGTATGCTAATCCCTTCTGCCTCCATCAGCCAAGCCTGCAGCTGCCAAGCTGCCAATTCCCCAGCAGGAGTAACCTTTGGTGTGCTGACAAGAGGGGATAAAAGCCACCTTACCTAGACTCTTCTGTCTGTTGTGGGCTCTCCTCTTCAGTCAGCCCCACAGCAGATGTTGCTCCATCACCCTCCAGAAGGGTGATGCAGTCACCTGGTGATGATGGTGGCCGTGTCTAGGCTCACCTGGAGCCCAGTCCCTGTCTGGGGTCATCCTAGCCCTTGGGGAGCAGGAAGAGGGTCCCCAGCCCACCACCCCTGTCCAGGTGACTCTGGCAGCATCTGTCCCCTCTGGCCAGCTTGTGAAGCAAAACCGGGCATACCAGTGACAGACAAGGGATTACCAGCAGCTGAATTACAGGCAGCTCTCTGCTCCAAAGCTCAGTGAGCAGAAGAGGGTCTACTCTCTCTCAGGGTTATCCCTGAAGTTACCTTTGCACTACTTGTGACCCCTGGGGCCGGCACAAATATAGTGCACTGGCCAGAGCACTCTCAGGGTTTGTTTAGCCATGCGACAAAGACCCCCTCTGGCAGCTGGGAATACCTGAAGTAGACAATGGGTCTGGTCATGGACATTTGTGCAACCTCTCTGCGAAGAGGACAGTAAGAGCAGTAATACATATCTCTTCTGTTTATATTCCTGCCCCATGGGCAATTTGTCAGTTACCAAAGACTCGGGTATATGAGCTCCCCTGCTTTACTGAAAAAGATCTTAAATACAGCCAGGTTTCAGGCCCCTGGTGTTTTGATTGTTTTTGTTGTCATATCTCAAGAGATAACTCCTTTAAATTACATGGCATCATCCAAGCAGCATCCTGCTAAACAGAAAAAAACAACACACTTGTTGCAGGAAAATGTTCTTTGACTAACTCCACTAAAAGGTTTGTCTCTCCTTCAGAAAGCTGTTTTAAGAACATTAGTTTAGTTTTGCAGATAAATCATGTCTGTTTGGTTGATCTGTACTCTAATCAGGTGAGGTAAATGCCCAGAGACTAGTTATGGGGGCTGTATAAATACCTCCATAGATAGAGGTATCGAGAGATAAAATGTAAAGATATTTATTATTTTACGAGGCTCATTCCTTTCTCTAGAACCTAAGGAGATATGCTTCATTGAATGTCAGTAAAGTGTCTTTGGTGTAGTGAAATATCTATTAGTTTTGATCTTTTTCAAAATAACTGTATAGTGAAGTATTGTTTATGGTGCTGGTGACCTTTAATGATAGGTTACTGCTTCTCAAGTGGCCATACATGGCTGTGATACAGCAAGGACTCTATGAGGCAGATGGAGAACCGTAACACCGGAGCTCTCCAAAAGTATTGAGTGTCCAGCACAAAGTCAAAGCACTGTGCAAATTCTACACATGTTGCATGTTCAAGCGTTTTCTGCTCTTAAGCTGTTTGGTGATTGTTACAGGCATGTTTTCTGAGCTTACTGACTGTGGAGGATACCACTGCCTAATTCAGAGGGCCCTTTGGGCTGCTGAGACAGACGATGCTAATACATGGAGTAGGTGAGAACTGCGTTTGTCAGGGCTGGCCCTGGGATTGGGCAGCCACTCAAGGTTCCCTGCCTTGGTTGCGTCCTCAGAGCTGTAGGTGAGAAGGTAGCCTCGGCTGCTTATTTTACATAGCACACAGATGGTTGTTTTCAGAGAAGGGCAGATAGACAGCTGTTGATTAGCGATCCGCTCTGCCTGCACAGTGGTTTATGAATGCAGGAACAAAAGGATGATGCTGAAATCACCCGTGAGGGGACACAGCTGGCAGGGGAGCTGGCTTGGGGAGATCTGTAGAAATGTTCCCTCCAATAGCTCTTTCTGCAAGAAGTGAGAAGGAGGTGGCAAAACATCCTAGCCCCTCAACACTGCTTGCTGGTGAAAAAGTGCAGAGAAAGTTTGTTCCTTCTTCTTGGACTTTCAATCAAGGTTTATAAAAAGGTCGCAAAGGAAATAGTACAATTTTTTTAGTGTGAGAGCATTACACTCCAATTATAATGTCTCACTCTGGACCCTTTTGTCAGTTCAGGGTCACAAGCTACCATTTACTATTAGGGATTTCTCTGGGAACAGAAATGGTTAAAACTTTTTGAGGTTCTTTAGTCTTGGTAGAAGGCATGTCAGCAGGCTGGTAACCCGGGATGAGACACGGTGTGTTACAGGTTTATTTCAGTCATGGTCTTCACCTTCCTGCCTATCTCCTTGGATTAAAGAAAATGCTGGGGTTTTTTTCATTGTGTTTGTTTCAGTTGCTGGTTGCTGTTAATAGCTGCAAAGCCCCACCCTTTCCATTAATGGGTCAGTGCCCAAAACATGCCCGCTGCTAGTCAGATCTGCATAGTTTAAACAGGTGCTCTTTCTAACACACAAGAAATATGTGCTCACTTTCTAAAGTCAAGCTGTCCTGCTTACAGCTTAGGAGCAGGTCTGGCTGTTGCAAATACTCTCACTGGCTGTGAATTTAAGTTCTGCAAATTCCGAACAACTAGTATTTGGGAGGTGGTCCCTAGCTAACTATGAAAGAGCAGTTTCTGATGAATGGTCCAGTAAATTCTCAGCTGATGAAGCTACCTGAATTTAAAGGAGCTAGCAGGCAAAGAAATGTCTGTCTGCCAATGCACAATGCAGTATGAGAATGGACTTTTTTTTCACTTCAGCCCTTTATCCTAGTGCTGGATTTACAGCAGGAGAGGGGACTGTAGCACCCAGGTACGCTGCCCGTTGTGGTGTGTGCCTTCTGGTAGTGTGGAAGGCGAGTGGCTGTTACTCCTGCTGAAAGATGTGGGTGAAATATGTTCAGCAAGGTCCAGAAATATGATAAGTGGTTGATATTCACATCTGCTTGCCACCAAGAGGAGAGTGGAGGAACCATGTGCTCTGGCATGCCCAGGAGTCCTTTAGCTTGCGTATGCCTTCCTGCCAAAAGTAGGACAAAACTCTCCCAAAGAAGGAAGACCAGCACTCTGTCCCTTCACAGCTGCCCCCAAATCAAGACGGAAAATTATCTGTGCCAACACTTGGAGAACACACCGAGAGACATCAGGCATTGTGTGGAAGACTAGGTGTTGACCCACACAGATCCAAGTTGAGTTACAGGGTATTCTTCAGCTCAGCATAGCACAAGCTCCCCTCAGAATGGAGAAGGACAGAGACCTCTGCTTCTTTGAAGCATCTTTTCTCCTTCATAGCTGGCAAACACTGGGATATGGGGCTATAGGCAAGGTAGGGCGAGGAGAGGCTGGAGAAGAGACCAGCGGGCTGTGGCTGCAGGCCAATGTGTATGGAAGACTGCTTCTCTGTGCTTCCAGGCATGCCTGTTGAAACATGGCATGACCAGATCAGTCTCGCTGAGGAGCAAAACGCCACCAGGAACACACACGTGCACAGCACTGTGCAGCGTGGCCAGTGGCATCGATGCAGTTGATTTCTGCACAGGTTTATGGCAGTTGGAAGTCCTGGCTTGGCCATGCCAGCACAGGGGACTCAGACAAGTGGGACTTAAAGCAGAAGATCTGTAACTGAGCTAACAGACACTTTACTGTTTGCCAGCTCGTATCTGCCTGCAGGGCGAGTGGGCAAGGGAAGCCAGGGTGACTTCTGAGTTTAAGGCGGGCAGCAGTATGACAGAGTGTTGCACAGCAGCAGGCGTGCAAGGTCTGTGCTTGGGGATTAACGAGGGAGTGGGGCATTTTCCAGAATTCATATTCAGTGTGCTTAGCTTAATCCATTGTTTTGCTCGGTTCCCTCTCAAGCATCACGTCCCACCAGATATGACGACATTTCAAAGCCCTTCTTTGGGGTGAGTTCTTTGTTTGTTTTGTGGGTTTTTTTCCAAAATCCTGCTGAGGCCATGTAACACAGCCCAGCCCCGTGTACGTGCTGCCCCATTCTGGAAGATGGAAAACAAAAGCTAAAAGAGGATGGTTAACCTTTTCTAATTGTTGCAGCACAGGACTAGTTGCCAGGAGGAACTTGAGTGCTAATCCTACTTTGCTCACCATGTGACCTTTGGGTAAGTTACCTAATTAACTCGTCCTTCAGTCAGTGGAGTCTGTAAAGGGCAGGTGTTTCAGTGAAATCCAGGATTGCTGAGCCAACATGTGGCCTTAGGAAATAACCAGGGGATAAAACTCACTGCACTTCTTTAAAGGTGGTGTTAATACAGAGAATTAAAACATTCTGCAGTAAATTTAAGCCTGACCTCTAATCTTTTGGTGAGGCACAGAATTGAGCCCAGACTATTTAGTTGCATGGAAGATCATTCTCGATGGCATTTGGTATTTGTAGAGGAGTGATATAGAGCGACCTGGTCAAACTACAACTGAGTCAATTCTTTTCTGCTGGAATTAATTTCCTCGTGCTGGACATGTGCGGATCCTGATTATTGCTGGCCACCCTGTACTGTTGCTGTCGAGAGTCCCCTCCAAATCCCACCATGGCTGCCCTCTAGGAGAAGATGGGATTACCTCTCTTTATCCTCATTCTTGAAAGGAGTTTTCAGGTTGAATTAAAAACACTTGGTGCAAAGAGGTATAGTTACCCCCTGATTCCAAGCTTTTTCACATTCAGTTTCTGTCCGTTTCTGAATATGTCTTTTTATTGACTCACTTTAGGAGTAGTTGAATCTCTTTTCTTCCTGAAATTATTCAATATAGGTATATAAATGTTTCTTTTTGCCAGATTCTTCATGCCGATGTGAAATGAAAAGATAGGAACAACCATCCCCAGAGATCATCGTCTCTGGTGAAAGATCTCTCACCCTGCACTGGAAAGTGCACTTTACGGAACAATTCACTCCCTCTTTAGCATTTGACGTCAAAGAAAATGCCATTGTATCTCTGCTGTGGATTACAAACACATCATTTATTATTATCTGGCACTTAGGAGGCAAGCCTGCCTCCTGGGGTAGGTAGTGTGTTTTTTTCCTGGTTTGAGCTCTTTCATATAAAGAGGGAGTTTTTCAGGGAAATGCTTTATGAAGAGCCAGTTTACAGTCTTCTTCTCTTTCAAGCAAGTTTGGTCCTTGCAGTCTTTTACTACAATGGTCCACCACTGCGTATTTAAATCTTCCCTTTTTACAATATACTGTCGATTGAGCAGCTGAAATGCAGCTTTGGTCTGAATGAAAACATTCTGCAAACAGATTTCCAGAATCAAGTTTTGATCCCTTCATATTCAAAAGTGTCCATAACCATGAATGTTCTAATTGAAACTGGAGGCACTTACTTCAAACTAAAGAAAAATTCAATGGGATTAAGGAAATGCCAAATCTGCGCTGTTGTGATTAAATTTTGCAAATATTAACTGAAAAATCCTGACACAAATCCTAGCCAATATGTATTTGAGCAGTTCACCAGAAGAGAGTGGAGCTGAGCCTTGCCTGAGGTGTAGCAGCATTAACTGTTTTAACACGTCCTTCCATCGTCTTCACTTGACAGGAGCTAAAGATTTTGGCTCCTGAAGGGCAAGCTCTTTGAGGGATGTTAAGGTTAAAGTTTGGAAAGAGCAATTTTCAGGGAAAAAGAGTTTGCAACATGACAATGAAACCAGACAGAAAACCTGCTGCCTTGAAAAATGACTGTAGGAGTGAGAACCCTTCCCACAAACCAAACAAGCTCCTTGGGTCACTTCTGCACCATGAGCTGAAGTACCCTGCAAAGATCCCAGTGCTGGCCACAGAGCTAACGGTGGGACCAGGACCTGCTTCAGTTTGATTCAGTGACTCAAGTCTGTCTTTCCTGCTCAGAGAACAATATGCCATGATTTCAAAAGGGAGCTCACCTCATTTCAAGCTTTGTACTGTATGTATAGACTAGTCTGGGGTTTGCTCTGAGCTTTTAGCAAATGCGGTATAGTTCTGCATAGTCTCTTACCTGAAAAGTAAGTCTTGAGATGTTGAAGAGAAGAAGTCCCTTTTCTATGACAACAGGACAACGCCACTTTTCCCTGAATACATTGTCAATTAAGACTGTTGGTCAGCCTGGAGAAGAGAAGGCTCTGAGGAGACCTTACAGTGGCCTTCCAGTATCTGAAGGGGGCCTACAAGAAAGCTGGGGAGGGACTTTTTACAAGGGCTTGTAGTGATAGAATGAGGCAACGGCTTCAAATGAGAGGAGGGTAGATTTAGATTAGAAACTAGGAAGAAGTTCTTCAATATGGTGGCGATGAGACACAGAAACAGATTGCCCAGGAAAGCTGTGGATGCTCCACCACTGGAGGGGTTCAAGAGCAGGTTGAATGGGGCTTTGAGCAACTTGATCTAGTTGGGCTATCCTGTCCATAGCAGGGTGATTGGAACTAGGTAATCTTTAAGATCCGGTCCAACCCAAACCATTCTATGACTCTATGATTCTACACTTAGCTCATGTTTTGATGCATCCTCATGATTTAGGATGCACCTCATCCTAAATCTATCCAGAAGCAAATTTAACAGCACATTTTTCAGGAAGTGTCTCATGCAGTGGGTCTGCTACGCTAGTTCTAATGGTACTTTTTTTGTTAGTGGTTTTTTGTTTGGTTTGGCTTGGGGTTTTTTGTAGCTACAGCTGCCTAATAGGTCCCAGGATGAACCTGAGGTGCTGATATTCACCAATGAAGCTGTTGCTTCTCCAGGAGACTGCCAATCTGACCTAGGGCCATGTTTTACAGAGGTGCCACAGCTGGAGCAACTGGGTCAGGAGGTGAGGATCTCCCAACTTTGAAACTACTCCCCTCTGTCCTTTGGCCTGGAGTAACCTGTTGGATCAATCTGCATCCGCTTGTGAGCATATGGCTTCAAGAAGGATGTTGACCAACTGGAGAGAGTCCGGCAGGCAGGCACAAGAGCAATCAGAGGGCTAGGAAACATGAGCTATGAGGAAAGACTGAAAGAGTTGGGTTTGTTTAGTCTAGGGAATTGAAGACGGGTAGATGTGATAACATCCTTCACATATTCTTCAAGTATGTGAAAGGTAAGAAGGAAGGATAAGCTGTTCTCCATAACTGCTGGGGACAAGAAAGGAAGTAACAGGCTTAAAGAGCAACAAAGGGAATTCAGGTGAGATGTTAAGAGACATTTTCCAGTGGCAAGACTCCTGCACCATGGGAATGGTTTGATGTGTGAAAGTACTGTTATGTGAGGGCTTTAGCAGAAGCTGAGATAGCTATCTCAACTCCAGCACCTTCAGCATGGCTGATCCTATCTGGAGGCTGGTGGAAGGGCAAGATGACCTTTAAAAGCTTCTTCCAGACCCTTTTTGTATGATTTCTGTTATCAATACAGAAAGTCACAAAGCCGATATTTAATTCTCTGGTGGATGTTTTGAGACCAGGTTTTACAGAGTATTATCTGAGAGGAGAAGAGATTTAGGGGAGTTGTTCATCCTGCAATCATTCAGAAGAAAATCCCCAAAACACCACAGGGACTCCCCTTTGAGAGTTACCAATGCAAACAAAGAAGTGTGAAGGGCGTGTCCTCAGCACAAGAAAGACATGAACCAACTCGGATGGGTCCAGATGAGGCCCACAAACAATGATCAGAAGTCTGGAACACTTCTCCTGTGAAGAAAGCCTGAGACAATTGGGGTTGGGTTGTTCAGTCTGGAGAAGAGAAGGCTCCAGGGAGACCTTATTGTGCCCTGTCAATACTTAGAAGGGGATAATCTCAATACTTACAAGAAAGACGGAGACAATCTTTTTGGCAGAGCCTATTGCAACAGGACAAGAGGTAATGGATTTAAGCTAAAAGAGGATATATTCAGGCTAGATATAAGGAAGATTTTTTTTTTTTACAATAAGAGCTTTCTATGAGCTTTTTTAATGAACTTTTACAATGAGAATATTTTACTGGCCCAAGTTGTACCGAGAGATGGTAGAAGCCACATACCTGGTAATATTCAAGGTCAGGTTGGAAGGAGCGCTGAGCAACATGATCTAGTTAAAGCTGTCCCTGCTCACTGCGTGAGTATTGGACTATATGATCTGTAAAGGTCCTTTCAAACCCAACCCATTGTATGATTCTGTAATTCTATGCTTCTATGATTCTGATTCTGATTCTTTAAGGGTATGTCTCTCAGCTGATTCAAAAAATAAAACTCCCTACAGAACCAGCTATCCTCAGCAACATCCTAAACCATCTTTCCTGTGGTGGTCAGTGTGGTGCTTGTTACACTGACCTACCCCTTGATGTCCAGCAGACAGAATTAGATACCTGAGCACTTAGGAGTAGCCAAGAGTTGCTGAGTTTCTTTATATAACTCAATAAAAGGGAGAGAAACAAAACAAAAGTAAAACCTGACGCACACAACAATCCCTCCTTCTCTGATTTCACAGTGAAGCAAGTTTCAACACTGTCAAGTCAAAGATTAAATAAAAAGCCAAGGGCACATTCCCATGCATATGTTAGACCTGTGTAAAACAGCGGCCTGCACACCCTCGCAGATTTAAACACTGCGAGGCAAACAGGGGTTTAAGATCCAACAAAGAAGCTGCCTTTTCAGCAGGTTCATTGGGCCTGTATTTTTAGCCCTTCCATTTCTGCAATTCTGCCCATTTTTGATGAGGGAGTATTATGGAATTGGCATTTGCCCAGACGATTGCCCCACCATAGGTCAGTACAGGAGGAGGGGGGGCTGGATGGCAGTGGTGGCTTGGGGCTCCCCAGACTGTGGCCTCCTGTGATTCTGCTCCCTGGGGAGGTTGGAGCTCAGCTTCACTGCAATGAGCCGTGGACTGACGGATGGAAATCTCCTGTGCAGCTAAGTCAGCACAAGCACTACAGGCTAGTTTAGAATTAAAAGGCATTTCAGACATCCCCACAGAAATCAGCTCTCCCCTGTTTGTGAGTTCAGCTTCTTTCTATTGCTCTCTGTATCCTTCATCCTCTTTTGTGATTCTTCTGGAACTTAGCTTTGAGACGTTCACACCAGCCAAGACGCAGCCAGCTCCTTCGACCTTCCACTTCATCTGCAACAGACCTATTTTTAAGTAGGAGTAGTGATAAATGTTGATGAGGTGCAAGATTTGACATTCATCTGGGAATGCAGAGGCATGCAATTTCTAATTTCACCAAAATATAGAAATGGGTGGATATTTTTCTTTTTAATCTGCAAAGTTTTGAAGGTCAGCAATGCATTTGATTTTCTGTAGCTTACAAAAAGCGCACATGTTTACATGGATTTGCTAGTTACACAGATTTTTAAATCCATCTTTCTCTTCCTGAAAAAGATAGGAATATGAAGTTCTTAATTTCAAATAAAACATTTCTTTCAGGCAAAATTTTCTTTTTTATTACTGCCCTTGAAAAACTCCTCATGTGGCTATGCTGATCAAGAGAAATGACAATTAAAAATTCTAGAATAAAGTCAGGAAATGAAGGCTATGGAAAAAAAATTAATATACTTTCAAAAATACTTTCAGAGGAACAACTATGTCTTTCTCTAATTATTTAACAAATATTAGCCAGCTTAATGAAAATGATGCACACCCTCCGTTACATCATTGCACCTAAAGATAACTTTCCTCCAAAGAGAATTTTTCCATTGCAGAGGCAGGGTTTTTTGGGTTTATATAACAGGCCTCTTGAAAACTAGGAAATTAAGCATGCATCATTTTCAGATTACACACATCAGTCTTTGTATCCTACCTTTTGCACCCCTGCAAGCATACATATCTGGTAAAATGACGCTCAAACGGTGACAACTCCTGAGGAACTTTTTCTCCCTCCACTCCCCTCCCCAGGCAGCTGGACGTCTTTCTGTGCTCAGAGGACCTGTGCTTGGTGCTCTCAGTCAGCAGCCCAATACCCAACACATATTTGTGGCTTCTAAACGTATCTGCTGACATGTACTGAGGGAAGAAAAAATGCTTTCCTGTTGACTAGTCTAATGCAGGTACCAAATCAGGGCTGGATAACAATGCAAACAGATGCTTTAGAAATATTTAGTGAGACGGAGAGGTGTGTATCCTGGGCGGTGGGATTGCAGCCTTCATGTGTTGTCCAATGAAATAACTCTAATGGTTTTGCTGACCACATTCAGTGGTTAGGTTTCTTATGTGACTGTTTCTGGGGTGTCTTTGAGGGGATGCCAAAGCATTCTGTTATTTTGAGATTGGGGTTATCCCTCCCAGGGAGACCTGGACACCTAACTCCTCTGTGTTCTCTCAGAAGTGCAACTGATGTGACTACAGGTCACATTGTGTGTGCTCACCTTGTCTCTGGGAACACAGATCACCTGCATCCCAGATGTCCAGGAACCATGTACACGGTGATGCAGGGCCAGGGCCCACGCAGAGTACATCTGGTGCACCCGAGGCTCAGTCACTGCGTAAACACTTGGTTGTTCTTCCCACCACGGCTCGGGGCAAAGGTTACCAAGTTCAGCTTTACTCTCTGCTCCATGTATGCAGGACACACTAATGCTTTAAAATGCTGCTGAGTGAAAGGTGTTTTATGAATATAGGGTATTAAGCCTTTGTACAGCACTGCAGTTCACATGTTTACTTTGGGTCCTGAACACCCAGCCTGAGTTACTGGAGCAAGTAATCTCTCAGTGCCTGTTGTCGCACGCACTGCAAACTGCTGCTACTCACACAGCTGCCTCATGAATCCAGCTCAGTGTTTTAGCCTCATTGCACCACTTCAGATGCCAGTCAGAGGGATGTCTCCTCTTATACAACCATGTTTGGGTAAGTTCCTTTGTCTGGAGGAAATCCTTCAGGGGAATCCCAAATCTGATTATTTCCCCAACCGCCACTCCTGCCAGCTGCACGAGTACTCCAGATCTTGCTGAGGCAAATCACCTTTTAAGATTGTTGAGGAATTCTGCCTCAATGAATGTTGCTAAATCTGCAAACCTCAGCGGGAAGCACTGTTCACCCAGGACAGTGATGGGGGATTGTAGCACATCATGCACTACAGAGCAAGCCATGGGGCTGGTACAAGAGCAAAGCGTTCTGGCTGCTCTCATCTCCCACTGGGACTGGTCAAACTGGAATATCCCAGTACAGAACCCTTGACTTCAGGTAAGTGACAGGGCTCCAGGAGACTAAATTATCGTGTGTCTCTAGCAGAGGTCAAGAGAAAGTGAGGCCATGCAATAATACCTAAGGCCCCCAAAATGGAAGGAAACATGATTGAACTGATTAAATGAGTCATGCCTACATGATCATATGCTGCAGAGGTAGGCAGAAAAGCCCACCCCTACCACCTGGAGATACCAAGATGCTGGTAGCCGTGCAGTTTCCTGGAGAAAGGGTGGCATTTTTGCTTCACTGAAGCATGACAAAACAAGAATGGTCAGTATTTGGCTTGTGCCCAAGTGTCAGGATGTCTTATAACTGTGATGCACATAATGACTGCATTTTCATGAAACTTCTGAAATGGACGAAGTACAAAGAAATCAGCAGGATTCAGCCAGTAGATGTACACTTAATTTGTGCGTATTTCCACAGGCAAGTCTTACGTCACTAAAGTAGCTGCAGCAACTTTTGGAGCAGCCACAGAAGGATAGGACAACTGCTCTTTTGAAAAAGAAACTCCTTTAAAGCAAGCTTGACAGCACTGCTGGAGGACCTGTGGACCAGCTTTTGAGGCTGCAAGAGTTTGATGTACTGTGACATCCTCAGATTGTTCAGGTGGAAGTGGAAACTGACCTCAGCTAAAGACAAGTATTTCAAGAGCCACCAGAGTAGTCTCAGAGGCTTCACAAATAGGGCACCAACTGGGTTTGTGGTCTGAGTAGTGACGTGGGACAAGTCCCATCGCCCTTATGTGTTCTTTTTTTTCCCCCATTTATCTTTTCTTTTCCTTGCTACATTCACTGTAATTGTTCAGGCCAGGCACAGGTCATTGCTAAGAGTACAGGGCCCTTTGATGCCTCCCAGTATGCAGGCCATTTACTAATATTTGCCAGCTTATATCTGCCTACAAGACAGATGGGTAAGGGAAGCTGGGCTGACATCTTGAATGGTTTCCATCAGTCCATGCCTTTCCTTCAGTCAGAGAGGATACTGCAGCCCCAAGAGATCCAGCTCTCTCTGGCTATCTAGTGCATGCATGTGTCATGAGCAAAACAAGCCTAGGCGAAGTCCCTCAAGTATAAATAGGCACCCCAGGATGTCTATGAGGACTCTAACTAGCCTGAAGACAGCTATCTCAGGTATGTCTACCCATGCTTCTCTTGCATTTCCCGGCTGTAGTCTGCGTAGCCGGAGAGCTAGCACAGATGGAGAATCCAGCTCCCTCGCTCCCAAGTGTCCAAGGAATGACCCAACCATCTGTAGGAATCATTACCGTCCTCTGTGAGAGGGGACAAGGTCAAACCAATTGAATGTTGTCTAAAGAGGATCTTGGGGAGGGAATGTTTTCATTACAACAGTTCATCTTTCTTTTCACAGTTCATCAAAAGCAGGCCTTCTGCATACATACACAAGACAAATAGGACTGAGGAGTGATGACGGATACTGTAGGCCCGCAGTGATTGGGATGACCCTCCACTCACACAGTTGATCAAAGGCAAGTAAAACAATCAGCCAGCCATCAGCAACGATGTAATATTAAACTCCCCAAACACCTCGTTCAATTAAGTCATTATGATCAAAATCTCCATACCAGATCTTTTAAGTTACACACTCTTAGACCTTGCCCTAAGATAGCAGAAAAGGAGTTCCGGAGGGAAAATGGCTGTAAATAAATATTAACAAAATAATGCCCCTTCCCTCTACCCCCCTAGATCAATTGCTCTCTGGAAGGACACATTTCTGTCTGATTTGCCCAGGCAGAACTCAGAAAGCTGGAGTGCCTTATGCTCAGCACTTGTCCCTGCTTAATCTGCTGCAGACAGAAAGCAGGGAACGACAACTTCGTACCTTTGTGAACCTGATGCTGTCCTTTTAAGTCTGAGTCAAAGCTTGTTGAAGAAATGATAGGCCTGTGCAGGTGCAGTGACAGTGCAGGAGAGAAGAGATGAGGGGAAACAGGTATTAACTAGGAATACATCAATGTGGAGGATGTTTGCACTGTTCAGCCTGGTCCCCAGAAAGCAAAGATTTCTGACCCAGACTCCAGTCAAGTACAAGATGGGGTGTGAGATGTTGATGTCTTGGAGATGGAGATGAAATTTATTCTATAGTCAAGAGCATCTTACTTGTTAGAGTGGGTCCAGAGGAGGGCCATGAAAATGATCAAAGGGCCGGAACATCTATCCTATGAAGAAAGGCTAAGAGAGTTGGTATTGTTCAGCCTGGAGAAGAGAAGGCTCTGGGGAGACCGTATTATGACCTTTTAATACTTAAAGGAAGCTTATAAGAAAGACTTTTCACCAAGACCTGCAGTGACAGGACAAATGGTAACAGTTACAAACTGAAAAAGAGTAGATTTAGCTTGGATATAAAGAAGGAATTCTTTATGAGGAGGGTGGTGAGGCACTGGAAAAGGTTGTCCAGAGAAGCTGTGGATGTCCCATCACTACAAGTGCTCATGGTCAGGTTGGACAGGGCTTTGAGCAACCTGATCTATTTAAATATGTCCCTATTTATCATGAGGGGGTTGGACTAGATGACCTTCAAAGGTCCCTTCCAATCCAACCCATTCTATGATTCTTGGATCTTCAGAAGACATCTCAGTTCCCTTAAATACCTATCTTGTATGAGATGCAGCCTCCTCTGGAAGCTTCTCTCTCCATTGATTTGAACAATCTGAGAAACAAGCTTAAACTAGCTGGATAAATGAGCAAAGATGAGTCCATCCTTTAGCTTTGTAGTAATTATTGTAAAGACATCAGAAACTGTAATGATGACAAACTGATAGACTTCTAATTCATAGATGAGAAAGACATTATTGTTTTCTCTCTGCTTTTGTCATTGGCTTAAGGCAACCTAATTCTGTACTACATCTGAAAGGGGTGACTCAACCCTATATCATGTGTTCCCACCCTATCATTTTCACACCTTGGTGACCATGTGATTGAGCAGTCAGATGAACAGCAGAAAGATGAGGGAACTCTTCCCTTTTTTTCCTCTTTTCTGCTGGGTGCAGCCCTACAGCTGGCACAAGGGAAGAGATGGGAACTCAGGAACAGGTGCGAAACAACGCTACACATTTTCACAAAAGCCAGACTTAGATTGGCTCAGGGTGGTCACGAAACCATATCTAACTCACATGTGGTCTGACAACCCGGTGGTGAGAGATTCTCCATCTCGTTACCAGTCTCCTGAGTCATCCGAGCAATGGTAATTGCCCTACTATTCTTTTTCACTTAATTATAGAAAGACATGACAATTCAGCTTGCCATGAGTGAGTTCATCAGGCACCTGAAATGAAATCCGTCAAGGTGCTGGGTGGCATTAAGCATCCAACTTCAGCACTTCTAGTAACGCAGTCGCATTTGCCAGCACTAAACAGGGGAGAGAGCTGCAGGGGAAGGGGCAAGGATCTTTATCCTGGAAGTTTTGAGATAAAGGAGAACCAAAACTCCTGGAGCAGACTGCAGTTAGTGTGAGGAAGACCTTTTGGACAGGATAAGGATGCGGACCTCTCCCTTCTGATGGTGTACCTTGGCAATTGGGATTGCATCCAGAACTGTAGAGGTTTTTTACCCCAGAAGTAGAGTATTTTACTATCTAAAAATCAACATGTGAATACTTACCCAAATGTTATACCCCAAATGCTGGCACTGTTAGAGAATCCAGATTCATTTTCCAAGTGTAAAAATTAAAGAAAAAAAAAAAGAGAGAAGAGAGGAGAGGAGAGGAACCCTAAAACCTATGGTTGTATTTTATTGTGTTAAAATATGAGTTAATCTTTTTTCTAGGGCTGAGTTTCAAATCCCTCGTAGCATGTTTGGTAAAAGTAGCAGTGGTCTAAAACCTGAGACATTAAAAATAAACCACCTTTATCTACTCTACACTTTAATCCATTTATTTACACCTCTATCCACTTTAATAAACCACCAGGTAACTTACCTACTTTGACAGGTTTATATAGTTAGGTCACTCCTTGAACTAGTTTCTTTAGACACTGTGCAGCACTATTTTTTCAGTTTCCATTTTGCCTGAATTGCTATCCTAAGCACAGATCTTCTGCCTTGGGCAGTAGGCATGCTAGACATAAACCCTCGCGATCAGATCAGCTGTAGCTGTACCTGGAGGTTTTTTAATGTGCTTATTACCACGGCAGCCAAGTCATGCACAGCCACTAAAGACAGAACTGTTTATAGCTAGAATGGGACTCACTCATGAGGCAGAGCGAAGCTTGAGGTTGCAACTACATCTGATGATCCATGAACTAAACTCCTGGTGGTGTCAACAGAAGAGCTTTCTTTCATGAGTGCTTGGAGGGGACCTGTTGCCATGTAGTTGAGGCTGGATTCAGTGACTACCCTTGCCATGTTCCCTGCCTTTACACTGACCAACCTAATGTTGATCCAGAGCAAAGCAATGCGGGGAGGAGGTACTGAAATTCAAAAGAAAGGAGCCGTCTAAATCTTATCACTAAATCTTCCTAAGTGACTTGGGTTTCAAGCAGACTCTCTGAGGGTTGTGCAAGTTAGACCAAAGAAACCCAGGGCAAAAATGACACAACAAAAGCCTGAAGGCAGAGAGCAGGAGCTTCACCAGCATTTGGAGCGGTGAAATCTTTCCTGTGAATAGCTCATTCTGAAGAAATGGGCTCTCCTAGACCACCAGGTAAGCATAAATGGGACCTCCCTCTTGTCAAGTAGCCACAGCACTAAGGGATATCCAAGATGGCATTTCTGCCATACCTCTTGTTGAAGCAGTCCGAGTTTTTCTAATATAGCAAGGAGAGAGGGCCTATTTTTCTGGCTCAGTGGCTAGAACATAACGAGATGGTGGGATGGGGAGTTGTCTGAGGTATAAGCTCTGCTCCAGGGAGGAGCTCATTGTTTTTGCAAATTTGAGCCTCACCAGCAGAAGTCCTAGAGAGCCATTCACCTCTGGAGAGAGTGCCTGGGGGTTTGAGCCCATATCTGGGAGATGGCCAAGATGTTGGCTTAAGATAGCACTCACTCGTCACCATGCTGTACTTCCAGTTGACTTAAAGCTTTCCGGTAACCGGAGTAAATTAAAAAAAAATATTTTAGCAACAAAACAAATAAGTCAAAGAAGAGACTTGTTTCTAACCAAAGCAAAACATTTGATGATGATTTTTCTTTCTTTTTGTCTAGTTGCTGAACTAGTAACTGAACTAGCACTAAACCCAGTGAACTACATTGCATGTGACAATGTCACCCCCCTCTCCCTTTTAGTTGCATCGGCTCAGGAAGAGCAGCAAAGGCTCTGACCTATAATTCTGCAGAAATCAAAGCTAATGTTCTCCAGAACGACTACTGAGTACACTGCCTCAGGCTTGGCTTGGTTTTATCCGAGGTGTTTGAGCTGTCTCTCATTTCCTGAAAAATCCCACTTATAGGAGCTAGGTATATGCATCTATTTTTTGACACACACAAAAAAAGCCCAAACAAAAAAAAACCAAAAAACCCCAAAAAACTAACGAGTTAAGATCCTGGTAAAGAAAATGATATCTCCTCTTCACAGACAAGGATAAATGGGGGCGCATGCAGAAAGGCATGTGTCCAGCTACCTGCGCTCTCCTGATTGCTGAGGCACAGCCTCCAACAGGATCACGCATTTTTATTTGTTATCCATCTTGTCTCATTTGCAGGACAGATGAGCATGAAAAGACCTAAACTCAGTGCTCAGTCCTTAACAAAAACGTTAACATCATTCACCTTCCAGAGCTCTGCTCCAGCTGCTCCACACCATATCCTTTATTAGATGCTTGTATGGATAATAATATCTACAGTCAGACTAGCTGGGATTGCAACAGAAAAGGAAGTTAACCCTCCTGCTTTAGGGCACAAACTGAATAAGAGAGACAGGTTTGCCAGCCCTGGGGGAAAGAGTTCATATACCCCTCTCAACAGCATCCGGCAGCACTTACATCCCTTCTCTTCACACCTTTTTCCTGGCCTCTTTTCTTGACTGGAGAGGCAGGCTGTTCATCCTGTTGCATGTCCTTTCCTCACTGGCAGCTGGTTCCAACTCTCCCTTATTCATCCTGGGGTTTGTCAGTCGTCCCTTGCTTCCAGCTGCAGTGAAAATTTCTGGCTCTCCTGCCTCAGTGCTGCTGTTCCTTTCTCCCCATCTTTAGCCATCCCCACCTTCCATGTTGCCTTTTCCCTCTCCCTTTCTCTCTCTCCACAAGTGCAGAATTTAGAGGTCAGGCAAGGGGAAATTGTGGAAGCCAAGTGGTTTCCAGCACTGGTGAGCATGTGGACTTGAGTCTAGATCTGCTGGAGCTGAGTCCATGCACACCTGCACAAGCGTCTTTTCCTGCTGCCTGCAGGAAGAACGTGGAAGTCTTCCTATCCACCTCAAACCAGCCCCTCAGTCTCACCAGGTCCTTCCTCCTGCCCGCAGTGCCATGCTGAGGTGTGGCCCACAGCACTGATATCCCTCATTATTAAGTTGCATCCTTCCCACCTGCTGAGGTTGGGTTGTGAAAGGTGTCTCTGTTTGCCTCAAAAAACTGAGTTACAGAGGTATGAAGATTTTTGCAGCATGCCCATCTCTGCTTTTTCATTGGTGCCTGGTAAGATGAGCAGGGAAAATATTCCTTATTACCTCCTTCAGATCAATCATACAAACCTGCCTTTGCCTACGGCATGCTGGATAAAGATAAGAGTTATTGTCTAGTGTGCTGGCCAAAACGGTCTCATTTTTTATGCATTTTCCTCAAATCACTGCCTTTTATTTACAATTGGATTATAATTTGCCTGGAGCTGAATCCATCCTTCCATTCTGTTTGTACAGCACAAGAATCTTAGTGAGTTAGTAGGGTTCTTAGGCAGTGCTCAGGTAGCATTGATGCTGACTTCACTGGCTGCCTGTATCAGGAAGCTAAGGCTGGAAGAGGAGTGACAGAACAGCCTGTCACACAGTCCTCCAAGTAGGGACATTTTTCCTGTCCCTCTCCCTGCTGCTATAGAAAGCACAATGTTATCTGCGACAAGAGTCGTTGCTGAAGGAAGTTTACATAGCCTAATTCTGCTGGTACTTGTGCAATGCAGAAGGGCTGATTGTAGATACCCTCTCAGGACTTTCTGTTCCCATTTTGAGGTAGAAGACACGATAACAAGTAATAAGCAAAAGAAACAGACTCAGCTAGTGCATCTCAATGCAGACAACAGGCTTCAAGCCACAGAGCTTAGTGCCACTCACCACATTACCTCCTAACCTGCTCTCACTTTGCCCTCTTTCATTTTTCTATTACTCTAACCTTTCCCTTATCATAGGCAGGAAAATGTACCAAAGCAGAAGATGGACTTCTTCTAACTCTTGTCCCTTCCTGTTTTCATCCTGTGTTTCTTCTCCTTTCTCCCATTGAGATCATTTACCCACAGCCAGAAAATGCAGTAGATCCAAACGGAAGCCTGTTGTAGACCACGATTCACCACGCACATTGTGATAGGCCTGGAAGAGCCTGGTTGCATACCCTAGAGGTGAAGAGTTTATAATGGCCTGATCCAAAGCCCTGTAAGGTAAATGGCATCCTTTCCATTGGCTTCAAGGGGCTCTGGAACATGTTGTAAATAGTCCAGCAAGATACTGTACATGGATATGACAACTATTTATAGGACTTATGATAGATAAGATGTGTACTCACCATCTAAATCTAGCCACTGTGTCATCTAGGGAGAGACAAATCAGGACTGATGCTTAGTGGAATGAGAGATATCAGTGACAATGAGGGACCCTTGACTGACGTGTCACCTGCTTCCTCAAAGCAGAAGCACCTGAGATCCTTCACCATCTACTGCAAGTGCCCTTTGTAACTGACAGCTTTGTTCTAAAGGGAAGTTGTCAAACAGAGCAAAGTGATAACCTCAGATTTATGATATTTTTCTGCACTGAACAGCCCTAGAGCCTCTCGTGATGATTCCAGTCCTCTCAGAGACCTGTAGTCTTCTAACTTCCTTTGACTGAATCTCTCTCACTGTGGTCAATGGCCCCACAATCATTGAAAACTCAGGCTTGGTCGTGTTGGTGCAAGTTAACGTGGATGACCTTGGTACCCAAGATCACATGTGTAATACAGGCTTGATTGCTATCATCAGTACCCAAGGTTACCGGCTATAATAACATCAGAATATAGTTACCTGCGTGGCACAGTCTATTCATATTCACATCTCTGAGTAAGCTCCTCACCAGCAGTCATAAACACATTCTCCCTCTGAGTAGAACACAGTGTGAAGATGTTATCATGCAAATGAATTTTTTTCAGTCAGAGATGTTCTGACTTTTAATGGAGAAGGGTGTTATTTCATGTTATCGAGGAACTGCCAACAATGATCCGCCAATTAAAAAATCTTCATGTTGAGGCACAGGTGGGTGCAGGTTGTCCATACTGTTGTTGTTAGATGTGTTATGGTGGTGCCTAATGACAAATCGAGAATAGCTCCATTTTCTTCAGCACTGTACAAGCGCACAGAGAAATGGATAATCCCTGAGTCAAAGAGTTTACAGTTCAAACAAAAAAAGCCTGGGATTGGTTGAAGTGCCAAAGGTTTTAGCACAAAAACCTTGGAAGTGATACAGATAGTGTTCATGAATGTGTGGAGACACTTACTGTAAAATCATTGATGGATCATAAATCTACAGTGCTGTTTATTGTGAGGGAGCGGAGCGTAAGGAAAGGAAAAAAGAGTACAAGAGAGGAGGGGGTCTGTAACTGTGAATAGTTGGTGTTGGTTTTACTTTCTCAAAAATGACACTGTCAGACATTCGCTTTGGTTATTATCAGCACAGATTTTAAAGGCTATTTCCACATGCAAAACTCTAGAGCCTTACTTAGAAAGATTCCATGCAGTAACAAGAGGAGTAAATCTAGCCTATTTGAGACAGCACTGATCCCAAGATATAGGGATGACATGGACGTTATACTAGGCTTTGAGAAAAGGCACATGCAATTCCTCACCCTCTGGCACGGAACCAAGCAACATCTGTGGGGTGTAGAAGAGCATCTCCTTTCTTTGAAACCCCAGCTGGAATTTGTGAGAGTCAGTCAGTGCTTAAGCAGAACTTCCATCCCACCTATCTGCCTGGCAGGCAGGCAGTGCTGGCTGTTGTTGCTCAAGCTCTAGGTAGCAAGTCCCAGGTATCAACACCTCTGGGGTCTGTGTCAGTGTGGATCCTCCTGACTTACGACTGCGGCCTCATTTCTGCAAAGCATCTTCTTAATCTGAGGGATCTGCTCGCAGCCATTGGTGTTCATAAAAACACTGGAGGGCATACTCATATTAAGACTCATATTTAAGTTCTCTGCTGAAGAGAAGTTTCTGGTCCCTGTACAACACAAAGAGCCGTGCTGGGGAGTGTAGGAAAGGAAAGTGTTGTACAGAAGTCAGCTCTCTCACGCTGATGGCGGCACTGCCGTACATACATTTGGGATTCTGAAGAATGCAGTAAGTCAACTACCCTCTGCATATGCACTGTCGTGGAATGGCAGGGTAGATTTGTTTGTTCATTTTATCCTTGATCCTTTGAGGCTTTTTAGTCACTCTGTGCTTGTATTTTTCTGTTGACTTAGTTATATAAACTTCCTCTAACAGGAGAGTAAGTATGTCTTTTGTGCTGCAACCCTGAGATCCTCTGCAAGCGATTCTGCATTGACTGCAAATAATCTCAGACATCATGACCCTGTAGTGACCACCCAGCTACAGCTGTCTGAAGAGCTCTCAAACCTTAAGAACAGCCACATGAATTGCAAACTGAACAAGTTATTGTTTCTGCAAGTTTAGTCTGGCAAAGTTTATAGTGAAGCTTTTACTTAGAAGTTTTTCAGATTTTTGTTGAGGAGCCTGAAGAAAAAATACTTGGATTGCAAAGCAAAGTTTTCTGGGGTTGACTTGCAATTTTCAGTACCCAGATCTTAAAAAATGTAATTGTATTTTGCTTTCAACAACTGGAAACAAACAAAAAATATTTTTATTTGACATAATCCCCCAAAATCTAATGTGGATTTCTTTTGGAAATGTTAGGTTTTGCCCAGAAAGAGTGTGCCAGTTTTGGTATCTTCTGGACTAACTTTGCTCATTATTTTTTGATGATCCTTCCTCTGGCTGAATTTTTTCTTTTCCGCACTTAGAATGCATGCATCCAGTTAAGTTTCAAACTCCTCTGCAGTGATGGACCACACAGCAAAAGCGAGTGTGTTCCTCTCTGCAAATGGAACATGGAATCCCTTCTCCTGCCGCCTGTGCCAAAGCAGGCATCGCGCCTCTCATCTCTTTTAGAGGGCGAAAGGTATTCACGGTTTCAAAAGGTTCTGCAAGGAATAGCTGATTGTGAATGCTCATGTTCTACATGTATCTACAAGGGGGAGTGTTTTCTTGATGGGTTCTCATGTGCTGTTTTTACTATGAGACCAAGAGTATTAATATATTTGGGTAGCTCATGACAAAAATATCACATGCCACCAGTGCATCTGGTTTGGATATTGACTTAACACTAAGCTGGAAAATGACAGCATATGATTTGTACCTCCCAGACATACAATATTGGTGACAGCTATTTGTAGTTGGTTACACTTTTTTATTGATTCATTTTCTGTTGGTCAACTAGAAACTGTCCAGTAACCTGAGCATGTTTGAAATGCTAAGCCAGTGTGGATTTTCCTCAAGTGTCATTCCTTAGAAGTTTGTAAGAATTTCAGGTTATGGTGGCTTGAGGTCAGGGTAAATCTAAAAGCAAAACCAATCCAGGCAAGTTCTGAACTTCCAGAGCTGCTTCCTAGCCTGTGTCTCACACCTTCCTTGATTGTAGATAAATTCTTCTGTCTTACCTGCTTTCTAGAAACTTTCATTGACATGAAAAGCCATAGAATGAACACTGATTTATGGTGCATATGTTTCTCTAACTCCAGAGAAAGTCTGACTCTGCAGTGCTTAGAAATGGTCTTTTAAAGCCCAAGGCGTAGTGTTGCAAACATCAACGTGTGCTCTCTGCGGGTGAAATTCAGTTCACTGTAGTGAGATATCACAGCGCTGAGGTAGTTGTTATATTCTGCTCAAATGCCAGGATGTATTTCATCCAGCAGCCTTTATTGATATACTAGAGAGAAGATCAGAAGTCGTGCACCTTGGCTCTGATTTGGTATTGGGACTGTATCAACATCAGTTTTGATTGCTCCATGTCACTCTGTATATTAACCTGCTCTGAGGACTCTGCCAGGGGATTAATTACTGACGACAAAGAATTAGCTGCATGTCAAACCTATAAAAGGAGAGATTTTAAGAAGCCATCTCTTCATCCACTTTTGTGAAAACAAAGCAATTCACAATAGGAGACGTACAAATAATCAGAACACCTAAGGGGAGAGGAGAGCTGGAGAACAAACTTCCAGTGAGATAATCTGCCAAAAGGGTTACCTTAAAAGCTTCTTGATGATGGAGCTTGATGAATTTACGAAGGACGTGACAGGACACGCTCACCTGTAATAACAGCAGATTGGAATTGTCAACCAAGGACGGCTCTTCCAGCCCTTTTCCTATCGTGAGCTGGCTGAGGCATTGCAGTTAAACTCAGCACAACAGCTGTAAGTAGGGAGAGTTGTAAAAACACAGTCAGGTGCAATGCCATCAATGAAATAATAACAGCCAGTGTAGTGTGAAGAAAGGAGGGAGTAGAATAGAGAATTGCCACACAATAAGAGAGAGGAAGCCAGCAGGCCAATTTCTGGACACAGACCGGTATCTTGTGATGCATTGTGTTGGGAAATCAATCATTCCATTAAGCTTAATTCTTGTGTCAAAGAAAAAGATCATTTTAAGTTCAAATATCTGTCGTCTCAGCTGGGTTTGCAATGTCTTTCCAAGAGCTGGAATGATCTCAGCTGAAAGGCCTGATCTGTGTAAAAGATCAAATAAATGATAAAAAGACAGATTTGTTTCCAGCAAAAGGTCGGTGAAATTTGTCACATGATTCAAACTACTTTATTCCTGTAGAAATCCTCCAACACCAGCCTCTCTAACTCTGTGTTATTTCCAGCCTGCTCACCACTTCCTCTCATCTTTATACTACAAGAATGACCCTCCTGCCTTCCAGACTTCTCTTTGCTGAATTTTATATTCATCTAATTAAAGACTGCATCAGGCAGCTTTTAGCACTAAAAAAAAATAAGCCCATCTGTTTTTTTCTCCCCTCAATAAGCGTCCTCAGGGAAGATTGCATGTCTATATCATGAAGGGTGGAGGCCAGCAGTAAATCCCATTCCTGATGAAAGCCATGTTCTGTATATCCTCTTTTTAGTCTTGATTACAACTGTACACTCACTTGCCTTTTGTTAGTCTCTCATCTCGAGCACTCTTCAGACTTTAGAAACATCAAAGTCAGGGCTGAAGACATTGTTTTGGAATTTGACTGATGGCAAATCTGTGGGGATGGAATTTACTACCTGACTGGTAGCTCATCACTACCACTGAGGACACCGTGTGTTGCCTTTTCCTTCTGTCCTTTCCCATCATTTCTCTTCTACTCCTATGGCCTCAATGCAAATGAAGCTAACAGAGAGGCTGAACTCTGGATGCCTCCTGGTTTGTGGGTCTCACCTGCTGCTGTGTCAATGTCACCCAAAGCTGGAGATAGTGGCTGCTGTCTTCCACTAACACCCTGACTCTGCACCATGGGCACTGAAGTACAAGCTTCACCTGGAATAGTTCAGTAGAACACAGAGTGGCATGAAATGGGCTCCTAAGGCCCCCACCACCGAAAGATCTGTTCCCACAGTTAGCAGGAGGGGCTGAGGGCAGGATTGGCACAGGTAGATGGAGAGCTCCAGATAGGAGCCAGGTTGGGAGGAATCCCACCCACTGCTGGGGAAGCAGTGTCAGAGGTGACAGGAAGCAGAGTTCACAAATGTCCCTTTAGCAGGCCATTGAGGATCTAGCTGATTCTGTAGAACCACCTCCAGTATGGTTGGTCTGTGACAGACCACAGTCATCTCATACTTCTTGAGACCTTCTATGGCAACAGAAAGAGCAGAGTAGTTCAGTGCTCCCTGGTGGAGCAACACAGCCAGTGTTTGGGTGATGAAGACACAATTTCCCTTGTGCATAGAATCATGAAAGAAGGACAGATGAGTTACAAGTGACCTGGGGAGTGAGGATGAAATGCCAAGGAAGGGGAACAAACAGAGCAGACAACTAGATCTGAGGATAGAGGTGCATCTCTGATTTGTGTGATGAACACTTACGGACTAAGCAGGTGAATTCACTTGGCAATGAGTTCAGAGAACAATGTCCCCTCCTTAAGAATCCACAACAAAAGGAAGGTCTTGCACATAGAAAGGATGTGTCCATCAAGCTCACTTGATTTCTGATTGGGCTGGGGAGAAGGCGACTTTTTGTTCTCTCTGATTTGTCCTCTGTTAACATTTGCTTTAGGTTCTTGTCAAAACAAGACTAGCCTCTTGAAGTGCAGCACACGCTCTGTCCTGTTTAGTTTTGCAATGTTATATTTGGCTGCCAGCAACTTGTTCATCAGAAGAAACAATACCTCCTTGGTCCATGCTCTACGAAATCCGTTCCTGTAACACCAGAGATCTAACAAAGCCCACCCTGCCTACCAGATAGCAACAGAAAGAAAATGGCCAGACATGCCAAACTTCTGACAAACCTTTCTCAGAAATCCTCTTGGGAGAAGCTGTGCAGGAAGTTCCTGGGAAGTTCCTGGGATTGGCTTATTGGGAAACAAGGGGAAGAAAAGGTCTGCTGTATTAGGAAAAGGTAATTGTCCACACGGTCCAATACCAAATGTGTGGCTAACAATAATGGATGCTTGAAGGGAAGCTGTGAAACCCTTCCTAATTCACCTAAATACCATGCCAGTAGGGATAACTTATTCTGGCCCTTTCATGGCTAATTATCTCATGCCCTGAAGCTGGGCACTGATAGTGCTTGGGATTTCATCCTGGCTAGCCTGGGCTTTGAAGCCATGTGCATTGCTAGTGTTACGTATTGTAACTGCAGATGTTCTTCATGCTTATTAAGACATGGTCCAGTCCCTGAGTTACAGCGGGGATAAATTTAATTGCATGTCTATCATATGTTCAGTATAAACTATTTGCCTTAATAAAATACCGCAACATAGAGCCCTCTACAATTACCTCGTGCATTCCCAGAAAGAGTATTTCCTTTTATCCTTTCAAGTCTTTCTTCTTGCAATAAAGAGAATGTCTTGGTCTTTTTTCATTGGAAAGGGAAGTAGCAGTGTCCGTTGGAGTCACCTGCGTTACTGTGTACTCCTGCTCCCTCTCCTCATGTTCTCATCCAAGTTTAATGGCCCTGACAATATTTTCTCCTTATATCAAAGCTTTTCTTCCCTTCACACCTCCTGCATTTTTGTGGCTTTCTGGATAGGCATATTCTATTACCACACCTCAGTTCTCTTAGGTGATTTGTGGTCCAGATACATCCAAGCCTTTCATAATGGAGGTCGTCTGAGGTCCCTGCACCGACTTAGCTGCTGCCTTGTATCCTACCATGAACTGTCTGGTTTTCTCTCCACCACCTGCTGCAGCTGGTTCTAACTCCCCTTGGGAGCTCTTTGAGGACAGAGCCTGTCCTTCACCAAGTACGTGTCCCACGCTTAGGCCCATGGAACACATCATGAATCCCACAGCACAGGCTGAGTGGATTCCCTTACCAATATAACACAGGCAAAGACAGCTCTACAATAGGCAGTACATCCTCTTCACATAAGGAAAAACCACTGGAAAATACAATAGGATCAGGGAGAAGCTTACTGAATGAAATTGCATTTTACTTAATACCGATGGTGCTGGCATCAATGTGAATAACATTTTCTCCATTGAGTTCTAAGTTATTCCAATTGTGTCTCATCCTATTTTCCTGGTCAGTTTTTTATAACCAACAATTGCTCTGTTTCAAAAGAGAGATTGAAATGATTCCTTCCCAGATATATGGAACTAATTCTGCAAGTGTGTGTTCATGAATAGACCTGAACAATAATTATTTTTCCAGAGAATAATACATTCTCTGGAAATGTGGTTTAATTGTCCTGAAACTATTCACACATTATTAGCATTGCGTTTCCTGAATGATGTAAGCTGGGAAAAAGAAAAAAAAAGAAAAGAAAAAAAAAGAAAAGGATATTAGCTTCACAAATCTGCAAGAGGAGGTGGTGCTCTTCAAATTGGATCACTAAGTCTAGTCTCAAGAGTGTAGGATACCCAGCTTAAACTTCCACTCAGCAAGGGAAGATGTAGCCCTGCCTTGGCTGCCTAGAGCGTGACTTAGGGCAGTAGGACCCTCCCAGGTTGTGAGGGTGTCTCTCAGAGTCCCCTCTCCTATTGGGTTCTTCTGACATAATGCTCATAGTCCCTCCCATAAGGAAGGGAACATATGCATCCCATCTCCTGGGACAGTATCCTAATCCAGCAGGATGGAGAGGAATGTCTTCTGGCCCAATCAACATTTAAAGAAGAATATCTTCAGCAGGAAAGGTGGAGAGGCGGAGAGCAGCCTGGTCCAGAATTCCTTAGAGACTGGGACTCCTGAGTGAGGTGGTGGTGGAGCCCCATACTCAGGGCAACTACTTGACTCCAGGCAGGGACTTCAGCCTAATGTGGCCTCGCCCCCTCTATAACAAACAACAGGCTGTGATGACAACAGCCGCTCCTTCCTTATGCAGTTGCATAACCCACCCCCTCTTTGCCTTTATTTGCATGTGTCCATAGCTAAGCATTTCATTTTGGATCACATGGACCGTTTTGTGTTAAGTGAAAACAATAAGACCGAACCCCTTCCTCTGCCTGCAAGTTAAACCCCAAAACATTTACATTTGTTCTTTTTTCTGAATCTAAATTATTTTCCAGTGATGTTGCCAAGCTAAAAATCATTTCTTCATGCAGCTCCAGAGATGAAACAAGTGCATCCTCTCCTATATCTACCTGATCCCCAAGGTAGAAACAGGGCAAGAGGCTCCCAGAGCAGCACAGTCCAGCTTAGCAGGAAAAGCTGTTGCTGATGTCTGCACACCAGGCATGCAGCAGAATTTCAGGTATGTTGGAGCAAACAGTTTGTGGCCTTTTGGAGAAGGATTTTGCTTCAGAATCCAAGAGACCTGCCCAATTTCTCAGTCGGTACAGCTAGGAAGATGGAGAAGATATGGGACTAGATCGAAAATTGAGGATTTAGAGGAAGGGCAGCACGTCTTTCCTCTTGCTCTGTTGAACTACAACAGGAGATTCCAATGTTGTCTCTGCTTTCTTATTCCACCACAGTGACATAAGATCCCTCAAGAGTCACCTTTGAGTGTAATTCATTGTTTACTCCCCGGTTCTTTTGATCGGGCATGCAAGGGATAGTGCACTCCTCTGTGAAGCTTCGGGGCTATGCCATCCCGAGGTTTTTATTATACCTTTTGGCAACCTTTGCAATCAGAAGCCATTTTTACTTTGCAGGACAGGGCTGCACTTTGCAGAGGAGATGGACTGTGAAAGCAATGCATTAAACTGGCTGAAAGGATAAATATCACGCTAAACCAAAAGGCAGCTGCAATTACTTTGGCTGTTCTCATCAACGCCCCCAGTGTGGGACATCAAAGCAGGGCAATCTGAGCACAGAACTCAACGCATCCCTGAACTCAAGGCTACATGACAGGGACAACATAGAAATGGCCTGATTATATTTCACAAGGTGACAAATCTCAGACCTGCCCTCAGGGGAAGCCTGGCCCTGAGGGCAGGAAGATGCAGTGGGACACACTGTTCTGCATGTCTCCAAAGGGAGTCAGAGATATTCCTGCTTTTATGTGGCACACTCTCATGTGAAATCTCCAGTGAAGATGAAAAAGCTTTGAGAGCAGGGCACATGTTGCTATGGTGGGCTTCTCATGGGTGAGCCAAAAGCTGATAGCAAGAGGCACTGGAGAGTGAGGATCAGTGGGAATACTCTTCCTTGACAGTGTTGGTGGAGCTCTGACCCCATCACTGAAAGGCAAAGCTTGGAAATAAGCTTGTTCCATTGACATGGCTCAGAGGGATTATCTCCTCCTTGACCTTACAACCCTATGGCTGATGAGCTTACCAGGTGCTTTTATCTAGCCCCAGCTGACACTGCCAAGGGGTTTTGTCAGATCCGCCGCTGTTGAGCAGAATACCGTCGGATGGATTCTCCATGCCCATTCTGTTTTATAAATGACTTGGACAATGAGGCTTTCACATCAGGCAATGAGGCTTTCATATGGAGAGGGTAGGGGGACTAAATGAATCCGCACTCTCAGTCCGACCTGGTGTCCAACAGGAGCATATATCTCAGCAGCTGAAAGGAGAGCTGAACCTTCCAATTCAGACACAAACACCCACTATAAATACATATAAGGAGTTTAAATGTGAGCAACTATAACAGTCATTCAGGTTTAAATGCAGTGTTCATGAAGAGAGATCTGACTGTAGTCAGTCTAGCCCTAACGTCCATCATCAGTGCTTCCAAAGCAAAAGATGGGCTGTCAGAGTAGATGAGTAATTAACACTGGCCACATTAAACCACATACAGTGCTGCTTTAAGAAGCCTTCCCAAAGTTCCCAGATGTACGGCGCTAAAAGTGCATTTTCCTGTATCCGTGTGGTCAGCAGAAGCTATGCCTAGGCTAAAGAAAAGGTAGAGGTGAACACACGCCAGTTAGCTTCTTGGACCCCAGTGTAGTTTAGGCAAACCATTGTCTTAACCTCACGTACACAATAAGAGTAAATAACTATGATATAGCTACTCTTGCCAAATGACAGGCAATTTGCTTCCTTATAATTCCTCACAACAGTAGGTCCATCCTCTTTCCCATAGTAGACTCACAGTGGAGAAGGGAATATTGCTGTACAGAGTGGATTTAGACTATAATTCAAGCTATATCCAGAGCCCATTGCTGTTTTGGAGTGACACATGCCTTTACATATCGCATCTGCATAGCCAGCATTTCCTCTTGAATGTCGTGGGCACGATTTAATCCTGATGGGTTAGTTCAGTCTTTCAAGGTACCCTAGAGGCAACTCCTAACCCTGCTAGTGAATCCTGACAAAAGTGGGGTTTTTAACACTGACAGAGTTGCATGATTATTGCTTTTGTTACAGTAAATGTAGTGCTGGTAGCGTGTTGTGCTGAACAGATAGCCCCAGAGCCTTCAGTCCTCTGTATCTCTAGGAGTGCTACACCACGAGGAGGGGCAGCATTAGCTTCCACTACAGCGACCTGTCAAGTTGCCTCAGCCTTGGCTCAGCAGGGTCACTTCCAGGAACAAGGAGATAATTCAGCCATTATGACCCTGTCCGGCTCTCCCATTCTTTGATAAGCCTCCTAACAAGGCTACCAATTAGTGCCAAGTGTGATGGGGGGGGTTGCAAGGCAGGCACCTGGGAGCTGAGCCGAGCCGGGGAGTGTCGGTGCCCATCAGCACTGCATCGGGAGGTGCTTCCCCTCGGCACTCGCAGGCACAGGGTTACGGGGTGATTTCTGGAGAAAACCCCACTGCAGCAGGAGGTGCAGGGGTGTATCCCACTGCAGGCATTTTTTCTCCTGGCTGGTACAGAACTCCCGCTCGCTTATTGTGTCTGAGACACTTCATTTCAGATAAAAATCAGGCTCAGAGCATTTGCTGTCACAAAGGGTCCCATAGAATATTTATGGCCTATTTTGGGAAAGAATAAGATGGTAGCTCTTACATCCTCGCCACATGTCCCTCTCATCTCTCTAAATCTCCTCTGTGCTGTTTTATTTGGATAACGCGGCATTCATAACATGCTTTCCATTATTATACGCTGCTGTCCAGCTGTTCAGTGTCAGGCTTTGCTTTAGGCTTCTTTTCTCTCCAGGCGTATGTCTTTCTTTGCACATTTGATTCACTGATGTGCAGCGTATGCTCCAGGGCAGCTCTCTTTCATGGGCAAGCACCGGACTAATAGATGATCTCAGGAATGATCAGATCAATTCATTAACCTTCTGAATAAAGTTCTCTATTGATACAGCCCCTCTTATCAGGGAAGCCTTGGGTATTATTTATTCCACAAAGTGGAAACGTTGCTCTCCCCCTCTCCCACCCTGCCAAGGTTACGGCCTTACGTCAGCCCCTGCGGCAGTGACCTTGAGGGTACTAACCCTGTGGAAGCACTGGGCTTTTTCCCCATCGGGGCGTGCATGGGCACAACTCCCACTTGCGTGGTGAGCTGCACGTCTCACTGCACTTTACATAGACAGGGTTCTTAGCATATATTTGCATTTGGATTATTGGCCTTCTCTTGCTGTAGCATCAGCAAGATGTTTGACATCAGAGCGGCCTTAGTTCAGTGATTATTGCTAAGTGGGATTGCCAGCCTGGGGCTGAAAAGGTTTAAATTCATCCATAGGGAAGAGCTGGAAATAGGTTGCCCAAAGAGTTTCCATTCATCACAGGAGATGTTTAAAAAACAGCTGGACGTGGCCCTGAACAACCTGCTCTAGCTGACTCTGCCGTGAGCAGACGGGTTGGACTAGACAACCTTCAGAGGTGCCTGACTAACACAGCCACACAGTAGATGTGTGATTCTGCAGCCTTGCTGCGTTCTCAGGTGAGGCGAATTAGAGGCAGCAGGACAAAGGGAATTTGGGGGATTAGAAAGGGCAAAGCGCCCCTGCTTCAGAAGTGAATCTGTTTCCTCCAGAAAACATGTCTTCTGGAGAGAGGACACTACAGCGTGAAGCCAGAAAGCTTAAGGTGATGTTCTTGTGAGGCTTGGAGACACATACATTTGCAACCCAGTCCTGCTTGCTCACTTCTCTTCATTCAAATTTACTGTCTTAATACCTCACAAAAGGCTACAGATTTCTCCCTGCCTTTATTGTAATTACTTGGATTAGTGTTGAATCATCTTTTTCAGCTATAAGATGAGACACAAGGTTTTGTTCAGTGCCTATTTGTTCTATTTGTTCAGTACACGAAGCCCATTCGCTAGGTCATCATTCACTATGGTCTTTATTCTTTCTATTACTCTAACGATCTCCAAATGTCATTTTGAACATTTCGGTCGTAGTTGCCAGTTGTAAGGCTCCTGGAAAGTTCTTGGCACTTTTCAAGTAGCAAAAGCTAGCAATGTCCCAGCTTCCCCTTTATCCTTTTAAATAGAGAAAAGAGTGTCTATCACAGCTCTCCTTTCTTGACAGATTTGCCTCCCCACTCCCAAGGTCTATGTGGCTGTTGGGGGAGGGATGCCTGTTCTCATTGCTGCCCTTCCGGAGTGTGAATGAGGACAATTGTAATTTTGGGTGGTATTTTCATAAAGCAGAATATTTCTCTGGTTTCTCATTCATAGGTTAGTTGTGTTTTGTTTTTTTTCTTTGCCATAATTTTAGCATGAAAAAGGAAGTCAGTCTGCCCAGATGAAAATTAATTTAACTGAAGAAAGCCAGTTTTATGGTGCAAAAGGTAACATTTGTGGTAATATTAACCATGTTTTATCCTCTAGATTTTAATGGAAATTTCCTCAAGAAGGTATATTTCCCCAGTTTGTTTTGCTATGGAAAGCTACTGGTAGCAGCTGTCAAAGAAAATTGCAAGTACCCACAAATATTGTTGTTTTCAAAGGCAAATATTTGCAGAGCGTAAAGTAAAGGCATGGAATTATGCCATCCCTTTGGAAGAGTTCCCATTGGCTAAGGCGCTGCTACTAGTGAA
The DNA here is from genome assembly GCA_013396935.1 of Baryphthengus martii. Lineage (NCBI taxonomy): Eukaryota > Metazoa > Chordata > Aves > Coraciiformes > Momotidae > Baryphthengus > Baryphthengus martii. Next base: position 241,807 of record VWZK01001980.1, on the reverse strand, counting down.
GTGCCACTACTCACACCTTTCCTTCATAGCATGGCACATCTATTTTTCCTTCTTTCACATTACTGTTACTGTAATAACTGCAGTCTTAAATCCAAGTGCAGGGCCCTACCTGCTATACATGGTACGAATGTGGGTAAACTCTCTTTTTATCAGCTTTTACACACCTATTCACTTCCCTTTGGATTATCACCTGGGGCATGTTTGAGATCATGTTTCATTTCCACTCTGAGGTTGTTTTGTCTTTGAAATAGGAAAAGTTATAACCCACTCACTCTCAAACTAAAAGTGGTATTTGCCTTGAAGTTTTCGTATTCATCAGCTGCCATTCAAGCTAGAGCAGGCTTCTCCCTTTCACATAGCACCACCAGTACCACCATTCCCCTGCACCTTTAGAGAAAGAAGTGATCCTTGAGGAAGCACCTGATTTCAGCACCTAAAAATGGGAAATATTGTGAAAGTCAAAAATATATTGTCGTGAGCTGATCACTCAAACACAGTGTGAGTGTCAGGCCTGTCAGTGTACTTCAGGAACTCAGCACACAGACATCCCAGAACACGCAGGAATCCCCTGGTAGCTCAGCCCACCATCCCACATGAACACACCTCGGTAGTCCTCCATCCCATGTGAACACAGCCTCCAAGGCAAGTTAGCGAAGTTAGCAGAAATTTTCTCAGTTGCTTTAAGAGCTATACAGTCTATACAGTGACAGATTCAAGCTGCTGGAGGTAGACTCACCAAAGGCCCACCATAAAGTGTCCATAATTTGAAATTCATTATTATGGTGTGAGAAGACAAAAATTTGTCTTGTATTAAGGCTTGTGTGAACGCAGGACAGAGAGGGATTTGGGCAGGCAGGAGCATAGAGTCTTCTGTGTCAGGATCCTGTAACACAGCTGTGTCATATCCCCTCTGAGAAGCTGAAAAACTCCTTAATGAGCCCGTCTGCTTTCCCCTGGGCAACCATCAGGTCCCTGCCAAGACAGAAGAACACAGGCTGTGTATCTTGGATCTGAGGGATGATTTTTTTTAAAACCAGCTACTATAGTCGCATGTGTTTTTACTGTGGTATGGTCTAAGTACACAGGCTCTGGGCAGGAATTTGTCCAGGAACACAAGGTGGAAAACCTCAGTGTTTCAGAGAAGATATGCAGGGGTTATCATTATATGAGGGACACTCCCTTCTGTGTTGTCATGGTAAGGATAACATACGACTGTAAACACCATAGGATAAACATCTCTGCATGAAATTAAAGGGCTGTGCATTATCTGGTGAAGAATAGCTGAAAAATTCAGCTGGGTTGGCAAAGAAAGGCATCCAAATTATGAGCTCCAGCCTTAATCCTCCCTTTTGGAAAGGCAGCTGAAGTCTTTCAGGATGGTGATGGGATCCAAAAACGTAAGAAAGATAAAACTATGCCTGAACAGAGAGCAGTTTCTGGCTGCTGCACTGCTTATGAGCTCCCATCCACAACCCAGGTAAGGAGTACAGAACTGACGGAGCACCTGGAGGTGATGGTGTCACAGCTTCAAGGGCACCATTAACATACACAGAAGATGCTCTGTGTAGGAGAGAGGTTACTGAAGTGTGGTCAAATAAAAGTAGACTCCTTAAAGGCATTTGAAAGTGTCACCAGCTGGCCTGGTGACTATACTCCACGGCAGTTTCCATGGGAGAAGCATCAAGTGAGCACAAGGGAGACTTGGGGAGAAGATGGTCTCTGTTTATAGAGTAGCATTGATGAGAGGCCACATCTTTAGAAGGACAGTCCCACTGAGGTCTGAGCTGAACTCTCCAGCTAAATACCCATGCAGATACAGAAGATTTTAGCACCTTCAATCCTTTCATCAGCATTATGATGAACAACCCCATCTTTGCAGAGCAGGAACACGTGGCAAGTTCAGCCACTCTGGGAAGAATTGTTCAACATGTCCGTTGTTAGAAATACATTTACCTTTCTCCCTGCTAGCATGGGAAAAGGACACCTTTGTCCTAGGACTTGTGGGAAAAACCTAGTAAACAACAAGACTTTAATAAGAGTAAGAGAAAACACTGTTGGCAGTGCTGGGGCATTTACTATAGCAGGATTTACTATTAGCTTAGTAAGATTAAAAGGGATCAGACATGTTATGTGAGTAAGAACTCAACATAAACTTTAAAATTCCTTAGAATTTTTGTCCTCCTGCCTCAGGTGTGAGTCTACTGGGGTCCACAAAGCTGTCATTCCCTCAGTCCTGTCACTCATCCTACAAATCCCAGTGACATCCAAGTGTGGGCAGGGAGGAATAGAGCTAGTGATGCATGTGGGCTGGCTGCTGCCAGGAGCAGGGATGCCAGCCAACAGCTGCATAGACTATGGGCTTCCTCCAGGATAGTCATCCCTGTGATTTCCAAGAGGACCAGAACTTGAGAGGATCCACAATGAGTCCGTGCAGGAAGACATCATTCCTCCTCCCCTCCGCAGGCTGGCTGCAGGCACGCCTGCCCTGCTGCGGTACGCACATTTCAGATTGTCTGACCTTCTGCAGTCTGGTTGTTTTGGCTCTGCAGCCTTGGTTTATATTTGGTCTGGGCTGGCTTTTGCTTTGCAGATCAGGTGGGAGGGTTTAACATTGTGTTTCTGGGGATTTGGGAATTTCTTCTCGCTTGCTCTCCCTCTCTCCCTCTCTCTCTTATTTCTCAATGATTTCTCCGGCTGGGTCAGGTTGATCTGTGTGGGATCCTGGCAGTGCACCAAGGTGTAGCATAAGCAGTGCTTCTAACATTGACTGCCTTGTATACTCAGTCATTGGGCTGCTCGGGAGCCGGAAAACCTTTTACAAAACAGCAGATCTGTCCCCATTGAGCACACTTAGAGCAAGTGACATGAATACAAAGCTCATCGCAGGCAAAACTCCAGGTATCTCTTAGTTAAAAAACATACCGGGATATAGCCGGCTACACTGCAGCCTCCTCACACTCTTGGGAGGTTGAAACCAATTGCATTAGGCTATGCTCCTTCTTCCGACAGGTTGTTTTGCATTAGCTGTACTTTGTAGACATGAAGCCATCCTCAGTCACAGAGGTCAAAGGGATTTTTGCAAAGTCTGCCCAGCCCTGACTTTTCCCTTCATTCTAGCAATTCTGGTTTACTGGGTTACGGCTTCTTGTAGATCTAATGCTCCCATCATCAGTGCTGGGTGATCCAGTAGAATAGCAGGGGCAGCTGGACAATCACATGAAGGCTGCTCAGCTTCCCTTGGCTTCTTCCCAGGGCTGTCCTCAGGAGCAGGCCTCACAAACGGAGCCTTTGAGTTGAGAAACACTTTTGCTTTGCAAGCTCCCATGAATTTCCCCGTGCCATTGGCTGATCCCTTCCTTGATGGGAAGGCCAGCAGAAGCACTCTGCTCTGCAGATCCCCTAGGAGCTTCTCCAAAGCATCCACGAGGTATCAAAGGCAGCAAAATAGATAGTGTCTACAGAGAGGTGGAGGTCAGCAGAGAAGTGTCTCTTGTGTCTTGCAGCAAAACACTCTGCAGGTTAACCTGCTGCTGGTGTCCAAGGAGAGCCAGGGGAGTAGTGTGCTGAGATTGCCTTTCCTGAAGGTTAAGCAGGCGTAGAACAGAGATTGTCAGGTGCTCCACACATACAAAATCCAGTTTCTAATCTGAGATATTTTCTAAAGCCCACTATACTATGGGGAACACAGCTCGAGCAGAAGGCATGACCCAAGTGTAGAGTCCTCCTGCCACGCAGTCCTGTACCTCTGTCCCCAGCAGAGAAAAGGGACATTGTGCTGGTTGGGAGCACCACACCAGGGAGGAAGCAGCCTGGCCAGGGCACAGCAGGCAGCCTGCAGCCAGTGGCATGCACCATCCAGGGCACTCATGGATCCAGGGCACTCATGGATGTGATTGGAATAGTGCAGCAGGGAGCTCCCTGCCTGCCTCCATGATAGATTCCACCTTGCATCTCAGCCTTTCTCCCTACATCCTTAATGTGCAAGAAGACGGCGTGCAGGAAATGAGGTCCCATCAGCCCCTGGTGACATTATATCAGGCTGACTGCAATGGCATTGTCGGGCAGGCAGCAGCATCGTGTGGCTTTTGCACTCCTGCAGGCTTAGAGCTCTTCCGGTTTAGAAGCAAAGGCTCTAAGCTGGGCTACACTTCCCTGTTGCTCTGACATCTGAAACCCAGCATTACATTTATCAAGCTCGCAAGGCAGCCTTATGAGATGTTTGCCAGGACATGAGGCTAATAATTTAATCAGGTGAATTCAAACGGGGTCCTGCAGCGGCTCGGGTTGCATTATATAACAGGATCTACAGGAGCCTTTGCTGGGCAGTAGGCTGGATGCTGCACAGTTTTCTCCAGGATGGCCATTAAAGAAAAAGTCACCCTCCATTTTATACCCTGTTCAATGTCATAAACTTTCCCAAGAGGAGAAACTAGTCTTCCTTTCCATAAAACTGTGACAGGGCTTTGAAAAAGAAAATGTGTAGCTTTTATAACAGAAAATCTTGTGCAGTGGCTGCCCTCTTCCAAAACAGCAGCTGGACACTGGTGCAATCCACTCTAAGAGTTTGCACACAGGTTTCCATCCTGGCTTTCCAGCAGGTTTAGCAGTTGAGCCAGCTGACCCTACTGAAGCACTTCACTCCATAGATCTGCACGGGTAGCAGAGTCTGTTAGCACATGCTATTCGGGGGCCTGTGGAAGGGAGGGAGGTGGCTGGATGACAACTGCTGCTCGCATCAGGTAGAACACAAAGCCTCCTGGGCCTGCTGGTGGGTTATATCTCTACGACATGCTCACCTGCCTGTCTTTGTGTGCTTGCCTAGTATCTGCACAACACCCAGCGCATTCATACCCTGGCTGCTGCACGGCACCGACCGTGCAACTGAAGTGATTGCTGCAGCGTGTGGCCAAAGGCAACACAACACACAGGACATGAGAGCAGGAAAGATGCAAAAACTGGGAGGTCAGATCATGATTCCGGAGGCAGTGCACAGCCTTGCTTTGCAACAGACCTAGCATCAGGCAAAGAGGGACTGGTGTGTGGGAATCACAGTCTTTTGGACCATTTTGACCCCACTCATCCTTCCCTTCCTTGCAAGCACCTCACTAATTCCCCACCAGTCACGTTAGATTGCAGACCCAGCAGCCTTCAGAGATGAGTCAATCTCTAGGTGGGAATCAAGGGCTTGCACTTCGGTTCACACTGTTATTTTAGTTTGTGGTGTTTGCTTCTCATTACGGTAAGCTCCCAGGAATGTCAGCACCAAAATAGCACAGAATCACAAGGTTACCTGCTGAAGAATGAAGTAAACAAGAGGGATATTCTTTCTCTCTGCTTCCCTCTTTTTTTTTTTTTTTTTTTTTACCCTTCCCTCAAAGGAAGCATATTGAGTACCTGTACTGAACTCCAGGGTGGAGATTTCAGGTTTGGGTTTTAAGTGCATCCAGACACATGAGGCAGTATTGGGCAGGCATGGCCTAACCGTCTCTGGGGAGACACGCAGCCACGCTGCTGTGGGTCTGCAGTGGCTGTGGAGATGTTGTTCCTGCTGGTCCAGCTTTGTCAGGCACGAGGGTGAGGTTCTGCTGAGTCTGGAGAGCACCAGTGCCCTGACATGCATAAGCCTACTTCTATCTGGTAACAGGGACTGACTCGATAGAATGATCCAGTAGAGGATAAGGGCCCTTTGGGGGAAGTCCCCTATTATGGATGCTGGACTGGTGGCACTGCTCTTGGTCCCCACTCCCTGGGGCTTTACCCAGAGAAGTGATGAGCAGGAGCAACTCTGGAGTTTCACCTGCAGCAGAAAGCCCCTGGCCCTCTCTCAGAGGCACAGATGAGCAAACACAGCCTCTTTCCAGAACCACATCGAGGTCTCCTGGGATATGAATGCACAGTCCAGGAGGGACTCAGAGCTGCACTTCTCTGTATTGACTCCACAAGAAATGAGAGCAGGAAAAAAGAAAAATCAGCTTCTGACAGACAAAGAGGGGCCAGGAGTGACTTCCCTGTTTCTAGGAAGGCAATGTAGATGGTGGGAAAAATTTCACTTGTGCAGTGGCAGCAGCGCTAACCTGATATGAGGGCAACCAGGGTCCAGTTCCTCCTCCTCTCTCCTCAGCCCCCTGCATGACCTTGAACGCTGGGCTTGTGCAGCACTAGCCTTGATGTCACGACTGCAAACAGCCTCTACCTGCAAGAGAACAAGAGCTTTCAGGACTAGAGGGGTGCTTGGCAACTTGGAGACCCCATTAATATGCAGAGGGACCAGCACCCTCCTTAGAGCCACAGTGGGATGCAGGAGATCAGGGTAGAGCCACCACCTCTGTCACTGGCTTTCTGCGTGACTTGGAAAAGATATTCCTTGGTCTCAGTTTCAGAAAGGGCACTCAGGAGGGAGGATCGCACAGAAATCTGGGCTCCTTGGCTCTCCATCTGCAAATTAACAGCTCGAGCTGCCAGGCTGGGGATTGCTTTACGCTCCTGCTTTGCCCGGAGGATGCCTGGGGCAGCAGCAGGAACGAACAGCAGGGGTCCCTCAGAACAGAAACCCTCACCGAGCCAAAGGGGACTGCCGAGGCAAACAAGCTTTCCAGCATTAGCTGCTCTCTTTGTCTCCCTTTCCATTTTTTTTGAAAAGAAACCAAATATACAGAAATCTGGTGAAAAAGTAAAAACAACACAACTTTCTCACAAGACCCAAATGGCCTGCATATAGCAAAAGCTGAAGTGGCAGCTTCAGCTGTAGTACCTGGCTGGGATGTGGTGGTTCTGCGGGATCACCCATATGCCGGATAGTTAAGATAAGCCAGTGATTGTGGCCCTTTATCTCTGTCTGGTATACTAACAAAACAACAAAAAAGCCACACAATTTCCACTGGCCACCCTGCATGTATGGCTCTGGGCTCCATGATGAAATACCATAAAACACTTGGGGATACTCCACATGTGAGGACCTGCGATGTCAGCTCTCTCTTTACCAGGAAAGAAGGACAAGGGCACAGGACAGTGCTGTGGAAAGATGTGCAACAGGAATTGCCTGTCTGTTGTGAGAGAAGGGATGAAGTATGGGATGTGGAGTAAGGGATGTGGAGAGAGGTGAAGCAGAAAATAAAGTCCAGAAATGCAGCCTTGGCCCTTTGTCTTCCCAACTTTCAGCAGAGAAATCTGTGGGGAGCACAGGCACTACCACTTTTAACATGTTTGTACTGAGCATCACAACAAAATCTTTGCTGGAGTTGGAAATAAACCTGCTGCTGGATTGGGCAGAGAGGGGACTACTGGTGCTGGATTCGGGGCTACTTGGCACTGGATTTTTCGCTCTACATCTTGCCATGCTCGGACCTTTGGAAAGAAGATATCTGTTTCAAAATGATGACGATCACTGTACTTGACCGAAGGCAACCAAAAGGTGGTTGCAGCTAACAGGTGGGTGGAACACAAGGCAACGGTAAAATGGTCAAGGTTAGTGAAAGGAGCAGCAGCCCCAGCAGATGTCACCTGATCGAGCAATTGCAGGCACCAGCAGGGTTATCTTTTGCTGTTAAATGTTACAGGGACTTCCCATGGGAGGGGGGTGACACATATCTCTCTGATGCTCACTAGCCCAAAACAGTCAATTTCGGCCAATTTGCAGCCCAGCATTTTCGTGTCTGCAAATATGCAGGAGGATGGAGATGACTCATGATATCCTCCAGGACACAATATAACAGATGTCCTGGACAAGACTGTTGCAGTGAGATGCAGCTACCAGCAAACGCTGGCAGGAGATTTCAGTGTGACTTGGCTTTGAAAGGAGGAAGGTGTAGTTTTAGCTAGAAGGGCTGAGAGCCTTACAGCTGGGCAGGGGAGGAAAGGAAAAGCTTAATGTGGGCTTCAGGGTCTGCTGAAGAAGCAGGCCTTGTCATGCCAGTTGACTCCTAGTCTTCTACAACTGTGTGGTTGTTGGTGCCTGGTGGAACATGAGCATGGGAACACGCATGTGCATAGAGAAGGAGCTCCATCACCTCAGCATGGACAAACCTGATGCTAAAGGGCTGGGGGAGGCACTGGATGGAAATGTAAACTGTCACGTTACAGTCACAAAGTATTTCCAGGTATTTGTGGGGTCCTTCAGGAGACATGGTGAGTTCACATCTTAAATAAAGAAATATCCCTTGGCAAAAAGGTTCCTGTAAACTGATGGTTGAATTTTGTGAAGAAAGCCCACAAAAATGCTGTGAGTGATCCTAAATTGCTTTAGAGAGAAGCAGAGAACCAAAGCAGAAGGGGCAGGATGAAGAGGTGGTGTGTGCAGGGAAGATGGAGAGGAACCAAGTGACAGTGATGGTGGGAATGGAGAGGAGTTGCCTATTTAAAGTCTTTTACACAGAGCCTATTACTCTTTCAAGTAAGCCCATTGTAGCACCGGGATGAAAGCAGAGCAGAGATGCCCATATCTATTTTAACCACTTCTTCCTCCTTTCAGCTGTATCGCTGAGTTCACAAGATGCCGCAAAGGTCTCTCTGCAACAGGATACCCATGCATGACATGGAGAGATCTTGCTCCTCTTCTTCAACAGGCCATTCTCTTTCTGTGGTGGTTTTTTCCTTCAGTGGCAGGTCAGGAAAGGATTTCAGAGGGGCCATAAAAGAAGAATTTAGTGGATGCTGATACATGTCACTATGGAAGGATTCCACGGTTTTCTGTCATTAAAAGGTCTTCCTATTGTACTCCATAAGGAAGAAACACTGCACCAAATCCTCTTCAACAACCTCTGCTCAGCAGGTCCATGGCTTTCAGGATTCCTGGAAACAGAATGCTCTCTGCCTGGGGCATCCTAGCTGGGAGACAGATTCAGTGGCTTCAGACATTTCCCGGTAGCATCTGTTTCCTTACTCTTTACTTCACAGATGGTGCTGCTACAGGAATCCCAGAGTTCAAACTTACATCCAGCTGCTGGATCTGCCTGTGCAAGGCCAGGGCAGCCACAGTCAGGCAAAATAGTGTGAGGCCTCCTTTATTACAGTATATGAAAGCAAGGGATGTGTTTATGGAGGTCAGGAGGGGCTGGCTGAGAGCTTCAGATATTCTTCAAGGGGACAAGAGTCAGCTGCTACAGGAAGCAACGTCCATCTCGAGTCCTCGTTGCGAGTCAAACGTGACAGCAACCACTAAACGACAGTTGATAATGCTCGTAGCATTAATAGCCTTGAGACATTGTACAAATGGTCACTCAGTTAAGTATTTGTAGTAAAATCTGCCTGGGAAGCATTTTTTTTAACCAAAAAAAATTGGTTTGGTTTATGTTGAAATTTTTCTTTCCTGTTTTAGGGTCTGGTTTTTCCCTCTTTGGCAAGTCATCACATGATTTCCATGTGGGCAGGAGAGGGACACCTGATAGATTTATTAATTTTCAGATCTAAAGTGGTTCTTATCATTGCCAAACACCTGAAGCTCCCCATAGTTTCTATTTTTATCTGAGTCTTGGACAACCTTAGCAGAGCTTCAAGCTTTTGCCTGGAATCAGGGTTTAAAGGTCAAAGACAACCTTCTCAATAATCTTGAGAGTGAGCCTATGCAACACTCGATTTCACATTAAAATTTCCCACAGTTGCTTCATACACAAATCAGCTTTATATACTTCCTAAGAGTTTAGCACATTCAGAAAGCCTTCCAAAATCCAGAGGAGAACAAAGTGGAGGTATTATTAGCAGTGAGCAAAGAGCAGAGCTCCGCAAGCAGGCGTTGCACTAAGCAGGAGGTTTTAAATAGTTTCCTCCCAGACAACTTTGGCTTCTTCTGTTACAGTTTTACTCAAGCGTTCAACAAATTATCTCATGAAGGGAGCAACTATTGCAAAAACACTATACCTGGTAAGTCTTTCCGGGGTTGAAAATCACAGCATGGAAAGAGCAGCCTCAGCTCCCTAAACAAGTTAAACAGAAAGGAAAGGCACAGAGGGGGAAATCCTCTCTGACTTTGTTATGGAAATGTGATACAGTTTGACATTTTAATTGCGATTCTCCCCTTATTATCTGGCACACGTTCATAGTGCCCAAGACGTTGTTTAGTGAATCCAGCTGCCTCCTCCGCTCCGTTTGAAGTCCGGTGACTCCGCGTGATAGGGGAGTGTGAGAGTCGATGTGATTTGTGTATGAGGAAACATAAATATGTCACAGGAGTTTAGTCTTATAGGTCTGCAGAGTTTATACTCGCAAAATCTGTTGTGCTCTTGTTTACACACCCAGATCCAAAAGCCTGACACACCCTCACTCTAGCTCAAAACTTTCATCATTTCTGCCTTCCTTCTAATGAGGCCATTGCAAAGCATGCGGATGATGTTTGACCACAGTTTAATATATCCAGGAAAACGTGCTCTCAAATGTTAAGAAGAGCTTTAATCAAATTTGGTTCTTCGTCGTTAGATGAGACGAGCACACGCGAGATTCTGCTGCCACATGTACAGACTCCCAGGCATGGGCCTCCCCATGCACCGAAAACTCATCCACATCAAAAAAAAACAAACCAAAAAACAATGGAAGGCTTGGAGATACGTGAACATTTGCACCTCCCTGAGCACAGGCACCTGAGTACAGAGATGTAGCTGTGCTGAAGTGCCGAACAACGTGGCTGCTCTTCCCACAGCTAACTTCTGCCAGCCAGAATTGTTTAAATAGATTCATCTCTTTGGTGCTGTTCTTCACCTGAACTTAACCACTGCTGACAGCCACCAGGGAAGACTCGGCATAAAATAGCCGTGCGCTTTCATGTAACAGATGAATGAAAAGATTTACTATGTGGAATATTTAAAAACAAATCATAGGAAGCACAGGGGTGTAACTTAAGGGAAGAGACTTGTGGGAATGCGCTGTTGGAAGCAGGTTTCCTAGTCTCTTGAGAATCTTCTTTAAATCCCAGGTTGCAAAATCTGTGCACCTGAAAATGAGAGATAGGAGGTTCTTTGAGAAAAGCAATCATGCAAATGAAAAGATTCAGCCTAATTCACTTCTGGAGTTCGGCTGTCTCTCTGAAAGCACTAAGCTTTCACCGTGCCCTTCTTGGAGCTAGAAAAAAAAATAATTTTAAAGGTAATTTTACTTGACTAAATGACCTAGCTAAGGCTATCACAAAAAGGCTTGATCACCTTTCTAACCCCAGGTCCAGGCTTTTCTCCAGCACTGGGAGAGCAAAGAAGAGCATTGGCAGGACACACTTGGAAAGTCTGGCTAGAGTTGAGACCTCTGTTACTGGAGCTTTGCATGGAGGAGTCATCTGGGGAACATCCAGTTCTGCATCGTCTCACTCTAAATTGAGGGCTGAGCCTTTAAAGCTCTCATGCTTCTAACCATTACTTCTGTACCCTGATGAGTGAAATGGGGTGATAGGGATCCGTAAGTGAGTCACAGTTTGAGGAACAGGAGTCAAAGTAACATTCTATTCTGGATGCTCAGCTAGAAAACTTCAGTAAGACAATCACTACATGGGAAATGTCAGATGATTGCAGGACCAAATGACAGGAGCTTTGCCTTCTTAACCTGACAAGAGACAGCTCTTTGCTACCAAACATTCCAAAACAATTTTTCAACCGTATCCAACTATTGAGGAGCAGATTTAGAAAGAGCACAAAAGGGGGACCTAGATGTGCATCTCATGATTTCCAGGGGATTTGAACACATGATTTCATGTAATGGTCTTTCCTGCTCCTTTTGACAAGAAAGTAGGGTTCTTCTCAGAGGAAACCTAGGAGTAATACAGCTTGAATATAGTGCCTAATGACACCATATGAGGATCTGGTTAGCATGGGGATTGAGTACAAGAGTAAATTGCTCTTTTTATTACTTCTTTAACATTCATTTACCAGTTAACTGCAAAATGACATGATCTCCAGCTACACCAACGTAGGCTCCTAGTTGCACAATAATTGCAGACTATCACAACAGAAATTGTGTGCCTTGTGTTAGGAGCTGACACGTCCTAGTCACGTGGCATCGCATTTCCCTGCTCAGCAACCAGCTGAGCTAGGGAGATGGCCATGGCAGGAGGTGGAGAATAAGCACATGTGGGTAAAGTAACTTTTAGTGAGCATTGCAGAGGGACTCACAAGGTTTTATCCCACCTGTGGTGGCTTAGTGGGACACAGTAACCTCATTGCCTAGCTCTTAAACATAATTTCTCACTTAAGTCCAGAGTCTTGGCACAGGCATCATTCAGTGGCTGATGCCAGGCTGAAGGCAGGGGTTTAGTGATAAGGGAACAAGGAAATGAAGCCAATACTTATTTTTGTCTCCAAAGCTTGCATCTGACCCTGTAGCAGAGCTCTGTCATTACTCGTCTTCACACAATGCCCAAATCATGTGAAAGTGGGAGGCCATCGGGAACCCTTTGCAGAGTGAAAGCTCCTTGGGAGGGCTTCCCTTTCCTCTGACTTCACCCTTTTATTTGAAGAAAGTCTCTTCCTGACATGCCTAGAGCATGAAATGGCACTCGAGCCAGTTAGCAGATACTGCTGGGAAATTGTTCTTGTCCCAGGAGGAAGCTCAGGGAACTAAATGAAAAGTTACGAATTTGCAGCTGTGCCTTAGATGGCCTCACATCTATTTGTATCAGCAGAAATATTGCCCCTCTAGCCACTGAATCAGTGAGTTTGGGATTAAAAAGGGAGTGGTGTCCACCTGATAAAGCTGATTTGCTTTTTTTCATTTCCTCGCTTGCTCTCTTCCCTTAATTGTGGGGCTCAGAAGGGCAACTGATTGTAATGTCTTCGTGAGCTCCAAGACATCAACTGAGCTACAGTACCTAGCCATGCCCAAGCTCCTCACCTGCAGCTAAGGAGTTAAATGCATTGCGTGGCAGAGGTGAAACCTGCACCCTTCACCTCATATTTGTGAGGTGCTAACGAACAGAATCCTTTCCTCTGGCACAGCTGACACACGGCAGTCTCTAATGACAGACCATATGTCGGAGCTTCTAGAGCCGATTTAGGCTATTTCGGTGACTGATTTGTTCGGGGTAGAGAGAAACATCCGTTTGTGGTCGCTACTAAACGGAGCCGGCAAAGATATTACCTGTCCCAGCTCCCAGTCACTGCCTGATGGATGTTGGTTACTCCGTGTGAGCTCTCTCTCATCTGTGTAGTGCAATGTTTTTAGTACAAACCAGTTTTAGCAGTAGGTTAAGCTAAAACCGATGACTTCGTCCTTCCTCAGCTGAGGAACGCTGCACCAGCAGAGCTGTAGGATGTCACACAAACTCCAGCAGAAGCGCAGTTGCAAGTAGGTGTCGAGAGCAAACATCCTAAAACTTTTCCCAGTCACTTGCAAAGTGAGTGTGCATCTTTGCTCTCAGTGGCAATGAACATTTTGTTCACTGCATGGATTGGGTCACTTAAACTGCAGGGATCCTGCCTGGTTGTTTGATATGAGAGGCAGACATATTCTGCATGCGTTGGGAGCGGGTTTATTAAGATATGTTGGAAACACTGCAAAAGAAGAGGGTTTCTGCAGCCGCCTATCAATACTGAAGAGCCTTGATTCTTTTTTGAGCCTGCTAATAAGACCCTTTAACAATCGCTTCCCACTTATTCCTGCCTAACATTACTAGCTTTGATGACTCTTCTCCCTCTCCTCCTGCCCCCATTTCTCCTTATCTGATCATCTAACCTCTCCAAAAGTAGTAGTTCTATGTTTAGCCTGTTCTGGCACTCTGGGCACTCCTGTGGGTGCTGGGTTGGTCTCACAGGGAGCCTACAAGTTTCCACTGCTATTAGAGAGAGGAGTGTTTTCAAAACTGCTGACACCAGATCCCAGCGAGTGAACTAAACCAAGAGGCCGGAGCCTGTGAAATGTTCTTAATATAGCAGGGGCGAATAGCTCCCATCTTGTGTTACTGAAGCCCTGCAGTCATGTGTCCCAGCGGCCCCATACCCCTGTCAGGCTGGAGGGCAAAAGTATGAGGTCATTTCCAACAGCTCTGCTTCTGTGACGTCATTACGGGAAAGCCGAGCAACTACTTGCTCTAGGCGTGGGAAGTCAGAGGAAAGGGCAGGCGCAGCATTTAATCTTTCCTTTCTGCTTCCATGTGAGCCAAACATAGTTTTGGAGGTTACAGAGGGGTCATTTTCCTCCCCTGTCCTCCTTCTTGGAGGCCACTATAGCCGTTTCGCTGCTAACTTTTTCGGAGTGCTGGACTGAGGCAGCTTTGCTCCGACCTTACCAGAGTATGAAAGAGCCATCTACAGGTGATGGGAGATAAGGCGGCACAGCCCTACCTTCTTCACTGATCAGCAGAAGAGCAAGATACTAACCTGAGCAAGTGGCCTTCTCCCCTGTACTACACCTCTTCCTCAGGGTCACAGCCACCCCTCTCACAGGGCACCCTTGCATTATGTGAACGGCCCCAACCTCTCCCAGCTCACAGTCCCTGACTTCAAGCCAGAGAACCATCAACCGAGCTTGCAAGGGATGCTGATGTACCCAAGGGTACAGTGAATCATGTTGAGAAGGCCAGAGGGAACACGTCACTTGCAAGCCACTGTGGCTGTGAGGGCCTCTTGGAGACACTCCTGCAGTAGCCTTTCACTCTCCTCCAGTGAGGCAGCAGGAGGCAGACCTGTGTGGGCAGGAGACTGGATTAGCCTGTGTGAGAAAGGGACCATCGCGTCTTAGTCATCAGCCTTCAGCTCCAGCTAGACTTGGGCCAGGCTCCAGATAGTTCCAGCTGCCTTCTACAAGGTGCCTGCCTGTGGCAACCTGCATAACCATTGTGCCAACACACTGGAGGGGCCTGAGACCAGCTGGCCACTGGATGAAACGCAGTGGTTATGCACAAGCTGGCTGAGGAGGACCAGCCTTACTTTTGGAAAGAGAGTGCTCCAGATGATGAGTAGTGATTGCAAAACATGTAGAAAAAAAAGATGGGAACTTTCCTAGTCAGAAAGCTGATGTGAATTGCTGTAGCAGGCAGGAGAATGTCTAGACTGGAAGGCCAGTTCCGCTCAGGAGTCCTTGAGAGATTTAACATAAATCTATAGTCTTTTCATTTATTTGCTTTTTCCATCCACTACTAACTTAGTTCTTTCCTTCTCCCCCTTGGGCATTTCTACACGTGCCAAGGTTCACAAGTGACAGGAGGAGAGCTCTGGTATATTCAGTTTCTAGAATACACTGATCTCAAGAGGGGCACCTGGTGTTTCTTTATCACAGATATTTGCCTGCCTCCTTTTATTTTATTTTTTGAATTTATTTTCATCAACTTGTCCCCACAGTCTCCTCTTTCTCTTTGTTTCCATCCAGGACATCCCTACACTGCCCACACTGTCCCTCTGCCCTACTCCATTTGTTTCCTACACATTACTCCGGTTGAGCGTAGCTCTGGTTTGTGAGTGCTGCAGTCCCCATGGGCTCTCTCTGACTGACACATGACATATTTTAAAGAGTGTGGACTTAGCCTTGGCGAGGTGAAAGAGCATTAGTCAGCACGTATGAGCTGTGCAGCATAATAGAAAATACAGCTTTTAATTAAAGCTGGTATTTCAGGACCTCTGCTGGTGGCACCCCTGCTGAAATACGACATTGCTGTCGCCCCACAGACTGTAGTGTGGCCCCACCCCCAGGAGCTGCAGCTTCCGATGTCAGCGCCAGCACTTGGAGCGATGGGAAGTGCTCTGTGTAATGGCTAAATACCCACTTTGGGCCGAGAGCCTTTCCACAGTGGGATGGTGGCTGCTTTGTAGCCTGGGCTAACAGACCTGCGTGGCAAAGTGCAGGTCACGACCATGGCACTGCTTTGCACGTTGCTTCCAAGAACATCTATATAAAAAAATGTGAAATTCGAACATCGTGGGTTGATGTCCCTCATCACCTATATAAGTAGGACTAGAACCCAGGAGGCTGGGAGCAAGGTCTTCTCATACCTACCATGTTTATTTGACACAGGGCAGCACCTGTTCTTACATCTTGCTCTGCCAATATTTCATTTCATTTATTCCTCTCATTTATTGCACCTGCTGCTGCTGACTCTCCAAAGGACTCTCTGTGAGGACTACCCCGTGGCTATTCCAGCAAAACACCACACCCTAGTTCTCAGCTCCGCACACAACCCCTTGAAGGTATCACAGTGGCTGCAGGGGCACGACTGGGGATTACAGCCCCTGCTCCAGCACAGGCAAGACTTGGTTAGCTCCTTATTATGCTGCTGCTTCCCCGTGATACCTGGGGCAAGTCTCTTGGGCCTTGATCTGCAAAGACAAACACCGCTTCCTTGATCTTTGTGTCTGTGAACCCAATTAACAGCACTGCTTTATTTCATGAGGCACCATGGTGGAAGCAGACGTGCCCTACAGGCGACTCGTAGGACCAAGATGGCATCTCAGAGAAAGCAGCAGCAGTCTGAGCTCATTATGAATAATTCTCTTAAAATGGAAGTAGTGCTGTTCACCTGTCCCTGAATACCTTGCCTCCCTGGCACAAGCAGAAAGGGCACAGAGGACCTCAGCTCACCCAATTTGGTTCCTGTGCACCCAGTGTCCTCACGCAAGCCAACAGTCGAGCTCTCAGAGAGCTGGACTAGCTTGACACAGCACTTCTCATTTCACTCTACCCCCACTTCATCGAGACCGAGACCTGTGTTCAAGGCATGACTCAGAACTGGATATCTCACAACTCAAAGTCACAATGCTACCGTCTAAATTTTCAAGCAAAAGAATATCTGCTCCATGGGTAGGCTGTGAGATCAAGGAAGGTATTTCCCACCAAAGGTGAAGTGAATATGCCCTCTGTGTCTCTAGGTGCTTCTGCCAGAGGTCAATCATCGCATTAGCAATTGCATTGCATTGCATTTAGACTTCATAGCAAATCAGAGGAAGAAATAAAACTAGCATTTAGGATAGAAGAAAATACAGTTTATTTGGCACAGCTGAAAGCTGGTGCCCAGAGCCATTGTTAGTTTTGATAAATAGTATTTTTTTTTAAAAAATTATATTAGGGTGGGTTATAGGGAACAGTCCCATCATTTGGACCCAGCAACACCTCTACCTACTAGTAGAGGAAAAAACCAGCAGAGAAGAGCTTCCAGGAATCCTCCTGACCTTCCCTAACTAGCGCTACCCTCCCTGGTGCCCTGAGGCTTCTCAGTGACAGGTCCTGTGGTGGGAGCACGGCCCTCCAGGCAGGAAGAGGAGCTAGAGGTGAGCAAAGGCAGCCGTAGGGCGCCTCACAGAGTCGGCAAGGAAAAGGAAGGAGTACCAATAAGACCCAGGCTCCTGCCAGCAGCTAACTCAACATAGGACTGAGGTTTCAAAATAGAAGCTGAAGGTCTTGTTTGGATTTGTTGGGGAATAATGTTTTCTACAGCTCAGGAGATGGGGACATTAATGAACGTGGCAGGCCCATAGTGGAAGGAAGAGCAGGGGACTGTCATTTAGCCCCAGAAGACTTTTGGAGTAGAGACCTTTGAGAGCTCCTCTGGGCTGCATAAGAAGGAGAATTGCAGATCATGAGGTATTAATTGTCTTCCCATTCTTGTCCTTGCTGAGGCCTTTTTGATGACCACCATTCCCAGAGGAGGCAGAGGAGCTGTGTCTCAACATCTGTCCTGCAGGAGATGCACAGGAGCACTTTGGCTCCCAGCAGAGCTCACCAAGAAAGCAGGGAGAAATCCACCCCAAGGGACTCCTGTCCTTCTCATCCAGAGGTCAGGCCTTTTGCACACCAGCAAGTGTGGAGTTAAGACAGGAGCTGAGATGAAATCCAAACATTTGCAAGTGTGGGAATTCCCAAGGAGAGCAACCAAACTACCTTCATTCTGCCCTGGCAGAAGTGCTTTTACACAGCCTGCAGCTGAGCCTGCCTTGGCCAGCTGCAGCAAGGAGTTTAATCTTATCAGTGACCATAAAAACTTGAATTCCTCTTTGCAGAATTGCTGGTGGGGACGGTAGTGCCAAGCCTGGCTTCATCGCAGTCTCGCACAGTCAACAGCGGGGAAAAATGCTATATCACAAATTCCTGAATCACAAATTCCTGTATCACCCCCCGCTTTGTGAAGGGAGAACAAGTCCATCAGCGACTCTGCGACTTGTAGAGTGGGGCAGGATCCAAAACGTTTTTTCCCTTTGTCACTTAGGGGTAGGATATTTCACGGTACTGAAGTTAAACAGGCACAATACTTCCTTCAGGCTCATCTGAAGAGCTGCAGAGGAACTCTGCCCTGGCAGTGGATGTGCTCAGCTGCAGGTGTGTTCCACAGCTCCTCAGCATGGCTTCAGTGGGAGGGACAGGAAGAACTGGGTCCCTGTGGACAGCAGCTCCTGGCAAAGCCATGCTTCTCCCTGCAAGGTGCATTGAGCTCAGCAAGGGTGGTGTACACCTGTGGGAAACACTTGGCATTTTGGTCCTGAGAAAGCAATGCCTCAATGCTCCTCTCCCATCTGGGCTATCTACCATGCACTTGTGCAGGTACTGGCACTGGGGAGCAGTAGGTGGGCTCACGTCTCAAACACAGGGCTGGGACCTGGATTACATCTCGGTGGCTAGTTTTTGTGTTATTTTTGAGCAAAACGGTACAGATAAGGCTCTGTGTCTCCCACAGCCTGTCACTTGGAGCTGTGAGGCCCATCCCACAGATGTTTGGACCTGCTGCAGGAGGTAGTAAGGACCTCCACCAGTACCACAGTAACCATGACTGCCTCCTCTCTAATCTCCCCATCCCTTCTTTTGGCCCTTTCTACCCCCAAACCTCTCTCGTGCATGGGCCTGCAACGGCAAGATCAGCTTTCCTGGGCTGTATTCAGCTGTCTGCCCCTTACACACTCGCCACCACCATCAGCCTTTCTGCTGTCCAGGATTCATCCCATCGCCTTGCTATTAGCCCTCTCTTGAAGTACGTATCTATCCCCTGCCATGACCCCACCAGTTTTGCTCAGCCCCTCCACATTTTCAGAAGACATAGCTGTCTTGGTGTATCCCTTGCCTCTCCCATATGGTGCGTTTGTTCTCTCAGTCCATTTGTCCACATGTTTCCCTCCCTATGTCCACAAGTGGTCTTTACACATATACTTCTCACGGAGGGCTGTGGGGTAGCCTGAGCTTTACTCTAGCTCTGTCTGGTCTCTAGTGGAGACGCCTCACCCAAGAGACGAGGCTTCCCGTCTGCTCTGGAGCAGATAGATCCTCTTGCATCCCACAGGGAAGATCCTCAGGATACACAAGGACAAAGCACTTGTGTGCCGAAGACCTGGAGTGACCGTGCAACGCAGACACACTTGGACGTTCTCTGAGAACCAGTCTGTAAGCAGTGCTCCTGGCCCTCCAAGGTCTCATTCTTGATGCTGATAGGAAGTCACCCTGCTTAAACACGGGAGGTTAGTGGAAATACTTGGCACGCACTTCAGCTCTTGATAAGGCTGGACTATCTGCCAATACACATTGTGCCTCTCCCTCTGTCTGACTTGGAGTGGTCTACAGTTCCCATCACCGTCTTGTGTCAATACCTGTGCCTTCTGGCTCTTTCCCCTTGCCTCACCCTTTGTACATCTTGGATTAGAGTTGCTGGGTTGGCCCAGTGGTTGGCCAAGACCCCAGTGCCCAGGTCCTGCAATATCTGGATGCGTTGGGAACCAAACTGCAGAGAATATCACAGAGGCAGACGGTACTGCTTGCAACTGCATTCAGACACATGGCTTCACTTGCAGAAGTGTGCATCTAACTCTTGTGTTGGGCAGAGGGAGATAATGGGTGTCCTTCCTCCCGCTATTGCAGGCTCGAGGTGACAGAGAGCCATCTTAATTAGGGGCTACAGAGATGACGCTTCCATGGAGAACAAGTTTTATTTATGAGCCAGATTAGGAGGCACTAATTGCTTTCTCTCCTGGTTTCTGCTCAGAAAGGTACAGTAATCACAGGAACATTTTTGACATTGTTGACATAGCTTCCCAGCCCTCCTGCTGAGAAACAGGGACTCTTGCATACTTCAAAAGGGCTTAAAGGCTCGGGTTGTGCCACCACAGTAGTAGTGCCGATCTAGGACTGGGGTGGGGGGAATTTGCATTAGAAGGATTAAATACCAGGGCTATTGTGGAATTTTAAACTGATGTTTTCCGGCTGACCACAGGCCCAGAGCTTGTGTGTGGCATGTTTGAGCCTCAAAAGTGCTCTTGATCCTCTGATCTTTTATTTCATAACATTTCTCCCCAGTCTCTCCCTTCAAACGTATTTTGCTTTTCTTCTGGCTGCTGAGCAGACACACATTAGCAAAAGAACATGTTGGGTTGACAGTACTGAGAGTAGTCTGAAGCTCAGGAAAGCTTTCTTTGTACGTATTGGAAACACAGCATCTGGATTACTCTTGTAGTGCTGGGCCCTAGAATAACAACGAATTAAGATAAGCTCCATTCTGACCCAAGTGTTCTGCAAAGCTTTGCCACAGTCCTGTAGAAACACTATGGGATGTTCTTACATCATATTACCTTCTGAGATGTGTCTCTTGCTTGTGGTTCATATAAAACCCTCTTGGTTTTCATAGCGTGATGCTAAATGAGACGTTTCTTGCAGCTACATCAACATAATGAGGTCTCTGCTGAGACAATTCATTTCCAAAACATGAGTCCATGATATTCCTGGCACTACTCAAGCACCTCTCTCTGCAGGAAGGAGATTGGTTCTGTGAGGATGCTCAGCTTCTCGCACAACTGGACCAGTCATGTTCCTGTGCCAACCCGCCATTCAGCTGTCATTAGACACAGGCTCAGGCTGCACACAGATCTCGTGCTGTGGTAGCAAATGGCTTCTTATTAGGTCCCGCAGCTGACTCTGGGTTAGGTCTCAGAGTAGCCAACCCCCTGCACAGCATTGTGTAAGGAAAACATGGTTTTTGGCAGGGAAAGATGCCTGGGGCTGGAGTTTGGGGTTATTCATTTTTGCTCTGCACAGAGGTGAATACCCAGCCTTCAAACATCAGCCTTGCCACGTGCAGCATCCCAAAGTCTTGCCTTAACTTGTCTTTGAGGCAGACATTGGAAGCTGGAAAGGGTTGGTCTTGGCCCTTAGGATGCCATATTGTGGTTCAGTGTCTGAGCTGGGTCTGGGAGGGAGGCACATGCCCCTGCAGACTAGAAGCATGGGGGGAGTCTCACTGCTGCTCCCCCTACATCGCAGCCAGCAAGCATCTCTCCACAGGGTGGGGCATGACAGCTCCATGAAAGTAGGGGCCCACAGCCTGCTCTCAGCTCACCCTTAAATCTGGCTACTTCCCCAGAGTACAGCCCTGTGGTTTACAGGGCACAGGCACCCTCTATTAGCAGAACCAGTCTCTTTCCACTGCAATGTGGTTCTTCATGGTCAAAGGCCTCCATCAGTGCCAGCTAAAATTGTTGAGGATTTAATACACAAATATATTTGTTCCTGTTCTTTCTAAAATCACTCTTCTTGGTGTTTCTAGTAGTTATTACATTTCAGTGAGGACTTGGCAACTCATCAAAGCTAGCATTTTCCCTTAGTATGATGCAGCAAAGTAGTAAAGAACAATCATGAAAGATCTTGGACCAGTTACACAGAGAGGCAGCAAGGAGAATTCAACTTTTCCCCTGCAATCGTGACTCAGCTTTACAGCCCATCCCCTGCAGGGCAGTCTCCCCAAAGTGATGGTCGTATCACAGACAGATATCCCTCTACCACACCTCCTCACACATCTCAGGACGACTCCTCTGTCAGAATCTGAGAACCCTTTCATGGAAGCAGTAGTAGCTAGAGGTTTCAAGAGCAGGTGTACTCTCATCTGCATTGGACAGATGCCTGTTAATTATTTATACAGCATGAGAGGTGTACTTGATGCCAGACAAACAGCAAGAAAGATCAGCCTCTTTCCCCAAGGAGCCTTCCATGCAGATTATGCAGATACCAACAGGCAAGACAGGGTCAGTTATGAAGGAGGGCGTCAACCACGCCATACTGATAAAAGGAGAGACAAAAGGTGCAAGACATTTAGAGGATCTGGAAGGAGAAATAGGAAAACAAAATAGAAAGAGGCAGCAGGGATGTCAGAAATACCAGAGAGTAATGAGTAGACATACCAGCTTGGTGCTTAAAACCAGCATAGCTCCTGCCCTGGCCACCATATCTTGCTTGTGCAATAAGAAAGCTGGGAGTGAACAGTCCTAGAGATGGAGTAGAAGGGTCTGCCACGAATTGGCCTTTCGTAGCATGCAGTGTACAATATGTTCTCAATGTGCAGTATGAAAGGATAAGCTGGAGTTGGGGAAGTACAGGCATGGCAATATCTATGCTGGGCTGCCTGTGCAGACCTATATACTCCTGTGTATTTGGGACCACTCTGTCTCATAGTAGTGTTAATTAGATCCCTGTGTCATCCCTCCATCCAGGAAGTGGGGCAGGAAAGTATCATGTTGTATGTGATACAACAAGGAGGGCATAAAATCACCACTACCTCATCACAATCCAGACTGCTTCTTCTTGGAGGTACAAACTGTAAAGAGAAGAGCTGCTGACAAAAAGGTGTCCTTTAAATCAATATGCAACTCCATGTCTTTTTGATTCACAGCCTGATTCAATATCCTGCTGGAACAAGGATAAGTCTCCAGCTGACGGTGTGCTTAGTCAAATACCTTTTAGAAATCTTGCACAGACCACACCAGACCATGAAATTTCTCTCCTCCTTGCCAGGATGCACTTACACATTGGCTGCTTTAACGGTTGAGGTGACATTTTTATTTTAAGCACTCATTTTCATTGGCTTTTGCAACCTTCTGAAACCATTTGGAGCTGGTTTTGTTTTTTTTTTTCCCTTGGACTGAAATTTCTCGTGCTGGTACTCAGCCCTGGGCGATGAAAGTTTGACGATAATCTGCTGTTGCCAGTGTCTCAACTCAACAAAGTGGTGATTTTGGGCTGGAACAACTGGAACACCCTGATACACTGCTTGGAAGAGGCATGGAACAAATTGCACCTCCTCGCTTACCCCACACACTCTAATTAGTGGATTCCTGGGTATCTCCTCATCACTGCCTCAGCACCCAGGCAGCACTCGGAGTCCAGAACATCCTCCTTGCCTGAGTCCATGCTAGTTGTTGATGCCACTCTCATGAGGTCCTGCTATATGGCTTATCCATGTAGGCCACTTCATTTAAGAGACATTAGCAAAGTGGTTGATACTATTAATCAGAAGCAAAATCAAACAGCCCACGGGCTTAGCAAGCCAACTCATTACAGGATCATGCTGCTTTTCATTAACTTTTTCTTTCCTTTAGCACAAACCTTGCTTACATACAGCCCCTGATTTTGCCAAGTGCCCATCCTTTTCCCAGTGTGCCCTCACTAACTTCTAACACACAATACACAGAGTTTTGCTTTCAAATCCTGTAGGACAGACGGGCCTGTTCACAGGATTAACTGCTGCCCAGTGTGGTTTCCAGACCTAGCTTGACTGCAGCACAAGATCTGGGGCTCTTGGTTTCATCCAGATTCTCATGGGTCTGGGGAAGTGAGCTACCTTTGTGTAGGTTCTTGTGGCTCTGCTTTGTTCCCTTTTGTTTAGGGTCTCTTCACCTCACCTTTTACACTCCCCTATGCACGCTAATGCCAGGAGACCCCTTGAATAACATCTTCCCTTCCTTGCAGCTAAGCCTTTGGCAATATGATCCCAGCTGGGTACTTCATCTCTTTACCCCACTGGTAGCTCAAGATCAGTCAAAGGTGACAGCTGAGCCCACATCCTACCTTACATGGCCACCCATGTGCCCTGAAACTGTGGGAAAGAGCCCTGCTGGAGAGCTCCATGAATGGCGACACCAGGCAGTGGCAGAGGACTTTTCATCTTATTTCACCCTGTGAAGAGCCCAGTTGAGCAGATACTTAAACCCAAATGTCTGTGAAGGGAGGGAAGAAGAGATTAAAAGCCTTGAACCTCTCGAAAGTCGTGAAACAGTCTGCAAGTGGCATTGGCATTGGCCAAATGTTAAGAGGGCATGGCAGGGAAAAGTATCCGAAGTCAGGCTCAAGTCAGAAGAAGGCCAGAGCACATATATGCTCCCCTTACCCTTTATTGGCACCCTCCACCACCTGGAGCACCCATTGAGGGGGCCGGCTGGGAAGCAAGCCGGTTTTGCAAAGGACAGGCTATTAACTTTGAATCAAAAGGAGCATTCAGGAGGCCAGCAGGTCTGGCAGGAGGGCTGGGGTGAGCAGGGGAGGATGGGGCGCCAGTTCAGCTGGGGAATGGGGGAGAAAAATGTCTCCAGTGTCGGCCGGTGAGGCTCGTTTTCCTTTTATAGCAGCCCTGACGGCTGAGGGAGAGACACTACAGGGAGAGCCGAGTTAAAGGCGGAGCGGGGGGGGCAGGCAAACGTTGGCCTACAAAGTCAATAGTAATTTAATACTACGCTGACATTTTTGGTTGGCAACAGGATAGATATTTAAATCATAACCTTCTCTCTCCTATACCCCTCCTCTCCACCAAAAATAAATAAATAAACCCATCAGCCCCTGTTTTGGCCTGCCAAGAACTTGGAGCATTTGCTGCACACTGCCCGAGCCTCACGTTGGGCACCGTCAGCTGAGTCTTTCCTTCACATCAGGGATGCTCAGTCCCTCACAGCTTTTGGAGGGGTGCTGAGGACCAGGTGTCGGCGAGGCTGGCCCCAGCAGCTGGCTGGGACCCGAGCGTGTGTCCCTGGGTTGCTGTGCAACCAGAGGCACAAGGCAGAGCGCGGCAGTGCATACGTGCCGTTTCGCCCATGAGACAGCCAGGTCATACCAGCCTCTGTGACCCCTGGCACAGCACACACAGGCCCCAGCTGGGCTGGTTGAGTGTCGGGGGGAGCAGAAGGAGAGGGTGGGAGTTTGGGAAGAAAGTGAGGAAGTTAGGGAGGGAGGAAAGAAAAAAGGTATTTTTGAATCTCAAGCAGTGCCCTTGAAGAGTGTCCAGGTTCTAATACCAAAGCATTTTCCACTTGAAACTGATGTCTGCAAACAGAGGTGAGTTCTACAACCTGCCTGCTCTCTGTAGGTTACAGACAGCCCATCAAGCCTCCAATCTTCTTTTTATGAGCTTGTTCAGACCCTGGAAGAAGTAGAGATGATTGCAGAGCTATCTTCTGCTCAGTGGAAACTTCCTCAAATCCTCCAAATCTTATGTTCTGTCCCCTCACCCCACTGCAGAGGATAGAGGATCAGCTCCAGCATCAACCTTACCCTCTTTCTCTCAAAGGAGTGCCTTCTCCTCACACTTGGCACTGCAAGTGCCAAAGGGGCTCTCCAGAGGGACTCTCTGTCAGATTTTACAGCTCTGGTTTCTGTTTGCACCCTCTGTCCATGGGTTCTAATCCACAAGGCAATGAATTCAGGAGAAAAACATCCATCAGCTGCAAGGACCATTGAATATGCCTGATATCAATTAGAATCTAAATTGTCTAGTCTTATTATTCACATATGAGTCCTGAGATTAAGACTCCCAATAGTAAATGGGAATTTTTTTCTCTCCCTGCACCTGGGTTTCAGTGGTTTTGATCAAACTGAATAGCCTGGCTTGCACTTCCAGGGCTGCAGCCCCTGCCTGCCACCACTGGGCTGAATGTATCAGAGAAAAGTACTGTCTTTTGGAAGGGGGAAGCAAGAAGGGAAGCTAGCTTAGATGAACATATGCAAGTCATGAAATGTGCAGTAGAGAATTATCCCCAGGGCCATTCCAATGGGATGACCTCCAGGTGAGCAGCAGGAAAAAGGTGCTGAGAGAGTTGTCAGCAAAGAACCTTTGCTAACATCTGTGGCAAGGTCTGTGAGTTTTCACAGAGCTGGCAGGTGTGGAGGTGCTCCCCAACAGTTCGCTTTTCCTTGGAATGTGCAGACCATTTGTCTGAAATGCCAAGAAAAGAAAAAAGAGAGGTGCAGGCAAAGAACTAAGTGGTGTCCAATATAACTAGGGGATTCGATCTCCCCAGTCTCCTTTGCACATCAACGTGGCTGATGGGGAGCTCAGGGTAGGACTGCAAGTCCAAGAGACTTTAAATTAAGGCTGTAGTCCAAAAAAATGCCTGAGGACTAACCTGCTGCCAAATGCAGGTGCTGCCCGTGAATACTGGGCTAAAGCTGCTGCTTTAGAGTAGCTGAGGGCTGGATTCTGTTCTATTCCCTCCCATACAGTGCAGCAGCAGGAGAGACACTTAGTGCAGCCCAGCCTTTCAAATGTTGGTTCCTGAAAGTGAGTTCCAAACTACGTGTGGAGCAGCCCTTTTCAGAAGCTCAGCGCATCTGGCTGAATAGCGTCAGATGTCCTCAGAGCTATGGAAAACGCATTCCAGCCGCTTAATTCTGATTTTTGAGCCAAATTTGAGGTGAGGGGGATGGAAAAGCTTGGTTTCACTTGTTAACAAGTCCTCCAGTCCGTACCCAGTAGAGAAAAGGGACTAGCAAAATTTAGGATGACTACAGCAGAAGACAATAGAGACAGAAAATTGGTCTGTTAGCAGATTTCCACCCATTCTTTTTGTAAGCTCATAAATTAATATCTCTTTAATGTCACTGTTCATTTTTATTCTTCCTGAAAACGCTCCTCCTATTATTTTTACCTCATCCCTTGGCTCTCTTTGTAATCCCTCTAGTACATTCTTTTATTAAAGGACATCTAGTCTGAACTGAAGAAAGGTGATGCTCTGTGGCCATATGATAGCACATTCAAGACACCTCTGTTAGGGCCTAGAGTACAGTGAGTTATGGCACGGGCTGATGGGCTGTGTCACTGACTGAACAGAAGCAGGAATGGCTATTGGACTGTGCTGCTTTTTGCCATGAGATACGTCTGGCTTTCAGGAATGGTTTCTCAGTGACCATTTAAATTTGAGCAGTCTTTACTTTCTGTGTCAGTTTGGTACAACCTTTAGCCTACATTCATCTCCGTTCAGGACCAAGGGGATGTTTGGAGGTTGAGCTTCATATAGGACTGGGTTTTGCCTTATGGCCTGAATGCACGGCAGGTGCTGCTGTGTGGACAAACCCGTATGGTGGAAGCAGAGTCTTCGAGAGGAGGCAGACTATGAGTGTGCAGGACTGTACTTAGGTGAGCGCCACTCTCAGATCAGTTACCGATTCCAGCTGTTCCCATCAGAGAAAGTCTCTTGCTCCCGGTGTCTTTAGGAGCTGGCTTCGTGAACTAAAATCAGCTCGGGATCTTTGCCTATAGAGTCCAAAATGATCCCATTCTTGCCTCCTTCCTTCCAGCATACTTCTTATAACCAACACCACTCCAGGGCTAGCAGGATGGCAGAGCTCCCAAGCGAGTGGTGGGGGGGGGGAAATCCCAGACATCTGGAGACAGCCTGCTGCAGGGGAGGGGTCCTCATGGGACCCAGAGGAGCAGAGGAACCACTCAGCCTGCCTAGGGACCGGAATGCTTCTTTCAAGTCCCTTCAACATTTAAGCAAATGTTGCCCGAGGACCCCAGTGGGCCGGCTCTTACAAGACATGCTCATGATGTTCTTCAGGCACATCTGCTCAACAGAAACATATCATTTGACCTCAACATGAATAAATGAGTTTGTACCTCCGAGTCTGTTAACCATCTCAGTCCTGTCTGGTCAATGTACCAACAGATACTGGTATTTGAACCCCTGTTTCTTTACAGAGTTTCACTGGCAGGCAGGAGACATCCTCACGGCAGAAGACTCTTGTGGGGGTCCATGATGGCATTTGAAACTTGGTATTTTCTGAGTTATTCTCATGTGCACACACTCCCAGAGGAGAAAGTGTCACAAAATCAATTGCACAGATCAATATCTGTTCTGATGTATTTCCTGGTAACAGGCCAGATGGCTGATTGAAGGTAAACAAAGTCTGAACAAAGTCTGGGCACAGCAAGAGGTTCCAGATGGGAACCAGAAGTTCAGAGCTCATCAGAGCGATCTCCACACACACATTACAGGTACCAACCAAACACTAATAAATGATTAACAGGGCTGTTGTGCATTAGCCTTAGTTTTTGGTTCCCTCATTCTATTTGTGGATAAAGGCAGGTGATAGGGAATTCTGCGTTTGGAGAAATTAAGTAGATACTCAGCTATCTGTGGACCTCATACAATCCTGAGAACCCTGTTTCCACTCCTCCCCAAATGCCTCTGACCACCAATCAGTCCGTTCAGTTGAAGGCTGCTCAAAGGCAGGAATTGCATCAGAGTCCATTCAAAATCTTAAGCATACAAGTCTTCCCTGAGTCCCTACACAGTAATGCAGCAACCCCCTTTTCTTCCTTCTGTGAATTGAATGATCTTCATCTTCAGAGTCCTCAGTTCTTCACAAAATGGGAAAGAGAGATAAGCTTCCTGGGGATGGAAGCTTTCGCTTATAATGAAGAGCTGATAGAAGGAAATCGCTCAGGCTTATTGCCACCTTCAGACCCTCTTCCCACACTTCCACTTTCCTTTCACTCCCTGTATCTTTCACCTGTGGGTAGTCTGGATATCCACCTGCAACTTCTGCCTCTTGGTCCAATTTTCCATGCCTGCAGTGCTACAGCACTATAATATCAGAAATACTCTTTCTTCCTTGGGTGCTGCCCACTCTTTTTCACTCCATTATGCAGGTACACTGTAAGACCCGTCACAGGCTGAAGGGAGAAAGGTTCACCTCTTGGACAGCCTCCATCTGTTTTGTCAGGCATCAGCCCTAGCTTCTGATAACGGCCTGAAAGTGACAGGACTCTGATATTCAGCTATGACCAGATATAGCACAAGTGGGCACAAGTGTCCAAAACTGAAACTGGTCTTGCTCCTTCTATTCCAACTGGGGTCTTCATAGACTCTCACTTGAACATGGGCATCTAGCTCTAGAGAGGAGCATTGGTCAGGCCCCCAGGAGCAAGAGTGAGGAGAGCACCAGAAGGAACTGAATGCTGGCATCTCAGCAGAGCACAGCAGCTCTGCATCAGACAGCTTCATTCTTATTCTCTGACCTTTAGTTCCTCCATCCAATAATTTGATTCATTATACAACAGAAAGATTAGACAGTGCTCGCTGATTGGCATGTTCTGCTGGACATTAATACCTGTTGGCACAGAAGCAGGCACATGCCACTACTCCTCTGTGCTAATGAAAAGGCACCATTTCCACTTCCATTTCAGCACATGTTGAGGTTTTCTGAGAGCCAGTATTGATCTTTATGTCCAGGAGAACATCTGCTGCTGTCAGTCCTTGCATATCCTGCTGCTCAGGGCAATGGCTACATCAGAGAGCTGGATGAGGTCAAACTGAACCCCAACTGGATTATTGTGTGGCCAGGGATTGTCAGCACTGTGTCATGTCACACAATGGAGACTTCCAGGGGCATGCTGCCTTCACACACACTGGGGCTACCCTGGCATCCCTCAGGGAACAGAGTTAAATGCTCCACCAAGACAGGCTGGATGGTGCAGCTACTCACTACTTTTGGGTTACCACCAGGAGGTTGGCTTTAAAACTCTTCCCTTTGTCTCCCTCCAAGTTCTGCCACAGCTTCTTTGTTAAAAAAAAGGCTGGGGCAGTTCATCTTTAGCCCTCTAGGAACTTCTCTATCACCATGACTCCATTTGGGAGCTCTGCCATCCCATTGAACCCTGGATAAGTGATGGTGGAGGTGAGTTGAGAAAAGTGGAAGGATTTACCTGGCACACTTGTATATAGCTCTGCTGCCATGCCCTCACCCAGAGGAACTGGCCTTTGGGATTAAGCTCCAGGCAGAGCAGTGAATAATGCTTGACTTGGAGGGAATACAGGTAGAAGGAGCTGTCACAAAAATGTGAACAAGCTACAGAAAAAGAGAAATCCTGAACTCCCTGTTCTACAACCCAGCAGCAAGAAGACACCCTAGAACACTGCACATGACCTTACTGTCATTTTACCAGATTGACTGGAACTCCCTGTCTCAGGTGCTATGGGGCACAAGAGCTAAGCAAGACCATTTTTTTTTTTAACGAAGTAGGTAGTATTTATATTGGTCTCCAAACATTGTGTTGGAATAGTAACTATTTAAAACATGGAGCTGAGAAGGAATTTGCTCCCAAGCTCGTTTAGTCCAGAACCAACCACGGCAGAGTATCTTGCAGGATTTCTCTAGAGGAACTGATAGTAATCACATTTGGACTCAGAGTGGATGATGGAGATTTGTAGTCATGAAGCTGATTCAGATGTCTGCTATGATCACAATGGAGAGCATCTGTCCACCTGACTCATGAATATTTATGCTTTTGAGCTAGCTGTGATGTATAAGAAAGACTGGGGTACCAAATGCAGAAATGGGCATGACAGGTACTAGCATGGGGGGGTTCATACCCTGCAGGTGACAAGTCTGACGTTGTATGACAAGCCAAACATAAAGCAACGCTCCAAGACTATGAGCAACACCCTGGTACTGCTGCAGTCCAGTGTGCCAGGCAGCAGGTTGTTTGAAGCCTTTGTGAATGGGACCATCCGCACACATGCTTGGTGACAACCTCCTGCCCCCAGCAAGTCTGATGGCAGGAAGACTTGCTGCCCAGCTTTTCAGGTGTGGGAATTCTGTTTCTGTTCCATGCATGCCGCTCTGCAATTCAGGCCCTGCAAACAATAGTTTGGCCACTCCTAGAGCAGTGAGCACGAAAGGGGTGTGATTGGAGCTGCTTTATTCCCAGAAGCCAGGCCAATTCCCTGATGGGACCTCAACCAGCATTCCTGCTGAGTGTCCAGGAAAGTGGTTTTGGCAGCCTCTCTGTAGATGGTTCCAGTTCAGGAGAAACTGCTGGTAGATTTGGGGCAGCCAGCATGCAGATCACAGCTGCATACAGCCAACAGCGCAACAAGCCCTCTTTGCAGGAGACACTCCTCCAGTATGCTTGATCTTGACTTTTTATTTGCCATGTCGCATTGCTCTTGAGTGTCAGACCCTTTCACTCCCCTCTGCCTCAGTAGCATTTTGTTGTCAAACCATGCCTCACCTCCTCTCTGCCCAAATCTTTCTTTGCTTCCCAGCTCTTTCCACCACAAAAGGATTTCTCTTTCTCTTCTACTTCAGACTCACATGTCCCCTAGAAAACACCCTAATCTGAGCATTTTCTAATAGAAGCACAGTGAACACAGGAAATTGTTTTGCCTAAACAAAAAGCCCTACTACTAACCTGCATGAGACAAATATCCTCTCCTGTACATTTTTTGGGACAGGCACCATTTCATCCTGCCTCTCAGAGAGATCCCCCAGCACAAAGCCGCTGTGTGCAGCTCAGTTACAGTTAACAAACAGAAACTATGAACTGAGCTTGCAAGGGTTGAAATGGTAAAACTGACCTTACTGGAATAAGTTCATTCCCCTTTGCAATTATCTGGTGACAGACTTCACCTCAGGCTGAATAAATATAGTAGTTCAGCTTCCAGAGCTCCAGTTACTATTTCATAAATGATGCTCAGTTGTGACTTGGCCCAGCTTCAAACAGGGATGGGTAGGTTAGATCTGATTGATTTGCTCTATAAGTAAAAATTAGAGTGAGTCCAATCCTAGGATTGCAATCTCCATGTATAGTATGATGTCTCTGAGATCAGGAACGTGGCTTTGGACCGCGAGCTGGTAGCTGTGCTCTGACACTAACTCAGCAGATGATCTTCAGAAAATCACCATTCTTCAGGTTTCAGTTTCCTGAAGGAAAAGGAGGGCATCATAATGCAGGACCACAGGAGCCACAAGAGTTTCCTCCCCTTTCTTGCACTATAGAATCTTATTTGTATCATTATATACAGGGTCATTTTCAGGCGAGATTTCTTTTGTTGGAGGACTTCCTTCCTAAAAGCACTGTCCTCATGTGCTCATGAGCATTGCTTTGATGGAGAGAACCATAGACATCTAACTACTAAGAAATCCTCTGATAGAACAAAGCTTTCCCTGCACAGTACTATTTGGACCGAACACGACAGTAAGCATGTCAGCAGAGTCCTAGAGAATCTAGATACCATGTTTGAAATAAGTCAGGAATGAGCCTTCATACTTCAGTGAATATCTGTTCCTAAAACAAGCCAACACTGACACAAACACGGGGTTTTTAACTCTACCTTCGTTGAGATTCCAAAAAATAGTGACTAACAATATCTCTGCACAGCAGCCTAAGTCCACAACCAGTAGGGACTGAGGACAGCTGAAGGACACACTGGTGGAATCAGGGTTGAATAAGCTCTGGACCACCTGAGAAGTCCACTGCAGCTCAGGCAGGAAGCCAGATGACGGAACTGTGAAAGGCATGGAGTTGGAAGAATGGTGGAGATGTTCTAGATCTGGACAGAGCGGCAGCAGCAGCAGCAGAGCTGCATGTGAGGCAATGTGGAAAGGATGCTGCCAGGCAGAGCTGCAGGCACAACCGCTGCATGTTCCGGCCTGCAGCCAGGCAGCGCTTCGGCCGGCCTCTCACCACCGTCAGCAGCTGGCGAGGCCACAAACGGAAAGACAAGGCAGCACAGACAAGATGTCAAAACCCACCACAGATACATGCAAGGAGCATGGACAGCTCAAGTCATTAAGGGAATGAGATATTAAGCTGAAGCTTCACACACCCAGGCTTTATGCAACAGAGCCACCACCTCACAGCAGTCCTTCGGCCCCGCTGAAGGTAGTGAAAGGGCGCAGGTGGAGTATTTCTGCAGGCCTTGGAGCTATTCGCAGTTCAGAAGCAGCTCTGGGAAGAGTGGCAGCTGTGCAGTCTTTCCATGAAAGCCTGCTTTGCATAGGACTGGCTGCTTCAGACTCGGGTAACAGCAGAGGAGGACACAGGGCTGGTATCCAATCCCCAGCATGGGGAAGTGCGTGCTCTGCTTAATGCGTGGCCAGCCTTCTGCTTCTGCAGAGGGAAGAAATGAAATGGATTGTGTGAAGGAGACATAAATGCTAAGAGTGCTCTGTAGAATCCTCTCTGGAGATGTTTACTGTAAATACCATGATAAGTGCACCATACTGCTTTTGGCACAACTGGCTTTGTGGGTTTTTTAAGCACACTTATTGTTGATAAAAATCCAGAGACGCTGACACAATTTTGAAGTTATCCAGAGAGAACCAAAATATCTCATGGCTGGAAAGATGAAACAAAAGCTTTGATGTACCAAAGACGCCTCAACACCAGCAGAGTTGCAATTCCCTAGGTTACAGCATCCCACAGGAAAACCTGCCCATAATTGCTACTGAGCCTCCACACAGACCCAGTAAGTGGGATCTGAGGTAATCCTGCAGGGGACAGCCTCAGCATGGAGATGGTCACTGCTCACCCATGGCCTCAGGCACTGGTAATACCACCATCCCTCTGGGGTCCCTTTGGCTGACAGGGCCTGAGCAGGAGACCCTGGTGAGCACCAGGACATGTGCCTGCAGGCCTGGCGCCACAGGCAGCCGCTGAGAGGCCTTGTAGGCCAACCTCAGAAACCCTGAGGACTGCAGCTGGCTCTCAAGATGCCACTTATCTGACCCTTCCCTAGCCAGCTGGCTCACAAGCCAGCTGCTTCTGCAGTTTCCGTTGCTTCACAAGGCTGTTCACAGAAGCTTGAGTGCAGATGCTGCCCAGAGCTTGTATGGAGGGGAGAACAGGTAGGGAGACCCTACTAGAGAGCAGAAAAGTCAAAACAAATTACAAACGTTCACATGTTGGTAAGCAGCAAGAAACTTTTGCATTGCTTGTGTAGGCCTTGGTCCAGCATAGACCTGGGATTCCAGCTACTCTTGGGGTCTCAGGGCAGCAGAGAATGTCAGCTCCCAAGGAGAAGATCTGTGTTTCTTTCTGTAGATTTTTATGGCCATATGGCCAGGAACCTCTATGTAAGGCACTTCAAATCGGCCTGAATTGTGTTTTTTCAGACAGTGTCCTTAGATGGGTGGGCACTGAAAATCTCAAGTAAATCTTGACATTTCTGACCTAAATAAACCAATACTTATGATATAGAAGCACTGCAACGAGGGAGGAGAACTATGATGACTATTATAAACCCCTGCTCATTGCAATCGCATTGGGAACAAGGTCTGGGAAACTCCATTTCCACGTGGGGCAGGATCTCTCTCACCCACACGTGCACACACAATGTGCTGGCAGTCATGTCCACACTAGATGCAGCACCCCAGCCTTGTCCCAACATCCCGTGCAGAGGTAAGCTTCACTCATTGCAAACATCTGTCACAGACTGTCAAAGCCAAACACGAGTTGCCTTGTTGCTGGAGGTCACAGGAGGTAAAGACTTCACATGAATATGCTGGAAACAGAAAACAAACACACACACAAAAATCCCCAGCAAGAAAGGACAAGCCAATCTTAACAAGCAATTCCGTTACCCGTAAATAAAAAGAAGGCAATCACAACATGCCTTAAGCTTGGGGGAGCCAAAAGCCATCTCTCATCTGCAGGTGACTGATGGCTCGCGGGCTTTCCAGCACAAACTTGCCTGGTGTCGTTTGTCACCTGCGAGGGGTAAGCCGCTCC
Organism: Baryphthengus martii; assembly: GCA_013396935.1. NCBI lineage: Eukaryota > Metazoa > Chordata > Aves > Coraciiformes > Momotidae > Baryphthengus > Baryphthengus martii. Next base: position 207,384 of record VWZK01001980.1, on the reverse strand, counting down.
TGAAGGCTCCTCTGTGTTGGTGTGTGTGCGTGCGTGCGTGCATATAACCCACGGAATTTCAGCAAAGACGTATAAGAGGATTGTAGTCCTGGTTCAGCTAAAGACTTAGGATTCTGCATAATGTGTTAAGAGGAGCTTAATGCAATCCTACTACTCTGCCACAGAAACCATGAACAGCGGCCTGTCTGTTCTCACCTTTCCCCATCTGCCAGCCAGCTGTGGAAGAGCTGGTTTGCCTTGGGACTGTTTAAAGGAGCAGGTGCATAGGCACAGGTTGCAATTCTGTGTCTGTCTTCTCATGGGAACAGATTATTTTTGTGCTCACTGCCAAAAAAAAAAAACAAATAAAAAACGCTATGCAGGACACCTGATGCAAAACTCTTACAGTGTGGAGATTTTACATTTTTGCATAACCTGGAAGCCTCTGGGAGGTATCTCACAAGAAAGGAGGTTTTACAGCTCTGAAATGGGAGTAGAGAGTCAGGAAAGAGCAGTTTCATGTCTCAGAGGCAGGAAACAACTTAAAAGTGAGGAACAGAGACCTTGGCCAAAATTAGAGCATCCAGGAGTACACGGGCTATTGTGGAATAAGTTATTATGGCTAAGGCAATGTAAGTAAGTACGCACTTGAGATGAGACCAGCTGGCTGAGAACAGAGCAAGGATGGCAAAGGGTACGCAACAGGGAACAGAAAGGCAAGATACTTGTAAATCAAACCTGAATGTCAGGCAAAAGTGAGGTCAGAAGGCTGGGGCTTGGTGAGGATGTTTCCTGCTACTCAGTTGCTGGGAAAGTTTGGTTTTTGATAGCTGAGCCAGCGTCACACACATGGTTATTCTGAACTTCTCCATGTTTTTGTGTCCCATCTGCAAAACAAAGCTATCGTGAAATTCTTTTTTTCCTAGCTTCTGCCCATCTTATCCCTAGATTCTGCTCAGGCTTTAATTGCTCAGTGCCATGGACAATCTTGTTGCATGCTTAGGTACAGTGCATAACTACTCTGGAGCCTCCAGTCACTACCTTAATATAAATAAAGACATAATAATGCAGATTAGAGTTTCCCTAAGTTGGCACACTGACCAGGATACTAACACAATGCTGACTGGGAAAAAAATAAAGGAAGATAATGTATTAGAACTTGATTGGCTCACAGATAGCAAAAAATAACAGTTTCATCTGAATGTGGGTGAGGCAGGGGAAGGAAGTGGGCTGGAACATGGTCTATTCCCTGTTGTGGAAGACAGCAGAACTCTGGGACAGCATTTCCATGTTCCATATGGTGGAGAGTACCCAGGTAGAAAACTGGAGAAGTAAAATGGCAGTAAGAGCAGATCAGTGACACAACGCAACCTCTGCTATTCATAATTGGGCAAGAATCAGGTGCTATGTGCTATAACGTCAGTCCTAGATGAATATGGCAGAGAGTTGTCCATATAGACAAGCTTTATGTATTTATGAGGTTGTATTACAGAAAGTAGTGACTCTGGGGAGCTCTGATAAGTTACACAGATAATTCACTGGAAGCTGGCTCCAGGCAGAGCAAGAAAGACTAACTTACTCCTCCTAGTAGTTAGCTAAGGAAGTATGGAGTAGCAGAAAGAACATGATTTTCCCTCTGGCATGGCATTGACAAAACATTTACCAGACGACCACATTCAAGAGGGAAGCAGAATGACTGGGAAAGATTCAAAAGCCAGCTACAGGCTTAATACACAATCTTTAAGATACTCTCTTGCGTGAGACAGCCTTCAGGATCCCACACAGTTTATAAGAGAGTTAGGGACACTACGATATTTTAATGAGCTAAGGAAAAATGTATCCAAGAGCAGGAATGCCTATTACCCCGTAAACAAAACTCTAATAATGACCAGTCCGGAAGATGGAACCCATAAAATTTAAGCTGGAAGTAAGATGCAAAGTTTTTCTCTGAAGATTTGCGGAAAAGAATAACGGAAAGCATTTCCCGAGGGAAGCGGTAAATTTGTCATCAGTTGGACTTTTCGTGTCCAGACTGGGATGATTGCTAAAGTACATGGTCTAGTTTACCAGAACGTAATGGATTTGATAAGTAGTGGGGAAGAAGAAAGCGCCTGGACTGCCAGCTGGCCAGGCAGAGCTCTGCGTGTTGGGTTTTGCAAGTGATGTGACGAGATCAGCCACTGCGGTCCCTGTGGCTGTAACAGGAAGATCTTGTAATGCATTTTCCATCTGAGATTCTGAAAATGGCTTTTATAAGCAGCCAATAAGTGTGACCAGAGCGTCTCCTTCCACAGTGCCCGATCAAAGCTAAAACCTTTGTTGGCAGTGTCTAATGACCACACTCCTTCCGAGGAGACAGATAACGAGAAATTACCCCAGTCCTGATGGGATTTCTCCACAATGTCGAAGCTGCGTAAAGTTTGGCATGCGAGGGTAACGCGGCAGCCAAAACTGGAGTCTCAATGGAGTTTTCCTTATATCTGCTGGCACTGATTTCATCATCCATGTGCTATCTTCTCCAGAAATCTGTGCACAGGGTGTGATGGGAGCACTGATCTTTTCTATCCCTGGAGACGATGACTCAGCTCTTACATTGCATTTTACTATGGCCAGCATTAGATGTAGAAAATTAAATGTATAAACAGTAACTATCATCACTTTTGGGGTGTGCCTAGCGAAGAGTCGGGTCCAATCAGGAAACTTCAAGAAGACAAGATCTTATGGTTAAGCAACAATAATGGAGAGCACCATACTTGGCTTCAACTCTGAGCTTTTCCATTAACGCTTTTTTGTCACATGCATGTCCTCCTCCGTGCCTGGACTTCTGTAGCAACAAGAAGAACTGTACTTCCTGTCCACCACCCATTGCTCTACAGATTCCCCAGTCCAGGTGCTGCCTCTCTTCATGTAGGCTTGTGAAGTGTCGGGGAAAGAAAAATACATTCTGAGCTTTTGTACTTTTTTTCTAACAAATGTCTACTAGTAATTCCCATGTCTGCTGAGTATAGTCACAATTTAGGAAGCAAAATATGTTGCCTTAGGTGAGATTTTGGTGGAACCAGAAAGACTGTATTAATTGTGCCCAAACTGTTTGTATTTCCCTTTATCACCCCTTTCCAATGAGGCCAAAGACACTTACCCCAATCTTTCTGTAGTCTGTTGGCCCATAGGGTTTTAAATGAGCCTAGTTCTCAGATTGTTGTCCACTAAAGACAATTTCTTTTTATCTCTTTTTGGCCACTTCCCTCTCTCAGCATCCTCTGTTTTTCTCTGCTTATGTCACTTAAATGTAAGCATGTGAGTCCCTCCTGTCTGAGAGTCATTTCATTTGATTTTGCTCTGTGTTCAAGCAGAAGCTTGCTACAAGGCTATGGAAATCACTGGGAGCATCTCCATTCATTTCCATGAGCTCTTGGACCAGGTTCGCTCAGATTTTCAGTTTACTTAACTTAAATGTTGAGAGCTGGTTTACTATTGCTGGCAAGTATAGGGACCAGACAGTCATTCCATAATGCAATTGCCTAGGAACCACACATTTTAAAATGTTTGCTTAGAAGTCAATGGGAGGGGAAAATAGAAATGGAATGAAATTGGGGAAAGAGAGTAATATCGATGTTCAAAACTCCTTTTGTCTAATGGTAATAAAAAAAAAAACCAACCCAACAGTTCACCAGAACATTTACAAGAGCGAGAGACACCAGATGTCTCACATGCTGGAAAAAGAATGGCATAAACTGCTTCTGGAGAAGACACTGGGGTTCAGTGGAAGATGTGTTAGTGAATTTTTTCACTTATCAGAGAAGATGAAAACATCCTGCCTTAAATCAATAGAAAGCTACCAAAATATCTATAAAATGCTTAAAGGACCTTGAAGGAGTCTAGCACTTGTCACTTCCCAAGGTTGCGCAGTCCTGCATGATAACATGGGGAAAGGAAACGCTCTTGCCCCCAGAACAGAGGTGGACTATGAACGCTGCAGCCTCCTCCTTGGCATGCTGCCGGATAAAGAGAATTCAGGAGAGCAGAGGTGAAGTTTAAGGATGGGGAGAGGAGTTCCAGTCAAACTGAGCTTATGTTTGGACTCAAGTCAGAAAATTCAGCACAAGCCCCAAGGCACTGTCTGAGTCCATGAGATGGACTCAAATCCAGGCTACATGTGTGGACAAGGGAGACCATTCTTTAATATCTCTTCGCAACCTTTAGATTAACTGTACAAATCAGGGAGAGCTCTACAGCCTTTCCAATAGCTGATGAGTAAAGCAAGTGTGGCTCACAGGGTCTCCAGGAAAAGCTCCTTTATGCCTTCTCACCCTGTCTTGGACCTCTCAGTGAACTCCAGCATTTCTCAAACATCCAGTCTAGCTGCAAAGGGTTGAATGAGACAGATTTCAATTTTGTTTATCAGGAAAAAGCTCTTCCCTTATCTCTGCACTGAAGCTCTTTGATGGGGGTGAAGAGCTTTTTGCAAACACACAACAAGGTAGGCTACTGAGAGCTTGTCTCTCAGCACTCCTGCTCACAGGGTGTTGGGAAGACATGCTGTGCAGCACACTCTGGGTGTTACCACTGTATTCCAACACAGACAGCCGATTCTGATCCAGCAGTGGTGGCTTCCAGAAGCAGAGGAGCGCCTATCCATCTCCAGACAGGTGCTGAATAGAAAAATGAAAGTAACTAAATAAAAATCCCTGGAAACAGAGATGGTGACAGCAAAAAAGGTAAAGTAACTTTGTTACCCATCAGGTTATTACCTTTGAAAAGGAAACTATGTAATTGAATATTCCTCTGGACCATTCATCTTCATTCCCCTAACCTGATGTCAATAGCTACCAGGTGGTGCCTGCACAGGCCATTCAAATCAGATTATGTTATCATAGTTCTCCAGTCACCGCCAAGAGCAGGATCACGGTCATGAGAAGGAAATCTAGTTATTCAGGTACATGTTACCTTATTAAAAGTTTCACAAAGTACATTGAGCCATTATAATGGGATTAGAGTTTGAGTTGTGTTCTCGGGGTTGCCATGACTCTGATTTTGGTGCTTTGCTGTGTGGCTTGGAGAGCGCACTCCCCTCTGGTCAATCACAAATAATCCAGACCGTCATCACAGAGGAGTGGACACCAACATGGACTGTGGCCAAGAGTATGAAGCTTGTGGAGATCATTTTTATCTAGGTACAAACGCCTGAGGCAGAGACTGAAGAGATATGAAAGGATCCAAGAAGTGTGGAAGGATCCCAGTATCTACTCACACTAAGCAAAGCAGCAATCAGGCAGTGCGAAAGAAAACAGCTTTCTTAAACCTTCTGTGGTCTCCCTCAGCACCCAGTCCCAGTCTTTTGCACCAGTATTAATAGGTGTCCCTCCAGGAGTCTGGTCTTTTCTCTTTAGTCCCACCTGTCCTAATAGGGCATGAGGAAGTCTGAAGGATTTCTTCTCCAACTGACAGGAGTTCACGGGGGTTGATGACCTCCTCCGCATTCTCAGTGAATAGGAATCCATGTTATGATAAGCACTAAAAGGTGTTTCTCAGATACAGGTAGTGAAGGACAAAAGCCGAGGCAAGCCGGTGGAGCAGACTGTAATGAACATCAGCTTCCTGAACCACTTTTACAGACAAAAGAATCTTCTTGCTCCAGAGCCACCAACACAGCATTTGTTAACACTATCAAAACTATTTCAATAAACTATAAAGGTGAGTTTCTCTGTCTGGGATCTACTGTTACAATTCAGAAACACATCAGCTTATCCAGGAAAAGTTATTAATGATGACCCATAGAGAAAAGGGACAGATTCTCCCAAAAATCTTGCCTCGGTGGAACCTGCAGGCTGCAGGACTCTTGGAGAGTCCTGAGCATGTTTGAAGCCATGTACCTTGTATTCTAAACTTTGCACCACAGTTTTTCAGGTCCCAGCATCCTTCAAATGGTCACTCTGTACCTCTTAGTACTGTAACTGGTGCACAAGTAGCATAGGAGGCATTTCAAGCAACACAGAAAGCAGAATTTCTTTTCCAACTATTCCTGAGCCTGGAATAACACTGACATTTTGTGACCACTTACTAGGTTCCCATTCTTAATCTCCTGACAAGGAGTCAAAAGTACCTTGTCAAAACTGACAAGGGGTAGAGCTGCTGCCCCCTCAGAGAATGGCTAAGGCTGACACGTCTCCACACACACTTTCCCAGGAGAGTTTACGGCGCGAGGTTCAGCCCTTTCCTGTCATTCCTGCAATTCTAAACTCAGGTGGCCACACCAGCCCAGATGTGTGCCTTCTGGCCATTCCCAGATTTTGGTAATATATGCCTCACTGGGTAGGAAAAAAAACACATCTAAACACCTGTCAAATCCCCCACATTCTTGTGTGTGACTGGTAGGTAAGGAAATGCTGGTAGTACCGCAGTGCTTTGGTAGAGAACAGAGCATATCCCTGCCCGTTCCCTGATTCACTAAATGTGCAGGACATTTCAGGACATTTTCTCCTAACTTGCCGCTCCACAGCAAACAGAAGGGCAACACGCACCGTGGTAGGAGACTGTTCTCCTTTAGCATCAGCACCTGAATGAAGCCAAAGTCCTAATGTGCATCTGCGAAGTGCTCTTGTACCTGGGATTAACTCCTAGAGAGCAGTTACATGTTTGAAATGTTCAGCTGTCATAAAGCCTTCTTCATACTCTCCTTCCCAGTATTGTTCTAAAAACCTGTCATGTCTCAGAGATTTTATTTTCTTTTTCTCCCTTCGCCCCCACCTTCCATTACTCTAATATATTTTATAATAATTTTAGTCATCATTTTTGCTTTGAAAATGCAGATTTTGGGTCTCATGTTCTGAGAACACCCAAGCATTCGTGAAATGCATTAATTTCTATGATGTGTTAAATAGGTAACAACATGCAGTGCAGGTTTGCCCGTAGAACAAGATTCTCCCCAGGGACCCAACGACTCAAACAGCAAGCAAGGAGGTAAGCAGCCTCCCTCCTCCAGGTTCTCCTGCCAGTCCAGGCTCTTCCCCTCCTCCCCCTAGGGATCCACACCCGAGGTATCTGGTGGATGAAGCAGGGCAGCGGTGGAGTCCCGTGGAGGTGGCTGGAGCATGAAATTCGTGCCCCGTGAGGAAAGCCAGATGAGTTAGGTCTGAAGTGACACACGGGGCTCCAGGTGGCTCTCTGCACAGAGAGCCAGCCACACAGAGCTGCTTTGTATGAAATCCTGGCTCCACTTGCAGACTGCCATGTGTCCAAGAAAATCCTCTTTTTTCTCATCTTCTCTCTCTCCACAAAGAAATTCTTCCACAGAATTTCTTAGAATCTGAGGACGCTGGCCATTTAGCTGAGATTTCTGGCCGCAACACAATTATAATTGGTCTCTCATGGACAGACTCAGAGTGGAGGCCAAAAAACTGCAGGAGTTATTAATGACTGAGTTCCCTTCTATTTCCTAATGGCCAAACAGGCAGGAAAGTTAGAGGGGAAGACTTGGGGCCAAGCCACTCCTCTCATACACGTTGTCATGGTGCTCCAGTACCTTCTTGCAGACTCAGAGTCACCCACAGCCCGGACACCAGACAGCATGAAGAGCTGTGGGAGGCACATCAGTGATCCCGCAGCCCTTCTGATGCTCAGAGACCATTTTGGGGTCTTTCTCCCCACAGCCAAAGAGTGCATCAGGATGAAGTTAGCTGCAGCCTCTCCAGAAGCATCTGGTTTGCTACCGACAAGGTTGGAAAGATAAAGAGACCCAGCTGAAGTGACAGGCTGAGACATGCAGAGAGTCGCAGATCCTTCCCTCTCTTCCCCTCAGATAAAAAGAGCATCTCAGGAGAGGTTTGAATTGAGTGAGGAACATATTATGACGATTATTACATCCTCATTTGACAACAATCACATGGCACGGTGCCAGCTGGCACCAGGGAGCCATTTCTGCTTCTCCTTCGTTGCCTGATAAACATCGTGACAAGAATACAGCCCTTGTTAGGTTGAAAACCAAAGAATGGGAAAGGAGAGGCCAAAAACACCTCCTTGAACAATCACTATCGAGTAAACAGAGCTGCACTTGGGAAACACATATTTTAAACATATCTTCCCTGAGGTTTGTGGGGAGGGGAGCTCTGCGTATGGATTGGGAAGGTGAGCGTGTTCGCATTTGGGCATATTTCTGTGGTGTCAAATAGGCCAGTGGCAGCTAAGAGGAGAGTCCACGATGCCCTCTTTTCACAGGGGCAGATAAAAGTCCGTGAACCTGAGAATTTCGGGATGCATGCCAACATAGCAGCCTGGGTAAATTTGGACTGGCACTCCACGCTGTCACAGCTGTGCTCAACCTTTGATAAGGGGTTGTCTCACAAGAGCTTCTAGCAGTCTAGTGTCATTCCAGCAAGCCACTCTCTTATCAAAGGTCATGTCAGAAATTTAGAGATGAGGGAGGGAAGCAGGCCCAATGAATGTAGATGTCATAGGACCTTGTTTATTCATGTTAATGTTCCTGAAATCATACCTCCCACTGGCAGAACAAGTGTATGAAAGCATTGGGAAAACTACTGTTTGCTCATCAGCTAAATCATGCATGTCAGCATGCTGCCATGGTTGAGTAATTTTGCACCGAGGTTTGTCCAGGGGAGCTAGCACTAGAGGTTTGGAAGTAGTGGATTTCAGAAGGGCAAATGCCATATCCAGCTCTCTGAACATGAGCCACTTATACCCACAAGGCAATCTAAAGGAACCATCGCCACAGCACAGTTACTTGTTTTGTCCAAACATGCATCCGTTCCCTGTCAGCCTGTTAGGCCAAGATGTTCACTTCTCATAGCTGAAGCACTGACTTTACCCAAGCAATGTTTGCATCAACCAACTTGAATGAGTCAGGACAAAATTTGTCCTGTGCTGTCACTACGTTGTATGATAAAGGAGACAACTGTTGCTTTGTTGTCCTGTCACGGCTTCCCAGGGCTGGCCAAGAGACTCTGTGAGGGAATGTCTTAGAAAGGCTCTTTGGGCATCAAAGTTTGGCATCTCCTCCCCTAGAAATAACTGCCCAACTATCGTCTCGCCTGTGACATGGATGGCCCTGCAGTGAGGGTCCTACGTTTGATCCTGCTTCTCCCACAGTTTTTCTGTGATCTTTGGCAAATCTCATAACTTCTGTTACATCTGATGCCATTTCAGTTTCACTGCCTGAAACAGGCTTAGGCTCAGCTGAAGCTCCATGATTCTCCCTGGATGAAGTCCACCAGCTGTTGTCTCCCGAGCAGGCTCATCCCCACAGTCCTCCCTGAGATGGCAGCAAACCAAGTGGTGTGCTGGAAGTGCCATGGCCCTTGTGATACATATGCAATCAAGAAGAGAGAGACTAAGGATGAGTCCACAGCTATTTTCTAGTCTACAATTTTTAGTGGGCTAGTACAGCCTCCTGTACAGGTCTGCCTCTCATCGTGCTACTGATCCAGCAGAGTACAAAGGCTCTATGAAATAAGAAGTAGATGGAAGCAGAAGAGATCGCTGACAAACACCCAAAGGGATCTGTCAACAAAACCCTTTTAGCAGCCAGTTCTTTCTCTCGCTCCCTTCCCAGGCCAAGCACCCCCTTAAAAGAGGGCTGCGGGAGGGCTATAAATATCAGGCCTAAGATCATCATGTGTAAGCATGGCGGCTTCACAAAACATGAAAGTGAGAAACAAAAGGGAGGAAAGGGTAAACAGCTAATACTTTCCATCAACCTGTCCTCTCATGCTTTAGCAAAACTATCACTGTCATCATGCAAGGCAATAAGGGAGGCAGTGTGATCTGCCATCATCCACCCTGCACCCCTATGTTAAGATTTTTAGATTGAGCTGTCAGTGACCAAAAGCAGCTGGTGAGACAGCTGGAGCTCTCTGTCTTAATGTATTCTGACTTTACTTGTTCCTCTCTTCCCTATTTGTATTTTCCTTGTGTGATTCTCAGTTATTAAAAATGAAATTTCCTTGGTGATTGGTTTGCATTAATCTTGGGAACTGGTTGTGTTGATGTTACTCTTATTTCCCTCCTCAGAGAAAAGATGGTTTTGCACATAGATGACATATCATTTATTCGGGCATGACATTCATTCCAGATCCGGCTGAGCTAAATGTGATTTTATCAGGATGCACGTGATGGCCAGGTCCCGAGTGAAAGATGACATGGGAGTTGTGGAAAGTTGTCCAAAGCCAGCACACGCTGAAGCCCTCTCTCCAAGCAGTGTGATACCCTGCAGTGTGTTCCACTTGGGTAGATTACGCAGAGATAGATCGGGGCTGAACTAAAGGCCAGCCTACAAACAGCCTATGTACCTCCCTTCCTGCTTTGCTAAGCTTCTGGCTCCTCCACAAAAAAAAACACTTCATCCTTGGCACCCCTAGACTCCAATCCCCTCAGCAAAGGCACGCCATCCCACCACACATCCCCTGAAGTGATCTCCACCTTGGGGAAAAATTCATACACTGAGAGCGCCTGATTGGTATCTTTGTCTCAGAAGGCCTTTAGACCCAAGGACCTCATATCCTCTTGCACTACTGGTATCCAATAAATATTCATCAATAACAGTACTTAGTGGTTCGTCACATGTTCTGCTTATTAACCCAAGACTAGAAAATATTTGACCCTGAGTGATGTTTTCTTTCTCCCCAACCGTACTTTGTAGTATCAGGCTTCAATCTACGTCCAACTCAAACTTGAGCTAAAGAATGTGTTGTTGCTAATATATAACCAGGGAGTGTGAAGCTGCGTGTGAGAACAGCACACACTACCAGTGTGAGAACAAGCAGCAAGCACATAAGGCAGCCTCATGGAGCTGCTGCAGAGCACTGCTGAACGTACTTATTGCAGGGCTGTATCTGGAGACCTCCAGCTGAAGCTAGCTCCGTATACAGCCATCTGCCCACTCTGGGGCCAAGTACATCACAGAAGAATTTAAGGTGTTTGGTTTTAATCTGCACTGTACAAAGTTGCTTAAGATCTGATTAATACCAAATCTATCTCCTACCCCATACAGTGCTGTATGGAGTCTGCCCGGATGGACATTTAACAGAGAGCTCCCTGTACCTATGGACCTGGCATCAGAACTCGCTTCTCCTTTGGGGTGCTGAAGCTGGATTTGCTAAGCTTGCTGTTGGCCCCATCCTGCTCCTCTCACACGCAAAACTTTTGCTGTGTGATGAGCTGAGAGGCATTGAGGCAAGGGGGAAGCAGCTTCCAGGATGACTATAATGGTGTATTATCGTGCACACAAATGGCACTTCCTACATTTAATGATTGCAAAGGCCTATGTGTAGTCATTTAGCAGAAAGCATTTCTGCGGTCCCACGGAGAGCGTGCACGTGAACCCACTGCACTCCTCAGCACCAGCTAACATCATCACGGTTTCACAAACTGGCACCCGCTTGCAGTGGGCGAAGGTGGTTCAATTAAAATTCCCTTGGATTAGCTGAGGCACTCCAGTTTGGCAACTGGCTCGGTCATGCAAGGCCAGCGTGGGCGAGCAGCGTGCCCAGCAGCACTTCTGCAGAGTGCAGAGGATCACCCAGGCAGGACAGACTGCATGGGCCAGGTCAGAACTGTCCTCCACAGCCACAGCAACCACCTGGGATGCACTACGTGCTTCCATTCAGGAACATTTCCTAATACCCTCTGACAAACCCAGCACACTGCTGAAGGAGAACAGAGTTTGCCTGCAGCTAGAGTGCCCAAATCCAAAATACGTGCCACAGTCAGCGTGCACGAGGCCAGGCAGAGGCAGGGAGATTTTGCACGGTGTATCCAGAACAACCAGATGGGACAGCATTAGTGCAAAGTGACCAAAGCCTGATGGCAGGCCAAGGAGGCTGAGGGGTGAGTGAGCCAGGCCCTCACACAAGATGAATGCAGCATGAGGGATCAGTTTGGGGTGCTATGCAAGGGTCTTCGGGGAAATGAGAATGAATTTTGTGCCTCAAATGTTCCTAGGCAGCATCTTAGGAAGCATGTAGACTGGGAGCACTCTTTGTATCTCATCTGCTACTAGTAAAGAGACGTTCTGCTTTATACACATGACTACGGTGAGCTGGGGTAGCCCTGCTGTCTCTGTCAACAACAGCACTGGGACTCTTGAGGCCTGGTTTCTGTCACCAGCCCCACCACAGCCTTCACAGGGTGATGCTGGGCAAGCTACATCCCTTGTCTCTGCCTCCGTTTGGGGAAATGTTGCACCCTTAAGATAGAAGGAGGATAATGTGGACAAAACTTTGGGCTCCAGGGCCAGAGATTCCCTGCAGGCTCAGGCAGACAGTAAATGAGAATGCCATCTTTGCCTGACACACCACCAGTGTGTGGTGTCAAAAGATGACATCATGGGATATGAACAAGCATTTATCCTCTGAAAGAGAAAATAGCAGAAGCATGTGTAACCGTTTGCCTTTTGTGCCAACATACTTTCCTTACGTAAAGAGAGACTCTGGCGGCCCTAAGGAGGCTGAGAGATGCCCGTGCTCCTCTGGGAAGGAGGAACTATCAGGCAAGGATGCCAGCGTTCCCGCCTGGGTAAATTTGTGCATGCACTTCACATTATAATAGGCCTTAGTATCTGATAACAGAGACCTGCTGGAGTCTGGCATGAGGACAGAAGGAATCAAAGGTCATGCCATGAATTCCAGTTATGCTGATAGGCATCTACAGCCAGAGGAAGGAGCTCAAGAACAGGAACTGTAAACCGGTGGGGAGGGCTGGAAAACAGAACCTGATTCAAGGATGACAGCATAGGTCATTTTGGAGCCCAACTGGACAATTGTGTGGGTACGTTTGCCACGGGACAGAGAGAGATGTTTTCCCTGAGGGAGTTACCCACAAACTCCCCTATTACTAGTTAAACAAACAGAGTAAATACACTGCAATAAATTTATTAAATAGCTGGCACATGTCTCTCCAGAGGCCTCTCCCTGATGGAACAGCTAATTCATGACACAGATGGGCTGATCAGCAGATAGGTAGAGATACACACATGCAGGGTGTACCTTGAACTAGGGGAACTGTCTGCACGCGAAAACAGATGTAAAATGTATGTGATATAGCACAAAGTTGCTCTGCCTACTGCCTGCTTTTGCCTCATCATCCCCTCACACGCTGCAAGTCAGTCTGTAGCTACCAGTTGCCTGGTGCCTTACATTTACCAGATGCCTCGGTGGCACAGTGCTCTGTGGTGCACACCAAAGTCCGAAGAAGCGCATACAAAGAGCGAGCCTCTGCAGCTGCGCACAGTGGGCTCGGCGACCCCTGCACAGCACACCTCTGTGCTGGGTTGGCTGCGCGCTTCTGGAGGCAGCAAGAGCTTAATTCGTTCGGTCTTCCCATAGAGCCGAACAAATGGAGCTTTAAGGTGTTATAGTGCCCAGATGAATAGGATGGCATGGAATGGGATACTTTGGGATGGGTTGGGATGAATAGAATAGAATAGAATAGAATAGAATAGAATAGAATAGAATAGAATAGAAGCAGAAGAAAAACTCCTAGCAAGTGACTGATGCTTCCAGCTGTATTGCAATATATTACTTTGTTTATTTCTACGTCTTCTTCAGGGAGATGATTCCACTGTTTTCACGTCATTCTCCTCCAGCCTCAGACTAGGTATGCTTGCTCTGCCTTTACTTTTTGTGACTTCTACTTGGGTTGACCTGCTTCATGGCTGTTGCTTTTTGCCTCTGCACAGGTACTGACAAGGGCTTCGCTGACATTGTGTGAAGTGAATTCTGAGCTAGGAAAGATCTGGTAACCAGTCAGGAGGTTGACAGAGGTACAGCACAGGCAGGGCCAATACAAACCGCTAGCACGTGTCATTATCAGAGCATCCTGTTTCTTTGTTCCTCTGCTACAAGCACGTTTGTTAGTGACACACAGCAGTGACAGAAGTTACCCGTGAGGAATTGCACCAGGTATTGATTTTTAGCGACTGAGAAGTTACCAGTCTGGGCCACTGAAAGCTTGCTCCAGACTCCAGGAAGATTGATGGGGAAAATCTCATTTTGTTCAGGCAAGTTTGGCTTGAACTGCACACAGAACAGCCTGAAATTGAAACTTTAGATGCATAAAATCACACACATGCAGTAACTACAGGGAAACTGGACTAAAACGGATAGATTTGAGCCTCAGTGAACAGATAAAATCACCCATTTAAATCAGCAAGCAGGAGAGGTTAATTTTAAATATTAAATCAAAACTTCTTTTCCGTTTATCCTTTAAAATTATTTTCCCTACAGAAAGGTTGATACTCATCAGGCTGTAACCAGTAAGACTCTGGTAACTTAAAACCACACACAGCCTGTCCACTAACTTTGGTACTTGTTGTTACCAGCAGACAGATTTATCTACACATATTTACTTACAGCTTTACATGCTTTTATTAGGTCTTGATGACTAAATTCTTCTATGCTGGAAAATAGCTAAATATGCATTTTTAATTTGTTATAGGACAATTGCTTTTCTTTAAAATTGATTTTTATCAGGCTGCATTTAGAATGAAATTTGACTACATTGAAAATGCCTAAAACCAGTTTTATTAAACTCTTAGTTTACTACTTAAATAAAGCACCTTAATTGCAAAACAGAAGAGAAAATGCTCAACAAAGGAAGTTGTATCAGTGGCTAGTGAGTTAAACAGGTTGGTCCAGGACACCATATACCCCAACACTGTAGATCTGCTGGATCTTGTCCTCTCATCCTCATTTTCCTCATAGACCAGAGGAGAAAAACAAGCTTGTCAGCTTTTTCCAAACCTCATTCCGTTTCTCGACTTTGAATGAGCAAGTCATTGAACCTAAGGTGCTGAATAAAAGGAAATGGAAAAACTAGTCGTCATCTTCTCATGGAAGAGCAATTGCTCTTGAAAGTGGGTTTAGCACTTACCAAGATTTGGTTCCAGGTGCTTAGGGAGTGGTTTGGTTCAACTCTCTGAAATGTTTTGGCAGGAAGCATGTATAACTTGATATTTGAAACAAAACAAGATAAAATTAAGCCCTTTATCAAATATACTAAGCTTCTTTCCTAATACATATGGACGTTTTTCCACATTTAATTTTAAATAGCTTTATTTTGAAAGAGAGAAAATGTGCTTAACTTACATTAAAAAAAATTATTAAAAGTCTGTCATTGATCGTGTATGTTGTTTTTGATGGATGTTGAGAATAGTATGGGCTTTTCCTTCCCTGCCCAGTGATCATCAGACTACCAGACTACTTTAAACTGCCACTAGGAGATTGTCAGCGGCTTCAGCATCACAAATAACTGCCCCAGAGACAAAGTTTTCAGATTATGAGCTCCCCCCAGGATGGACAGAGTTTTCAGAGCAGTGATGTCCTCCTGTTCTTTTAATTCTCCCCCACCCACTCCTGTTTCTCCCATTACAATCACGGGGGAAGTCCTTCTGTACTATTGCATGTCTAGAGAAAGAATCTGGAAAAGATGAGCAGAGCATATATTGATGCTGAGATGTCTGCTCAGACTGGCAAGACACCTGAAATAAGTTGAGGATCCTCCACCTCTGGTGTCTCTGTCCACCCCAGGCAGGAGGTCTAATCCTGTGAGAAAGATGCGGCCTCTCGCCGCAGGACACCGGAAAATGTTGGCACATGCTGTCCTAAAAGGTTGCAATACTCTTCTGTTTGATTGCCAGTTGGCATTAATTAGCTCTCTGCTGTCCTCTTTCTGAATTGTCTTGATCAAGGAGTCTCTGTTAGTAATTTATACTTGGCACTTCCCTGATAAAAGTTTTTCCACTCTAACTCAACTTGAGTAAGACTCCTCTTCATGCCAACTTCACTGAAGAGTCCTACCTTCCTGCTTCTGCCTCTCTTTATAGTAAATGCCATGGGAGAGATGAATGGAGGATCTTTGTGCCAGTAGCCTGTCTGCTACTTTTTCATCACCAGTGTGCTCAGTTCGTTGTCTTGCCTGGTGGTGACAAAAATGTCACCATTAAGAGGAATTGCTTTAGGGTCAGATCCTCCTAACCTCCAGCTTTGCTGACTTCAGTGAGATGAATCTGTGTTAAGCCCACTGAAGATCTGTTGCTTCAGGAAAACAAGGCATATTGGAAAGACTGCACAGGAAGGGAAAAAAACAGGGTTTCTTAAAAGGTTAGCTAACACTGCTTTAGCTAAAACCCACCACAGCCCAATTTCTGGAGGCTTATGGCACGTAAATCTTGGATTAACTCGATATTCAGCAGAGCTTTGCAGTCTACTCATAACACTTTCCAGTTCAGTGTGAAGAATTGGGCCTCTCATGAGCCTCTTTTCAGCGGTTCTCCAAAGCTCTGGATATCCTCCTCCAGTGTGGGATTTGAGGGAGACACATTATGAATCGGACACTAATCTGCTCCTCCGCTACAACATGTGGGGAAGGGAATCTCAGATGGTCTCCTACAGCATATGATCCTTATTTCCTCCCTAGCATAACCTGATGGAGACACCAACGCGCAGACATTTCAGCCCAGACCCCAGTATTTAACCACCAGCAACATTCTGATGTCAAGTCTTCACAGATGTTTTTCAGAGGAAGAATACATCCTAGTTCCTAAATTAACTCAAGCAGATGAGGAAGTATAGAAAACCACTGCTGTCAGGCATTGTCCTCCAGAAGTTTATATCCATCTCAGGAACCACGACAGAGAGAAAGCCAGAAGCTCAGTCTGTTAAGGAACCATGGTGCCCACATCTTTAGTTTCCATATTCATTCTCTTGTTTTAATGCCTGAGAGGTCTTCTGTTTGCAAGTCAGTGTAGGTTTGTGGCTAGAAGAAACCATTAACCATGTTTGTCTGCCTCCGAGCAGGACGGAAACAGAAAGGTACGGAAGGAAGATTAAGATCCAATCCCTGAACATAAAAGGAAATTTAAAGCAAAAATTTGAAAAGCGGAACGGCATGTTTCATCTCTATCATTGATAAAATATTTTGCAATCCTGGAAAACTTAATAGCTTCTTTGGCATAATCTTTATGACCTTAAAGGGATGATAAGGAAGGTAATAAAAAACTGTTTCTGAAAGGTTGTGAGTTTTCCTAGTCAACTCAGTTTTTCCTTCTCACCTCCAAGGCTAACATTCAAAAGGAAGTTCGGTGCATACGGGTTGCGTCGGAACTTGGAAGCTGTTTATTTAGCTTCTCCCAAGATACTACCTATACAACCTTGCAGAGCAGGGCAAGAAAGGGAGTCCTGTGGAGTGGCAAAGGCGTCTGAAAAGTGGAGGGTGCATAGCTCAAACTGCTCGAGTTTATTAAAACAAAATAAGTCAGTGGAGTTGCCCAGCGGGTTACGTAAGGCGGAATGTAGCAGCCCACAGGAGAGGAGAAGGGAGCCTGTTAAAAGGCAAAGCCACTCCAGTTTGTTTATGGCCGGAGATAACTGCCTTGTGGTGTGTCTGTTCTCCATAGCTGGCAGAGTAAATCACACCCTTTATCTCCTCAGCAGATGAGAATTTGGACTGGGCTGTTGTTTTGTGAGCTGCGGATTAAAGCAAATGGGGATGTTATTCATTATTATGACTAGCGTTATTATTTTGTTCCTGTGATCCCTGCATTTCAGTCTCTTCATAAGGGATTTCATCACTTGCCAACAGTTTGCTTGCAGGGAACACTAGGGATCCTAGTAACAACGTGGGTAAAAGCTCGATCCACCTGAAAAGGGTATGCAAGAAAGGTGGGTTGGCAGTTGTATACAGGCAAGGCAAACGGGCAACTGCGCTTTGGGATCCCACAGAGCAAGGCTGGGAGCTGACACCTCACCCTGGCCCAGAGGTCAGCACAAAGGCTGATACGACGTCTGGGGACATGGAAGTGCCCCGTGGGCTGCTGGCGCACTTGCCCCAGCACACAACCTCCCCCCGTTCCACCTGCTCCTCCTGTGCCAGAAATCCTGCTTCACATCTGAAACACCACCTGCTCTGTCCTGGCTCCCTGACCCTTGGCATAGGCAGGATAGGGAAGGCCTTTCATGCAGAGATGTCAGGCACTCTGCAGCTCTCACATCTCAGTGAAGGTAACCTCAGTTCCGGGTACCCAAACCCCATGCCACTGGTGGCAGCATTCATCCTTCAGAACTGGAAGCCTGTTGTCCCTTTTCACGCCTTCTCCTGGGCTCCTGTGATGCTTTGCCCCTTCCTTTCTGTAATCACAGCTTGGTGTCAGGGCAGAGCTGTTGGTATTGAGAGCACTCCCCAAAGTCAGGCAGAATCCAGGTGTCACTGAAGAACATACCATCAGAAAACACCTGATACCACAGAAAGCACCAGCACTATTTTTAATGCTTTCAGGTCTGTGAGAACAAATGAGAGTTCTTTGCTTGTATTCAGACTGTCTGATACAATGACATCGGCCACCTGTTGAATGTGCCATGATCTAGGAAGGCTCTCAGCAGCTCCAGGAACAGGTCCCTGGGAGGAAACATGGACCATATGCCATTGAGCCATTTGATGAAAGCTGGTCAGAGAAACAAAGGAGCTTTTTCTTCCATGGGAAAATGCTGAATCATCAAACTCCACATTTTTCTTAAGGGCACATCAGTTTTCATGACATTTCCAGGAAAAAGTTTCTCTGATGCAGGATACAAAGCAGATGGTTATTTTATTTTGGAAGAGGGCAGAGAGTTGAAGGAGACAGATGGGGGGAAGAGGCTACAACCACATTCAATCCACTGGCCAAGCAACGTGAGAGCCAGTTCAATTTTTGCTCTGCCTAACCCAGAACCAGGGCTGGATCTGCTCGGCCGTGTGCTCTGAGCAAACACTTGTAGGCTGGAGAATGGCTGAAGGCGACAGGGGTAAAGGTGTCCTTTTTTCTGTATAATTTTTGCAAGACATGTTTGAAAAGGCCTGGGTTTGTCCCGTGTCAAATAGCAGCTCTGACACGCTGCAAACATCTCTACCTAAGGACTCAGCTCTCCCAGCCAGATCGGTGGTTTGCACACCCACACACCTCACCTGCATCCTTCCAGCTCACCAAGCAGTAGTGCCATACATCAGGGTCACATCCCTCCAAGGACAAAACGCCCTGGGATAGATGTGATCCCTCTCCTCCACCACTTCCTTTCTTGTGCAGAAACTTTGTTCTTTATCAGCCAAACTCTGCCACGCCAGTGTGGAGCAGGCTTTTGGCCGTGAGAGCGCCGCCTTCCTATGTGCTATGTCGATTTACCCCAGTGGAGGATCCGGGCCTACAGCACAGCAAGGATGCTCCTGACCCAGCACTCAGCCCTGTCTGGAACAAGCCCACAAAATGACCACAAGTTTCTATCCCAACCTGTCAGAAATGCATCGAGCTGCTGCTGCAATATCCACCCAGCACACAAATGCTGCTCTTTAGGGCCGCTCTCTTCCTCTGACAGGTCTGACTCTGTCTTGTGGGCCCTTGCTGCTGGGTGAAATGCATTTTCTTTTTGGCACACAGATGCCTTTGTTCAGCTGGCTCTGCTCTTTTTCAGGGATCATACATAGCCCCTGCAGCTCTCACTCCGAGCTGTCTTCCTTTTTGGTGCCCCTGGAAGCGTAGCCTGTTCTGGTTCATTTACACCAAAGCTCAATTCGAAAGGGACCTGATGTGTAATTTTTTGGGGGCTTCGGCAAAGCGGAAATCCTCCTCTGGTGTGGCAGCTCTGTTCTTCTAACAGGTAGCCATTTCCATGACTGCTACACACATTCATTTCTCCTCGCGTGTGACTAGGAGCCTTAATTCCTGAGAGGGAAGAGCACAGCATGACTTGTATGGTTCACAGTGTTAGAGGCCTTTGAAGCCGCAGTTTCTAGTCCAGCTTCTCGCTGGCTCCATGAGGCCAAAATTTAAAGCAGGTCTGTGCTCTAGTAACTGATGTAATTACGCTCACTTGTTACAAGGGGAAGCTTTCACAAGAGGGGGAGGCGGTGGCCCCATGCCAGGAGGTGTGTCTCCGATGACAAGCCGCGGAGCCAATCACAGCCGCGAAAGATCATCACATTCATACCGAAAAGAAAAAAAAAACGCCCTAGGGTATTTATATTGAGGAAGGGAGAAAAAAAAAAAAGGAAAAAGAAAAAAGAAAGAGTTGGCAAAGAAAGAGAAAAAGAGAGAACCTGCAACTTTGTTAACTAACTCTGCAGCTGAATTCAAAAGGCCAGGCTGGTCACCCTACAAATCTTGCTTCCCATCCCCTCCCCTGTCTTGAAGCATCTCTGGAAATCTGTCCATAAACTGGAGTGAAAGATTCAGCTGGTTGGAGTGGTCCTTCTCTCTTCCTGGCAGGCAACCTCCTAAGCTGCTGCCTGCAGGGCTGCCTACCCTGGCCTGAGCAGGGCTAGTTAGTCCTCGGATGAGCGGGGGAGAGCAAGCCCTAGCAGGCAGGGTGGGCAATGATCTCCCAGCAGCCATCGCTTGACACTATCAGGGCTGGGATTGGGACCCGCCAGGAGCCCCGATGATTAATAATTACCTTCAGAGCGCCCAGCAAGTCGGCATGGGCTCCCAGCTCCCTGTATCTATGTTAAACAGCTGGGGAAAGAGAAGGCAGGTTTAGCTTTAACCAAGGGGTAAACGGTCAGCATTTACAAATGCTGAACCACCAAAAAAACAGCCAGCCACAAGTTATTTATTCCACTTACACAAGAGGACTATGCAGTCCAAAGGATGAGGGGGCCTACTGCAGGCCAGAAAGCCTGTTTTTTGCCACTGGCCTGTTGGATGAACCAGGGGAGGGAGGGATGAATGCTTCCTCTCCTTCAGCCGCGTTTCTTTCCCGCCCGCCCTTTCTGCTGCCTGTTTCTGCTTGGACTGCCTGTTCCCCAGAGTACAGACTGTCTCTGACCGCGTTTGTGTGGAGCCTCGCACAATGGGGCCGTAATCTAACCTCGCTGCGAACATACTGCCATTAATAATAATAAAACCGCCCTACAACCCTACAGCGGTTGCGGACGGGGGAGAGCAGCGGCAGCAGCCCCGCTCCTGTCCGGGGCCCGCTGGCCCGGAGAGGCTGGTGCCCTCGGGACAGCCCAGAACCTCCTCTCCTTCGCCACACTGGCTGCGGGGGGAAGGCGGTAGCGCCCCTGTGCATTGTACATGCCCGGCTTGGCCGCCATGGTCTGTCAGAGCCCAAGGGCACCCAGGGCTCTTCCTAACCCGAAGCCGCTGGGGTTGCCCGTGTCTATCCAACCCAAGGGGCTGCAGAGCTCCCTGCGGAGGGCCAAGGCCCTGGGACAAGCGGTCAGCTGGAAGGGACATCATCTACCTCACACTGCAGAGGCAGCAGAGAGAAGAAGCCTGAGTTTTCCCTTGCAATAGTTCGTAGTGCTGTGCTGTCAGCCCTGAGTCTTTGTTCCTTTTCCACCCCACCTACTGTACAATCGTCTGACTGTTTCAGGCACGCACAGCTCTGGCCACCCAGCCCCTCCTCTTGCAAAAAACACGAGACCAAAGAAACTCCTCTCCCATCCACATCCGATGAAAGATGGGGAGGAGGCCTTTCCCATGCAGTACTGGGCTTTCAGTATTATTTCTCTACGGGGCTTGAGTATCTCTCTGGCTCCAACCCAGGCAATGGGTTTCTGTTGCCAGCTGACTGTTCTCTGGTGGTCACGCTGTGTGGTCGCCTTGGGCTGGGCAACAGGGCTTCTGCCGAAGCAGTAAAAGACTTAGGAGTGGGGATGGGGAAGAGTGGGCTGGGGAAGAGCAGAATGGACAACTCCAGATTGGGGCTTGCAGTCCAGCTAGAGGCCTCAGGGGCTAGTTGCAGTGCCCTCTTTGCCAGGAGTGATGGCCTCAGTGGAAATACGTGGGCCCAGTCCAGAGGTGCTCACCTTGTAACAGCTCAGGAGAGAGCCCATGTTGTGGGGCAGCCATACTGTATGTCAAGTTTGCTGTCACAGCCACTTGCCCTTTGCCAACGGTGATTGATTCTCTGACTATTATCTCCCGCCTCTGCTCTGCAGTCCCTTCTCTCCCTTCCCACTAGACTTTCAAGCCACCTCCCTTTAGCATTGCTCCCCCCCTTCTCCACACCCTAAGACTATAGCTCACTACCCGTCTCACTAAAGACCACCCATTGCCATGGTAACATTGCCTCTTACAAAGTTGTCAAGCAGACACAAAGATATGTTTCTCCCCTGCTTTACAGCCCCCCTCCCCTCTATTCCAGTTAATAGGCCAGGACTTTGCTTGCAGGAAGGAGGTGAAGGGCTCTTGCATTTAATTTTCGTTGTGGAGGGAGAGGTTATTCCAGCTCCTTTGCTCCTTGAGTGATGAAGCCTGTGGTCACCGGAGGGAAAGAGCTGTCATTCACGGACCACCTGAAAACCTTTGCAGGCAATGGTGCCCCAGGCAGATACTGATAGCGCAGATACTGGTAACACTGCCCCTGCACAGGGGAGGAGTGTCTGCCAGTTAGAGGGAGGACCATGGAATACTTAAAAGAGGGGAATTAAGACCCGTGTTTGATCCACTGTGAACAGAAAATACCTCTGCTGTGATTCTGTTCTGCTGCTGCCTCCCCAAGCAGCTCTGTTGCTCTTCCCAAAATGATTTCTTCAGCTCATGGAGATGTAGATAACTGGCCTGTCTCCAGGAATGCTGCCATCACTTGCTGCCACAGCTACACCATGAGTAGCGTTGGTACTGACATGGCTCTACCAGCACTGTCTAATTTGATACTACCCTGAATACACCCATGGTTCACTGTGGCTATGACTGCACCATAGACAACAGCTTCTACTCATCAATTTCATTGACTTTTCTTTCCTTTCCCTTCTCTCTATAAACATCTTCCGCTCCTCTCTTGACGGATCTGCTGGAGGCCTTTGCAGCTCTGAATAAAACCCTTCCTTCATCCTACTTCTTGTGGCTTTTCTGCTCTTTCATTTTGGCCTATATGTTCTTTCCACTTGAAACCAGTGACAGACCTCCTGCATCCCCTTGTCTATTTGTCAGTCTGATCCTTCCCAATTTATCATTTTTATTCTATGATTGCTATACCAGCTGCTCACGTCTCTCACCTTCCTTTAAGTACTCCATAGCCTTCACCTCTTCCACAGACTCCCCTCCCATGAGTTACTTTACTACCATCTCCACTGAACTTTCTGCCCTGACCAGCCTCTGCTTCGCTCCTCCGAGATGTTTATCTAGAGGTGGGTTTGTAGTCACAGTGCAAACCCTCGGGCCACTCTGCTGATGTCAAATACTGTGCCTTGCCACGTGCTGCTGTAGTGCATCTGTGCCGGGCTTTGCACCACAGCTGTGCAGCAGAGCTCGGTGTGAACATCAGGAGCTGTTTGCAAATGTGCTGCTGAAACTGCTGACTGCCCCAGAGCAGGAGTACATTTACAGCACCTGAGAGCTGGCTTTCAACATTCGTATTCAAAGCAAAGGTGTTAAAATAAAATACAGTTTTTAAAAGCTATCTAGCCTAAGGAGGTGAAGGAATGGTATCAATAACGTTTGTGCTTTGGTAACCCTGGGAGACAAAATGGCATATAAAGGAAAGGAATTTTAGCTCCTAATATCTTTTGCAGAAAATGGGAGAATCTGAAAGGAAACTGGAACTGGTGCTGCTAAAATCAACAGAAGCAATAGAAACTGTTCCTGATATAAACATCTGGATGCATCCCAATATAAGCAACGTATTTCAATAAAATAAAAATAAACATAGGCAATTCTAGGCTTGAATTATCTTTGACAAATTCCACTGTCAAAGTCCCTCTGACCAACTGCAAATTTTGCATCCTCCTGAGCATGAATGAGAATTAGGAGGAAAATTACGGTAAATGAGGCTGTAGCAATAATGGACTTTCCCAGAGGCTGAGAAAAGTCCACAGAGAGGAAAATCTGCCAAGCAAGAAGTGTGAAGGCACCCCAGCCTCACTGCTCTCATCCCTACGCGTTCCTTCCCCAGCGAGGAAAACTGTAAACTCAGCAACAGCCATGACAATCAGCAGGGTCAAAGCCAAACATCAATCTTGTTTGCAAGTCAGAGCTCGGCCTGAATCCTTCTATGGTCCACCCATGTTCCAGCCATTGTTCTAGTCCAAACATTTATCAGGGCTCTGCTCTAGCCTTCTGCTTATTCTCATGGTCCTTTTCTCTAATTTTTCTTTCCATTCCACTTTGTCCTGGAGATCTTGCTAACACTCCACTCTGCTATGTCAGGAGCATCCACTCCACGCTGGTTTTGTAGTCATTATCCTTTCATTACTGTCTGGTGTCCTTCAGGCTGGCATGAAGGCTGGAGAACTGTCCTTCCTGCGAAACGCTGTTCATGTCTACCAGGGAGCGCTCCTCCTGTGGGATCTTACTGGAATACCGCACCTTAGGTGCAGAGTTCTGGTAAGCACCTTCTACCCTTCCTGTAGTCACAGGACAAACACATACCTGTACAAAGAGCAAGGCAGACCTTAGGTGACTTGCCCTTAACTACCAGCCCTTAAACGACATCTCTGGATGTTCATCTCCACTGATTATAAAGGAAAGCCAAGGCCTTATGAGCTCTCCATCTTTTGTTAAGCAGGATGAAGTCAAGTCTTTCCGAACACTGTGTTGTTTTCCCGTTGTAGCTTTTCTGCTTCTTAATAACAGCTAGGCCACAATGCTGTGAGAAAAGCCTCCCAAGAAACAGGATACCTTTTCTCCCCATCCATATGCCCTTGTTTGGCTCTAGCCTGGCTAGAGTTCAGAGAGCTGCCCTTCTCCCAGGGCAGTGAGGTTTGCTGTGTTCAGCTATAGCTGCTCATTTTTAGGCAGGACACACAGGTCCTGTATTTAATCCAGGTGGGTTCTGTTCCTCCACTCCCCAGCTATAGATTCCTCGGAGCAATCCATATTGCCCCAAGTTCCTAGGATACCCCTCGCTTCCACATAGGACAGGCCTACATCGTGTAGTCTCAGCCTGGATGTCCCAAGCCTCTTCCTGAGGCAGGATGAACTGTCACAGTTCCAGTGCCACCAGAGAGGCTGTGCTGGTTTACACCAGTGAAGGAGTCAGCTCCCTTGACTACATAGCACAGTTCTCCTGGGCTGCTTGGAAGGATCACAATCCCTCTTGGGCTGCTTTCCTCTCTTTTCATTCCTGAGGAAATTGTTATGGCTGGAGGATAGTCACTGTTACGAAAAGGCACATACTACCCACAATATTCTTTCTAGCTTTGACAAGCTTGCCCCGTTCTGTATTGCTCCTCCAAACTCCCAGCCATGGCAAGACACTTTGGCCCCTTCTCTCAGCCTTTTCAGAGCGACCCTGGGAATTTGCAAAGCCAGTAGGCAAACAGCAGCATAAAACATTCAGCCATCACTAGGCAAAAAAATCTGTCAAGCTCTGCAGAAGGAAACCATTCAGTTTGCGTGTGGTGGCACCCCCAAGCATGGAGAGGCTGCACATCCAGCACAGGAAACTTGTTCAGAAGAGCAGTTTTTAAAGGCCAGTGACTTCTGATTCTTTTCCCTATCACCTCCTCCTATCCTTTATCACTGACTTCCCCAGAGCTGCCTCTCGTCTCTACCTTTCCTTCTCTTCTTATGCACAACAAAAGGCAGTGGATTTTCCAAGAGTTAATTCAGTAAATTGATCCTCCAGGCTGGGTCAGTTCATACTTGTTTCCGGAGCACAATTTTTATTGACTTGTAAAATAATCATTTGGCTTGTTCTGATCTCAGTGGCAGGTGCATCTCTGAGCAGCATGAAAAGATTTCAAGGTCAGGATGTGGTACTACTTCCTCTGTTCTTCTCTTCACACTGTAAGAGGCCAAAAGATCCTGTCTGTTCCCAGGCATAATCATATAATTAGAAATCATATAGAAAATGGAGACTTTTCTGGAGGTGCACAGCTGAAGAGCAAGGAACAACAGAACATGTTGAAGCAAGAGAAAATATGGTTAGATATTAGGAAACATAATTTCACAATGAGGGTGATCAAACACTGGAACATGCTGTCCAGAGGCAGCATAACATCCCGCCCTGGAGATCTTCAGAGCTGAACTGGACAAAGTTCTGAGCAATGTGATCTAACGAAAATATTGGCCATGCTTTGAGCAAAAGCTTGGACCAGATGCCCTCCAGAGGTGCCTTCTAACCTAAATTATCGTATGAGTTTATCTGTAATTGCAGGAGCCAGCTGTGCTTCCTTTTGTCACAGTCCTTTACGCAACACCCTGCTGCACCTTCAGACTCTTCCCTGCCAGTTCACACTATCTTGGTCTTGACTCCCAGCAAAGTGGAAACTTAAGAGACTGCCCTGACATTCTCAGTTGCACACCCTCAAAACACTTGAACAGCTCAGAGCAGGGAGTAACGCAGCCTGTATCAACAGTATATCCTGCACAGGGGCACATCCCTAAATTCGTGATGAGGACCAAAACTGTAACACAGGCAGAGATGCAGATGCACAGCAGGTGACCAGGGCAAAAGAACTGTGTGCACATCATATAACTTGGGAAAACATGTACCATGTGGTGAGAAGTGATTCAGAAACAAGGGCCATGAGCCTTTTTCATCCAGCTCTCCCTCATATAAACTGATTGCAATAGGAAAAGAAGATGGCACAAATGTCCAGAAAAATATGAAATATCTCTTGGATCCTGTGAGAGTGAAGGATAAAAAAGAGCAGCTGAAAGTAGTGCCACAAGAGAGCTGAAGTAGCATTACAGGGCCTGGGTGGGATAAATGAGCTGACTGGATTGTTAGTGCTGTGGGTTGCAATCTATTTAGATGCGACAGAAATCGGAGCAGGGATGATACTTTCCGTTCAGAGCCTTCCCACATGCCATGGAATACCAGCAGATACTAATGGTTAAGTTTAATGGCTAGAGTGAGATGAGCACACACACACACATATAATAAAGCAGGAGAAAAATCAGAGCTGGTGTCTGCTCTAAGTGTGCACAGCTCAAGAAAGAAATCAATAAATTCCAGGCTAGTCACACAACACTAATGGCAAGGTCCCAGTGCTTGGTAGTCATGGAGGATTTTAATTACAGTTCCCACATGTCTGCTGGGAAATGCACAATGCTAAACACCAGCCAAGGGACTTTCTCAAAGAGTTTCAATACAGTTTTCTAATTCAAAGCGCTGGAGAGACGTGTTAGACTGATAGCTCAGTAAACCAGTAATGGGATATGGAGCCTTTCACCTCGAGGTCACCTTCTAGTGACCCATGGTTATTATCATCTGATTGCTGTTGCCTGTGTGAAATGAGGTGAGGAGCTTGGACCGGTTCCTCATGGCCAAGTGCCTCTATTGCACAAAACCCGCCGCTGCAATTGGTGCTAATTGGCCTCCCTGGTCGCCAGCCTCTGCAGAAGGACCAGAGGGCCTGGCTCCCTTTGCCCTCCTGGGGGGCATCCCGGTCTCAGCATCAGCCCAATGCCCCCAGGGCTGGAGCTTGGATGGTTGGGTGGGCTGAAGCTCTGTGAGGGTCCTTTCCCGATGAGGAAAGCTCTCTGGGAGGACGGTGACTCCTCAGCACAAGGAAGGATTTGGAAGGGCTGTCTCCTTTAAGAAAGGGAGAAGCCCCCCTTTCAGCAGGCTTTCCCAGCTGACGCACAATGGCATGCCACCTCCTCGGCTGCACAGAAATGATAATCAGAGGTTCAGCAAACAGGAGAGAAAGAGAGCTGCTCCCTGCCCTCCCGCCCTCCCCCC
>VWZK01001980.1:151861-179760 GCA_013396935.1 Baryphthengus martii | reverse complement strand
ACACGAGATGAGGTGGCAGATGGGTCGTCAGGGCCGCAATGGCTTTTTTAACCCGTTCCTCCCCCTTCCAGCCAGCTCCCAAAGGGGTGTAGGGGGACCAGCAAATGGAGGAAACCCTGGTCCAGAGGCTGGTTTTGCCATGGCGAGCAGTCCGAGCTGTTTGCATGGAGGGCCGTGTTGGATCATATTAATATCACAGTGTTACACCAACTACTTAAGGGATCATGTCTGTGCTGAGGTATTTGGATCCCTCCCATCTCAGTCGGCAACATTTCCAGTTGCTCACCTCCAGACAGGGGAGACTATCCAAAAGGCATGTGGGGAGTCGGCACATCACAGAGGGATGGAAAGAACCAGGATAAAAGCACCTTCCTGTCCAGGAGCTCCATCTGCTTTACTTTATGGGCATTATTCACACAAGTTGGCAGGGAAAAGCTCCCTTTCTCCTCCTGCACCTCAGCACCAGCTGCCAGCATTTGCTTAGCCAAGTTAACTTCACTGGCCCAACCCCTATGAGGTAGCGTAACCCCTGGTGCAGGGGCAAAGCCGGTGTGACTCCTCAGGGTCTTTTGATACCTCTTTTCTTCTAAGATGCTCTGAACTCCAGCAACCTGAAGAATGGCTGCAGGAGGATGCACCTACCCGGTACCTGCCTGTCTCTGGTGGCTTCTTTCTTTCCAGCTGTGATACGTGCTGTCAGAAAGAAAGAGCCTGGAAATCCAAGCTGAGCTCTGCTACTGATTACATTGCTTCAGTCCAGTTCCATTACCCCTGGTCTACAGGGACCTGGAGTTATGCCACTGATTATTACCAGGCATTATTAACATTAGAAATAATAGTTCCTGGCACAAAGGTTAAGGGGGAGTTGGGGCATCTTCAATGAATTCTGGGACATTTCCAGCATTCTTTGGGAGTGTGTTATTATTGTTCCGTTGTGTCATATTTAGAATGTGTGCCCTGCTTGTACTAGATCCCTTCGGCACATTTTTAAAGGCCCCACCATACAAAGGCACACTGCTCAGGAGGAGGCCATGTGTGCTTTGTTAATGCAACCAGTGCTTTGCTTCTGGAGATGGGTTTAGTATATCACCAGCAGCCATGGTTTTGCAATGCCAGTGCCATCCAGAACCGCACAGCTTTACTGTTGCCCTCGGACCTGCCTTGCAGCCTCCCCACTAGCCTAGCCCTGGCCTCCAGCTCCGCCCTGTGCCTTGCTTCTGCCCTGCAGCCCCTGCTAGGCCCTTCTTTCAGCTCTGCCAAAGCCCTTTTTCTCTTCATTGCTACAATTTTATTAAATTGTAAATTCTTAATCTTTAGTAAATTAACGCACTGCAGTGGCCCTGTCTCTTGTGTCATCTTCCACAAACAATACCCAGCTGACACTGACCGAAAAATGCTCATGTCAAGTGTGTTCTTAGAAGCAGAAACTCCGCAGCACAGGGTAGGGGTCAGAAATCTTTGAAAAACCACAGGCTGCGTTGTGGTTTCTTATCTGAAGTTATTATGAGCATACAGTAATTCAGTGGCACCTTGTCCTCTCTGGGAAGCAACGGGTGCCCAGCTCCCGCTAAACGTTGAAATGAGAAGAAGCTGGGAGCCCTGATCTCGCATGAAGACAAGTTCAGAGTGCAGCACGGAAAGTTTGCTGTTCACTGTGTTTGACAGCCTGACAGCGGGCTGCCCCTGCTGCTTCCACCAGGAAAGGGCTTTCTTGCTCACCCACCCCTCACTTTTCTTTTCCATACCTGACACTGTCATGGGATGCCGTAGGCAGAAATGCTGCTCCAGTCCGCGCAGGAGGGACCAGCAACATCTTGCTATGATCCAGGACTCAAAGGCAGTATCTGCACATACAAGATGTGTAACTTGCTTTCTTCATCCATGCCTAGCTTCCCAGAGCTCAACATACAGAATTTAGGAAGGCAAAGGCTCTTCTTTATCCTGAAAAAGTTCCCAGATCTAAGCCAGTACAATCTTGATGCAGTGAGCAATGCTATCGGGTTAATGGCCATAGGTTTTCCAGAACTCCACCCAACCATCCATTCAACGTGCCAGTGACATTCTTTCCCTTGTGAAAACAGACACCGTCAGTGTTCACAATCCAGAAAAGACCTGTGCATTCAGGGGTCCCACCAGAGCCACCTGACCTCTGCAGGAATCTTCATGGACCTCTGTGGCCACTGGGCCATGCACTGAATGAGCCAGAGTCCTGTGTTTAAGGAAAATATGGTGCTCTATCTGCTCTTCCTCCCTTGCATTCGGGAAAGAGCTCATCCGGTAAATCTGGGGGCAGTAGTTCCAGCTGCATGTAGGGGTTTCAATCCATTTTCTGCTCATGCAGCTTCTCCGTGAGAACTGCAAGTCCCTGTCAGACCATGCCGTGCCTCGAATCGAAGCTGGAGTCAGGCTTGGCTGCTTCAAGCCACCAAGCTGGAAGGCAGCTCAGACAGCACAGCGCTGGAGGGGCAGAAGCAGAGCCAGGGTCTCACCAGAGGAGCAAGGTGTGCTGGGCACAGCTCATGACAGTGCCAGATGTATAGGAGAGGAGAAGGTGTAGAGGCTTTCCCCTGCATGCAGGTCTGGTTGATGATGATGTTGGAGCAGCCTGAGCCACACAGCAGTGTGGGAAAGCCTCGCTATTGTTCTCTGGTGACAGAAAGAGCCCATGAAAGAGATGAGCCAAGACCCTGGCTCTTTGGGACACAGATTGCCCCGTAGATTTGAGCAGATCAGCGACACTCACTGTCTCCCACTCTCCTCCCCGTGCTGCTGTACATGTGGTTCAAAGGACAATTACATTTGTATTTTACAAAATACACTGCTCGTAAGAGGAGAGGAAGCTACCACGCTCCCTGCCCCCACTCCTCCGGGCCCCCATTAAGTCTGTTTGCCTGTGATTTCTTCCAACTGACAGAGCCAGTCTGTTAGCAGTTAAGTTAAACAGAGCTTGTCCTGTAATAACCCCGTTCAGGCTGTTAATTGGTACCAGCACCTACTCCCTGCCTCCTTTGCTTCTGGCAGGGCTTGGCTCTGCAGCGCTCCTGCAGCAGCGCTGCTCTGGTCAGCAAGAGAAGGGTTGTCACCTGCTGGCCTTTGCTCTGGGACAGAGACTTTCCTGTCAGGACACTGGTGAGGTAGTGGGGGGAGGCGAGCAAGGACGGGAAGGAGCTTTGCCAGAGAAAGAAATGACCACCTCCCTCTATGTGCTCTGTTCCCTGCTGCTGTAATTGAAGACAGCAGTCGCTCTGCCTGATCTGGCCACAAAGTCATCCTAATCCTCTCCTTATGACATCACAGTTCATTGCTGTGGAAACAATGATGACATCCCAGCATCGCCACAGCAACATATGGCTTCACAGCGGGGAAGGCAGACAACGTACTATGCGAGCTGGACACAGCTGTACAGTGTTGTTTGAATGTTAGACCTTCGCAAGGTCCCAGGAGGTGTCCGGCTTTCCTGTAAATACAGCTCTTGCTACTACCAGAATGCCTCAGCATTACCTAATAGCACACGGTCCTCGTTCAGCACCATGCACCAGAAACCATACAAGTTAAGCAACAGGTGAAAATAAAGATCTTGGGCAGGATTGCATTTGCAGTGCTGCCCGGTCTCTTGGAGAGCCCAGATGGCAGGGTTGTTTCCATAGCTGAAGTCAGAGAAGGTTTGTTGTTTGCCTTACAGCACCTAGGTTCAAACTCCCGGGATGACCTGTGGGAGTACAATGCTATTTTACCTCCATGACAAACTACTCAAGTTTCACTGCTTTTCACTGCTCTGCACAAAATAGGCAGAATGATTTTTGCAGTCATTTGCTCTCAAAGAATATACTTGCTCATCTGCTCAGTGAGCAGCAACACCCACTGTTTCTGAGGACACACTCCCACTAGCACGCACTGAATTTCAAATATTTGCTGTCAACTCACGGGACAAATCAAAATACCACCAAAAAAAAAAAGAAAAGCTGAAGGGATTTTTTCATTGATTAAATCAACAAACAAATGCAAGGAGAGTGCAACTTCACAGTGAATACAGTTCAAGGAAAAGAATGAGAAGGCTGAATCTGACAGGCTGCTCATTGTGAAATATTCGTACCACTCCTACTATTATTATTAGTCACTTGTACATTTCCGAAGCAGTTAACTCATTAATCCTCCCAGGGCCCATGGGAGGTTAAGACAGTCATTACCCATTAAGGGAAAGCCCTGGCTGGCAATGGTGCCAAATGTTTTGGCTGCAGGGAGAAGAGGATGCTCTGAACTACTGGGAGGTAGGGCTCTGCCGGGGTGGCACAAGATCTTAGAAGTTCTTCTCGTTTTGACAGTATCCAGGATCAAACCAGTTCACCTGCTGCCCAGAGAGGACTCCCTGCAGTATGGAAGTGCTTCCAAGGCACTGAAGGAATCATCTGCGCCTGCAGCCTTCTCTGAAGATCTTTGATGTGATCCCAAGGGAATGGTCTCAGGCCTCAGACACACACAGGAGTATATGTCAGGCCTGATACTGATCCAAATAACTTCTGGGAATGACAGGGTCTTCATCCTGTATCCTGCCACACCTTTGTGTTGGCTCCCTAGGGGAGCAACTGGAAGAGCAGCAGCCTTGCACTGAGGGGACCCTGCACACCTCTTGGCCACACAGAGCAGAAGAGGAACATGACACACCTTTTTCCCCACCAGTGTTATTCAAAGGCCAGGCACCAAGATCCCACCCTGCACACATTCTTGGGAGGAAAAAGAAACTTCTCTGTTCACTGCCCAAATGCCAAGGAGTGTGTTTACGCCGCCCCTCCTCGTGAGGACACTCTTTGGTGCTGCTCACCAAGCGGGGTGGCCTCATGCCCATTAGGCAGGGCTCCAAGCTTCCCCAGCCCCTGACTCCTTGGTCCTGGAGCTATCCATGGTTTGTGCGACATGCTCAGTTCTAGTGGTCTCGCGCATCGCAAACATCCGACTTCACACACAGTTCCCACTGTAGCGTTGTAGCATCTGTATCATCCCAAACACGTCAATTATGAACTCAGATCAAGAGGCCCAGCTATCTCCCAGCTCTGAAAGGATGATAATGATGTTTCTGTGCTGCTTGGTGGTGTGAAGAGGCAGCCTTGGCTCTCTGAAGGAAGCAGCTTGCTCATGAGCGTTGCTAGACATTAGGTGGGTCACACCTGTGAGACACTGCTCTGGAGATGGCTGCATTTTTGTATCACATTTGTGTTTGTGATGTGTGCTGGGATCCTTAGGAGTAACAGGCACCGCAACTGTGGAGAAGGTAAATTATTTATTGCAATTACTTAATCGACTTCTTAATATAAGGAATTTTAGGAATCTCTGCTCAGGGGAGAAAGCTTGGAAATGGGAGATGCAATCTGGAGCTCCAGGGAGTGGAAGAGAGACTTGATGAACTTAGCAGCTGGCAAAGCCCTGCTTCTGGGAGAAACTGTTCAGAAGAGTCACAGCCAGTTGCAGCATCCCCACATAGAGGTGGCCAACAGCTTCTGTGATAGGACCAGAGGGGAAACAGAAGTATGGGCTGGCTGTAAAGCCCAAAACTTTTGGATCTGAGAAGCAGAAGTTATACAATCAGCGCTTTCCACATCTCTGAACTGGTGGAGTAGTTTTAGGTGACCTTGATATGAAAGAGCAGTGAGAACATGAAAGCCAAATGGTCCTCAGTAGTGGTTAATTTTCTTGGTGTGAGGGATAAAAGCACAGAAGGAGCCAAAGCTGCTCCCAGCATTTGGGTGGAGGGGAATGCCTACAGAGGATCATCCTTTCCTCAGGCAGTGACTCTAGAGCTTCGCACTACCCTGCAGCAGGGAAAGGGGAAAATGGAAGCCCTATGCTGAGCTTGGCAGTAAGTCTGAGAATCTGCTCCTAACCAAAAAAAAAAAGGTGCTTAGAGGTGAGAGGAGAGAGAAACCTAGCAACCTGAGAAGAAGGCCAGGGGACAGGAGTGCTCCAGTAACCTGTAGATGCACAGCAGTATGAAACCGTTAGCATGGACTGGAGACAGGCGATTTGAAACCAAAGCAAATAAGTATGCCAGAGCATCTCTGGTGAGCAACTCCCTGGCAGCTGGGGAGAAGATGTTCCAAGGCCAGCGGGCCATGTTGTCGCTCTGTGGGGTGGTGGTGATGTGGGGTCCTCAGGCTGTACTGTGTCCCTTGCTCCTATCCCAGACTGAGTGCCTGGCACCACATTTCCCAGACTTCAGGAGGTAAATAGGGAGAGACCTGGGTGACAAGAGCATGAATACACTGGCTGTGCTTTGTAAAGCTTCATGAATAAGGGCATTTCTGGAGCTTGTGAGCTCATGGAGATCTCCTGGTTTTTTGAAGATTCCTTGGGGAAGTAGACATGCCTAGGCTTAGAGATGAAATAGCAGCAGCTGAAGTGCCAATGTGGTTTCCAGACCTCTTCCTTTAGGTATCTGGCCCAGGATTGAATATAACCAGCTGGGAAGCATAAAACAAAATATATGGGACAACCCTTGCACTCCTTTTCTAGCATTTTAAGAGCCATCAGCCTGCTGTCAAGTCAGTGGAGCTCTACTTGCAGGTCTCAGATCAGTCGTGTAAACTGGCAGCCATTGGCAGGCAACAGTCTGATCTTTCGGTGTTGAAGAACCAGCATTAAAAAGACTGTACTCTGGAGAATGGTCCCAGGGCTGAGGAGTGAGCTGGTGAAGGATTGTCTCTTCCTCCCAATGGCCAAATGATGATGTAGCAAATCTTCACTACATCCCTCTTCTCATAAGTTTGGAGCAGCTGCGAAACAACTGGCCGTGCTGACCTTCCAAACAATAGTCAAGAGTCCTCTGAAATATGAGAGAAGCGACCCTGTGTTTCTTGGTGCCCTTTCATCCAGCTGTTTGTATACTTAGGGTAAATCTACTGCTTTGGGACCCATCCGCCTGAAGACTTCACTGTGTTTCTGTTCGCTCTTCTGAACGCTTGCATTTTTTTTGGAAAGCAAGGTGGCAGCCCCCCGAAATGAGGGCTAGTTCTTCCAGCTGCAGCAGGCTGGCCCTGTTCAAGTCCTGCTTCCAACTGTGAGCTGTGACAGCCTGTAAATCTGAGGTCTGGAGTGGGAGAACAGCTGGGTGGCCATCAGAGAGGGCTGGTGGGGAGCTGTCAAGGGCACTGTCTGACTTTCAATCAGTTCTAGTAACTGGTAATGTTCAGCAGACAGTAATCTAATCTTTTGACAATTCCTGACAATCAGCTTCTTGCAAGAGATGAAGGAGGAAAAATGTTACTCGATCACAAACCTGAAAAAGCTGGTGTGAAATTCATCTTTAGCTAATTTCTGAATTGCTTTAAAGTATAAAAGGGTAAAGTGTGAGAGGAAAATATAAATAAATATACACCAAATATTCACTTAACACAATAAGACCTCTCCATTCACTCGTGTCCTGTTTTCGAGCAGCTTGTTTCCCTTTGGGTTTTCTGCTTTCTTAAGTTTGTGATTTCACATGATTTGGAGAAGATATTTTAGTCTCTTGAGATCATGCAGGCGACCATCAAGATAGTCGGGCATATGGCCTCACCATGTGCTTGTGGCTCCTGCTGGAGGCTCCACCGGCCTGAGAGCTTCTCATTTGTTTGCAACTTTCCCATCAAGAGGAGATGGAGGGCTGTTTCCTTTATACAGTTGAGGAACCTGAGAGCCTCAGATCATGCTGCAAAGCTGCGGCTGGGAACTGGGAACTCATTGTGAAATCCTTTGTTCGAGCTGTCTTTTCAGCTACATGGTGCTGTTTCTGGACCACCCTAGAGGACATGTTCTCTCCTCAACCCAAAAATGAATCTATCATTTAATTACTGTCAAGGCATGAACCCTATTCATTTACTGGGTCACAAAGCTTCCTACAGAAATGCTCATCAGCTACAGAGAAAATGATGCTCAGTTGAAAATTAATTCACAGTTGGAAAAAAAAAATCCTCTGATGATTGGCCATTTGTATCACAGCTGTCTTAAGGATGAGAGAGACTAGGGACTTGCCATGCTGCATTCTTGGAATAGGAATTAGTCCCGGACTGGAAGTTTTATTGCTCAGGTAGGGTCGCACTGGAGGAATCCCTCTGCACTCCCTGGCTTGTATGATGTGAACACAGGCACAAGTAAGGTGGCTTTCCTGACACTGTGCTTCAAAATTCCTGAGCCCTTTTCCAGCTCTTGACCTGTGGGACCTGTGGTCCCGCCTCTTTGATTGTACTGTTCTATATTCTGTAGATTCAGTCACTCATGTCACAAGAACATGCAGAAATGTTCTCTACCACCACAGTACGTGTCCCTGTCCTTCATCCTAAATGTACAGACTGACTTTTTATTAGCAACATATGTCCCGGAAGATGGACAAGATGTGTCTGAATTTACCTCTATCTTAATTGCATCAGGAAGTTGCCTTCTGGGGCTGGTCAGCTTTGAGTCTCTACAAGAACAGCATTTCGCACCACCAACCACTTTAGTGAGGAGAAAAGCCTACATCCTTACTCCCTGGAGTCCTACCACATGGTGTAGGCAACAGACTTTGCCTTCTTGTGGCAGCCCTTGAGAACAGCAATTTGCCTCACTTGGGGGAGTGGATACACCTCATGTCTCCTCAGCTTGTTTTGACGCTCTTCTACGGCCAGACCACATTTAAAGAAAAGAAATGAGTCTGTTCTGCCAAACCAAAGGGTTTGACATTTGACTGCAAGTTTTGGGAAGAGATATAATGGGGGTTTTTTCTCAGCCATGACCAGCTAGAGTTTGGTTGAAACACTTCCCACCACGGCAGCGCAGCCTTTCGGAACAGACCGATTTCTTAAGCCATCTTTTTGTTTGGGTTTTCATGGGTTTTGGGGTGGGTGTCAAGTTTC
Source organism: Baryphthengus martii (assembly GCA_013396935.1). Taxonomy (NCBI): domain Eukaryota; kingdom Metazoa; phylum Chordata; class Aves; order Coraciiformes; family Momotidae; genus Baryphthengus; species Baryphthengus martii. The sequence continues at coordinate 170,899 of VWZK01001980.1, read as the reverse complement.
CTTGTTAGATCTGGGAGCTGTGTGGTTGCTCTCAAAACTGCCAGGCATGGCTCAGAGACCTCCTTCCCTGCACACCTAAGTTAGTAGTTTTTTAGGTATTTTTGTTTTCAGTTGCTCAGGGGCTGAGAGGATGCCAGTGAAATGGGGCAGAGCTCGAGAGAGAATGAATTTCTCTGCAGGGAAGGGGGAACCGCAGATGCCTGCCCTTCGATTCCTGTTTACCTTTGCTTTCAGGAGGTCAATTGAGTTGTGGACATAAACCTACGTTGCGGTTTGCAAACTGATACTCACCAGAAGAGTGTTCTGGCATCACAGAGCATTTTGTGTTTCGGTTTCTTCTTTCCTAGCAATTTTATGGCTTCGTAATAACTTGCAACACATGTGTCACAGAACCATTATTTGCACAAAGTTTTCGCAGCATTGCAGTTAAGATTACCCGGCAGAATTCCCATGAAGATATCCCTCGTGTGGCAGTGACCAACAACTCATTTCAAACTTGGACATCCTCGGTGTCCTGTGTATGGTGTAGCTGCCGGATTTCTTCATAAACACTGACTGAAAGATTCATAGTCTTCAGTTCTGCGTATGTTGAGAAAGGAGGGGGCGGGGGGGGCGCACTTTGCTCTGTGTAAATTCACTCAACCTTTCTACCCACTCAGTTATGGTCCCCCAGTTCACACATTACACGACCACCCCATGGAACTCATTGCTGCAGATTATCACTGAGAGCAGCTATCCCAGTGACTCCGACAAGGCACCAGAAAATGAGAAGCCTCTCATTGTCAAATGCAATGGTCTAGGCAAAACTCGATCTCTGCAGTGCTAGTTTTCAGCTTCTAAGAGGGCCCACAAAGGAAGAGATCCCTCTGCTGAGGCCTGTTTTTTATGCTTTACTTGTTGTCAAAGCCAGGAGGATGAACTAGGTGGACTTTTGATCTGATCCAGTACAGCACTTAGTTCACATTTACACTGGCTGGGAGTCAAGTCTGATTTTTAACACAGTCTGTTGTGCAATCCTTGCTCTCACTCCCAGTGTTGTTGCCTCCATCCCTCAGAGGTTATTGAGTTTGTATCTCGAGGAAAAGAGAGAGTGCTCTCTGACTGCAGTCACGTTGGTACTGGCAGCCATTGCCCAAGCCTGCTTCTGAGATCTTTCACGAAGAAGCGCTTACTTCCAAGAAAGAAAGTCCTTAAATCCAGGTGACCTTAAAAGATGTCTTGGAGTGAGGCTCCACCAACTCGTTATCCATGGTGTGTGATGACTCTTTCCTCCTTTTCTCATCCATTTTCTGAGGGTCTTTTTTATCCACACGCGTACTGGATTCTAACACAGCCTCTTAGGCTTTCCCATCCCACCAGTTCAGTCCCAACACAGAACCAAAGAGCTACTACCTGAAGCTCATAAATCAGTAGGAGATTTTCTCTGCTAGACTGGCCTAGGAGAGAAGAGTCAGTGGACTCAATAAGAGTTTTCCAGCAAGAAGTTTTTCAAATCGCCTCTGTAAAGCCCTGAAGTCAAAGGCAGCGGCTGGTGAGACTGTCTGGGGCTGTTGGGATTTCTGTCCACCCATCGTCAGGTCTCTGCTGCAAATAATGTGCTGTCACATTTGTTGGGAAGTTTGTATTTTTAGCATCTTGAGATCCTTTGCATTACACAACAGCTCCAAATTTCCCCGATCAGAACCTTGACACATTCTCACCCAGACACAATAACATTTATCCTTTTATCCACCTTCTTCCCTGTCAAGGCTGCCTCAGTGGTCAGGAACCCTTCTTCACTCCCACATACTGGTTTCTTTGATGATCTAGGAAGGAAGATGTACAATAATACAGGAAGGATGTGTAATGAGATAAGGAAGATGTATAATGAGACAAAAGCAATGCAAATGCCTGCTGGACAAGATGGGACTTGAGGAAGCTTAGAGAGAGAGACACCTCTCAGTGGCTCAGCAAAGAGGGATCCCATCACAGGAGAAAGCCCAGGATGATGAAAACAAATTAAGGCAGCCTGGAGCTCTCCTCTGACTCGTGGACTTTATGGGGCTCTAAGTGATCTGTGGCAATGCTCAGGGAGGAGGCTGGCACTGTGGCCATGGTGTGAAGGCGCCTGGGGAAGCACATTGCTGCGGTCTCAACCCCTTTCTATCAGCCGGTGCACAGCCCCTGCTGCAGGTCTGCTCACCTGTCAGATGGGAGACAACACACGGAGAACGACCGTGGGCTAACTCTTGGCTGGCAAATCCCTGAAAGTTCTGGAATGTGTTGCCTAAGAAAGAAGAGAAAGGGGATGATCAATACGAGTGTGCCAATGGTCTCAGAAGAGACAGTTTGGAACACCTGTCCTTTCCCTCATAAGCACAAAAGCAGTGCAGGAAAAGTTAAAGGATGGGGAATTCCAGTGGAATAACAGACGTTTTAACACCAGCCATGAACTTAGCAGCACTCAGAGAGGGCCTGGGTAGCTAGAAGGCACAGAGCCATTGCAAATAGCAGTAAGTTACGCAATTTTTTTTTCTCATTCTTGTTGCTGACTTCTGAGAGTTGGCCTGGGGAGTTCAGTGAGCATCCCTCTAAGAGGACAAGGGGAGTACTGTCTGGCTCAAGTTAGCGCTGTACCATCAGGCCAACTTCTGTAATTTTGAAGGCAGTCAGCAAGGCTCAGGAACACTGTTAATAACGACCACATGTGTCAGAAGGAGTATGAGTTATCCTGCTCCAGGGCCTGGCTTTGACTGCTTGTTGACTGAGCTGCTTAGCTTGACTAGATACCCGGGGCATAGGGCAAAGGACGGAGATGTGCTTACTTCACATCTGCATCCTCCGAGCCCTGATACCTGTCCTAAGAGCACTGGTGCTGGTCACTGTTGGACACGGGATGGAAAGAGGTGGCTGGCAGGACTCACCCCATCTGCCTATTTCCATTTGCCCACCTTTCTCTTCCCTGGTGCTGCAAGCACAGTTGCAGCCTTTGGCTAGTACATCTTCCATGATATCTTCCAAGATTTAGTGCCTGCAGCACCTAAAGAGAAATCCAGAGAATCCTGCATTTGGTTACCTGATTCCACCAGCTACAAGCCTGGGTGTAACCTGGCTGTCATGGGGACAGTCTGGAGTACCACCTGGCCTTCAGGTGTAACAAGAGGGTTTGGTAGGGGCAGATTTGAAAGACAGGCCAATGACTGCCTGCTCCAGAATCTCTGGATGTTGAGACCGCCTGGTGGGGTCAACAGCTATAAGGACTGCTCAGGGTTGCCATACCCCACCTGTCTGGGAACTCCAGCAAGGCTGAAAGCTGGCACTTCGCTTTATTAATCAAGTGCTATTTTCTTGTGGCTTTCTCTTAGCTGTAGTTATAGCCTGTCCAGTCATTAGCAGCTCCAGGCTGTCACACAAGCCGAGGGAAGACTCATCACTCATCAAATGCTAGGCTTATTTGTATGTTTTCAATTTTTATGCAATTTTTCAAAGTGCAAACAGATGTCACAAGATTTTTATCTCCATTACCTTTGTATGGTCTTTATCCCCATTAAACTTGCAAAGAAAAACTACATGCCACCAAGTTTTCGGTCCAGCAGTTGCAAGAAGCCCCATGAGACAGCACGGCCCAAAGCCAGATAGCTTGGTTACACAGAAAGCCTAAATACTCCAGGACTGGTATTGTACAGATTAGGAGTCTTAATAGCTCAGACTGATCCAATCTACGGAAAGCCGTCTTCTTTCATTTACAGCTCAGACCATCTTTCTATGAAATTCCATCCCCTCTCTCCTGGCGATCTGCCTGCCTTCAGTGCATGTTGTGTCTACCCAAAACATTGTCTCTTCTGCGCAGCCTCTGACGTTGGAAAGCGCTCTTGGCGACAGAAGCTGAGAGGCTTCCCCTCAAAGAGGGGCTGCGGTGACTCTGGGTGTCCAGGCACCATGTCCAGCCTTTGCTGTCTCCTAGACAGCCCAGAGGTAGGTAGAGGATTTGAAGTGGCCTGGAGGGTACTGGAAGAGTAAATACAGGAGCCACGGGAAGGGAATTACAGCCTTGCAATCCAGTCATTGAGAGGTGGACTTCAATAATTCTGCTGCTCCCAACAGACTTAGCTTTACTTACACGAGCTCGTGTCCCAGAACAGAACCTGCAGCTTTACAGGAGACTGTGTTGGTGTTCCTCTTCCAAGGAAAATACCCTCAGGTCTCAACAAATCTTCCTTTAAGCTGCTCTATATTGTATCTAGTTCAGGCATCAGCAGGAAATTCATCTTCATTGCTGCATTGCTGTGCCAGCAGCAGCATCCAAAGGTGAGGTCTTATCTCTCTACCCATGTCACCAACTTGCACGACACCGTAAAATGGTACGGTGCCACAACACGCAAGGGGGCAAAAGAGACGGATCTCTTTGCTGTTCTGCCCAGGTGACAGGCACTAGTCACACAGCGGTGCTTTTTATAGGCTTTGACTGCGCCGCGCAGAGCCTCCTTCAAACAAAGCGGAGAAGGCGGATTGTGCCACGAAACATTCAACATGTAAGGAGACAAAAGAGTGATGGGATCAGAGAGGAAACAAAAAGAAGGGTTGTTTTTTTTCCAAGATCACAGAACGGGTCAGCAGCAATAGGTAACACAATGCTGAACTACAAACCCAAGCGCAGGTGCTTCCTGTAGGACTCCTGTAGCTAAGCTGGTCTGCTTGAGCAGGTTTTGTTAGAGAAATATTTAGGGAGATGTTCACTGCTTTGATTTGGGCTCGCAGGCACATCGAACGTGTTGCAGCTCTGTATTGTTGGAGGTGAAAAAATGCAACTGATAGTGTAGAACGGGGCAATCTGTCAAACTCATAAAATCCTTTTTTTTGGGTCCCATTTCTAGGAATAAAAGAAATAATTGTGCAATCACATAAACTGCTAAACTTTCTCCCATCGTTATGCTGTTAACTCCCTTCTGTACCAGACAGGAAGGGCCATTAGACCTTTTTCCAATCCGATTTTTGATAAGACTCTTTAAGATCCCTGTAAATCCTTTCAGAAAAAGGTATTTGACATTAAAAAAACCTATACTTAGGTGAGAGAGCTGGAATGTGGGGTGGTGTTCTACAGAAAGAGCCTGCCCTCCCTTCCTGGAGCATTCGGTCCATGTGTTACTCCATCTGCCAAGGCATTCCAGAGGAGATTGCCCCATCGCCCATTTTCCAAAGCAAATGTCAATTAAAAAAAAAGATAAATAAAATCCTTTTCTGCTATTTTTCATTCCACTAAAATACTGAGCGAGAATATTGTGAAAGGATGCATGGATTTTGCTCTGGTTATTTGCAGAGCTGTTTCACATCAGGTTCGTTGTGTCATTGATAAAAAGGTAAATCACAGCCGAGCCAGGAGGAAAGGTGAGACTGTTAAGATGGCATGAATCCATTGTTTCGAGCCATTTTCTCAGAAAGCTTTGTCTATTCCTTTTTCCTGACATCTCATAAGTTGTTTTTTTCTATTTTTTTTTTCCCAAAAACATAATTGACTTAATCAGATATTTATTTTTTTAAAGGAAGGAACCCAGAGATAGGCCGCAGCCCCTCCCAAGCGCCTTCCTGTCTGGGAGGAATCCGAGTCCCAAATATTGAATGTTCCAGTCTGGCATGCTAAATGACACACAAATATCAGCTGTGGTACAAGTGAAATGCTTTGGTGAATCATCGGACAGTGCCTGAGGCTGCTAACAGTTTGGTCGCATCCTATTGTTACATTAGCAGTCCTGTAAAAAAAAACCAAAAAAACAAACAGCCTGAAACGTATCCAGAGTGAAAAAAAAATGTAACAAACTAATTTAGTGCAGACCTCCTAAGAGTAACAGACGACACCCTAAACCTCCTCTTTTAAGATGAGCTGCATTATTTTTATAAACAAGTAGTCATAACTGGCCTTCTTAAGGGTTCAGAAGTTGCATCCTGGGTAGAGAACCACTTAAAAAAGGAAAACTCACTGGGCTTTCTCTGCCTACACTTTATACCCAATTCACTTAGCTGCCTGGGTTTTTCTGTGAGCAGAGGCATGCCCCATCAGGTAGCACCACTTCCATCATTTCACTGCGAGGGTCTCCCCGCTTTCCAGACGTGGACAATCCTGGGGACAAGAGAGGCATCTTTGCAATCGTTCAGGGCATCGTGTCAGGATGTGGCCGAGCAGTGGGATCACAGGACTCTCTTCTCTAGAATGGGACAGTATCCCCTCAGGTAATAACCAGGTGCTTCCTCCACCAAGGGAGGCAAAACACACGTGTTCAGAAATCCTGAAGAAGAGTTTAGTATCAACTGCATGTGAAAGAGAAGCGAGTTTCTGGTTTAGAGCTTACTGCCTAAAGGACCCTGTAGGAAATGAAAGAAACGGCCATTTTCCTAAAGGCAGTGACAGTGAGTCTGATGGATTTTTGGATTTTAAGGCCAGTTAGGGCTATGTAGTTCCTAACACAGACCGAAAACCTCTCCACAAAGCAGACACTCAATTATATCCATACTTTACAGAACCTTATGCTCTGTTGGCAGATAAAATGAATTTAAATAAGGGAGAGGCATGGTTGGTGTCTGCTTGAGGCTATAATGCAATGCTTAAACTTGCACATACGTAGGGAAATGTAAGCCTACTGAAGAAGCTGACACAGAAAGGTGGCTGCAGTCGTGGCTGGTGTAGCCAGTGGAAGTTGACCTGCAGTAAGAAGGACATCTGCAAAGGAGTGGAGGATGAAGTGGGGTTCAGTGGCACATGGGTGTCTTTTCAGACATGGCTTGTTCAATCCACTTATTCTGTGTTGGCCGGTGTCACATCACCCCAGAGGTTTCAGGGCTCTTCTCTGCCCCAGAGTTTCAGAGTGGTTTCAATGCAGAGTCCCAGCCTACCTTCACCAGGCAGCCTCAGCTGCCAGCCTGCAGTCAACTGCAGCATCTGTGTCCCATCCAACTCCTCCAAAAGCATGACCAGCCTCTTCATTAAAAAGCTTCCCCTTTAACAGGCACAACATCGGTTTCCCCATGCTTGTGTCTCCCTAGCCAGCTGGGGGCCGACCCCCAACAGCCAGGGCTGGCACCTGGGACAGCTTCTATAGCTGGCACAAAATGGGTAGTCGTTCAAATGAAGTCAGAGAAAATACCGCTGTTCATATCACGAGGAGAGACCTCACCCCATTATTCTTGAGCTCTGCCCCTCCCTTTAACTGTGCACCACCTCCTTTCCCATCTCACCATTTCTTCATCCTTCATCACGGCACAAGCCTCCCCAGCTCTGGCCTGTGCCCTTGCAAACAGCTCACATCAGCAGCACCCTGGCCCCGGGCTGTATTTTTCGTTCAGTTTTTTGTTTGTTTTATTAAAACACTCACGATAAATACATTAATTAGGAAGATGGAGAATGCAGGAAACGTGAGGTGGGATGGAGAGATCTGACCAGCTATAAATAGCAGATAGAATAAACAGGTAACTGCGAATTATGGGCTGCAAGGCTGGGCTTAGTGTGGAGGCAGCACCTGCTACTGGGAGACTTTGCCCAGTTTATTTGTTTGCTTTTAAAATAAAAACTGTTTACCATGCTGAACTCCAGGCTGACAGATTTGCCACTTTCTGGGAAAACATTATCACTTAATGATCACTTGCAAGTGTTTTTCCTACCTGCTGTGCAGTACTTGCCCCACTCCACGTGCCAGAAGCATAGTAGGGCTTTCGGCAAGGACTCCCTTTAGCCCAAACCGCAGTGATGTGCCAGCAGCCTGGGCAGCTGCCTGCAGATTAGCTGGATGGGTCACAGCACATTAGCTGAGCTTACGGGAGGCTTAAGGCTTTTCACAGAATCGAAGGTTTTGGGAACGGGCGGTGTGGTTAGATGAGGGGAGCACAGGGAGGGCTCTGCCCTCGGGGGCACACATCAGGAGGGGACCCTGAAAGGCCCGTCGAGGGAAACGTGCACTGATGCTGTGGATGAGCCTTGGAAACGTTTCTGAGCGGGTGAAAGAAAGGGTGCTGCGGCAGCGTCTCGTCCTGAGATGAGCACAGAGCCTTCACGGAAAAGCTTCCTGGATAACAAGGATGGTGCCTCTGAGCAGCCCAAGCGTGAGCTGCCGGAAGCGCTTACGAGGTGCGGAGGCTCAAGCTTTTTGTTTTGCCAGGAGGGCAGGTTGTCACCGACAGGAGGGATCACCCAGTACGGCTCTCACAGCGGCTGGCACCAGATCAACGTGTGTGAGAAGCGGGCATGTTCCTGCAGACGCCACAATGACTTGTCCTGGCCCCAGGCCTCTGTTCAAAGACCGTTGCCCGTGTCTGCTTCGATGTAGACTAACCCCACTTTTTCCTGGGCAATAAAAGGATGCACGCTTCTCTCGGTCATGCAAACATTACAGACGGTTCCGGCGCTGCCTGCGCCTTGCCATCGACCTGGGACTGTCCCTGTGGGTGAGGGGTTTGGGTAAACAGCGTATTTTTCAGTCAAGCCTCTGCCCGAATGAAGAAAAGGCAGGAATTCTTAGCCTTGCTAATGCTCTGTCACACATCACCAGGTGCTGAATTTCAGCCATTGCCGCAGTTGAGCTCAGTACCTTGTCTTTATCTCCCCCAAAATCAGTCTGTCTGGACACAAAGCCGTTAAGAGACGGGGAGCCCCAGACCCCTCACGCTCTGTTTTGATGTGTGCCACCATCCCCTGTGCTGTGAGCCTCGTTTCTTATTTACATTTGCCTGGCTTTAAAATGCAATCCCTGCTGCTCGTTACGCCTCTCTCTGCTAGATGAAAGAGCCCTAAAATGTCACCCTTTCAGTGTTATCATCTGCCCTCTGCTATTATTGCCTCACAGTAAATAAAAGGGGCTTCCCAGTCATTATTTTATACCCCACACTCACAGTGCTTTTTCAGATCAATTAGTTTTCACTTCTCTTATCTGCATTCAAGCCTCACCTCCCTTTCAGTGCTTCCATTGCCTGCTCGGGGACCTTTCCTATGTCTGCTCTGACCTCTGGGAGAGGAGCCGAGCTGACTCAAAAGCGGGGACTGATGAGAGGACATCCGATCTCCTGTCGGACCAGCCGACCTGATGTTGAACATGGCCAATGCTTTTGTGCCCGTCTGAGCTTCTCACTGTGCATCCTGGGAAGATAACAGGATTGCTTGCTTGCCTGTAAAGTTACATCCTCTTTGGCGCAAGCAGCTCGTACAAGACGTCAATTTGCGTGACTTGTTACTCATCTGTAAGGACTTTCGTCTTCTACTTTGTGCCCAATTACCTTTCAATAGGAGATGTTTAACTGAAACCATTTTATACACTCTCCCTTTCTTTCTCAGAATACATAAAAACATCAGGGCAAAATCCTTCCTGCAAACAACTGCAGAAACTAACTTGACCGTGGGTGCTCATTGGATTTTCTCCCTCTCTCTTCCAAATCAGTATTTTTCATTTTGGCAAGAATCCATCCAATTCCCTAATCACTGCTTGGTAATACATGGGAACTAGAAATCAGTCTTAGGAGGGTCAGACCAATTTCATTGTTCAGTTTCAGAAAACTTCAAGATCTATCTAGTTTAAAAACTATCAAGAAGGCATAGTTATAAAAGCATGTTGGAAGCCACCGAAGACCAGTTTAGACTACACGCCGGCGAAATGTCTTTTAAGGGCTGGTAGGAAACTGTGTTTAGCTTTAAAATATAGCTTTTCAACCTCCTTGTATGGTTTTACAAAGTAGAGGCAGCATCACCGTTCCCCAAAATATCCTAACCACCATCATCTTAGAAATGGAGCTTTACTACTTCACTTTGTTTCCTAGCTACCAACAATTTTTTTAGCTTCATAGTAGAGATGAACAGTGAAATTTGGCATTCAGGCTGCAACTTCATAAAAGCTTTTCAGAAGTCTTATACATATATATCAATATATACATACACATCTGTAACAATTAAGAGTTTCTCACATAGTAACTCTTCTCAGAAACGTTTCCGTTACTAACCTTCACAGCCCTGTCAGCCCAGCCCTAGACCCCTCCAGCTCTGCCCCTGCCCCACAGCCCCCTCCATCCCAGCCCCCTGGCTCTGCCCTACACCTCTTTCCCACCCCAGCCCCATCTGCTGTCAGAGCACTCTCTTCTCTCCTCTCACCCTTCCCAGCTCTACCAGTCCCTTTACATTCATCACATTAAAGAAAACATTTCATGGTCATCTCTTTTATCTCCTTCAGTGAACAGTTAATCAGAAAAAATGCTTTCATGTTGCTAAATCAGGGCCAGTGGGCAAAGCCAGGCTGACAAGAGACATTTCCCTCTGACACTAACCTGGGCTAAATAGTATTAATTACAGAGGCTGGGCTTTGATTGCTGGAGTGTGGTGGGGCTGGTGAGAACTCTCTCCTCCCCCTCTGCTCCCTCCCACCACAGACCCACGCTGCACCTCTCCTACCTGCCTGCGCTTTGCCAGCATCCCCATCCCATGTCATGGCACAACTGTGAGTGGGATACCCTAAGTCTTCATCTGGGTTGCTCAGGCAGCATCTCTGGGGGAGTCAGGTCACTGAGCTGAAGGTCAGGGACGGGCCTCCAGCCCAGCTGGGTGGTTAGGGTGTCTCTGTCCTTGCCTCTCCCATGACTGTCTGCCCAGGGCATTGTTTTTTTCAGGGCAGGGACTGCTTCTTTCTTTGTGTTTCTGAGAACCTGAGAGAAGAGCTGGGAGGCAACTCGAGAGACATCACCCCGCCCAGTGTTTCTCAGCCTGTGGTCTGTAGGCCACAAGTGGTCTTTCAGATGTTAAAGGGACTGCAAAATGACTGCAGACGGTTTTGGGGTACAGACACATCCATCCTCACAGATGCCAGAATAGGAGCAAAGACAACAGGCAGCGGGAGTAGAAGGCAAAGTGAGGGCAATGTGCTACAACTCAGCGCTCCGTGGGGAGGTCCAAAGGTGTTTATTGCTTTTTTCAAAGAAAGAAAGGTCAAGAAACACCAGGCCAGTCTAGCCCCGCAGAGATCTATGGTCCCCGCCTCTGCACATCTCCACAAACATTATGAAGGAAATTATGGGAGCTACACGTGGCTCTAAGTCTTCACTGGGGCCTGACGCTCTGCCCTTCTCTGTGTTGGCAACAGCGTCCCCCAGGCGGAGAGAGCGACAACTTCACACCACACCAGAAGCAGCAGCAGCAGCAAACAGCTGGTTAGCAGTTCTGCTGAACTGGCTTTCTGAGAATTATCAAAACAGGCCAAATCCCCAGACACGTGAATCACGTCTGAAACATGGCTGCTCTTTCAAGGCAGAATGCCACTAACTGCTTTCCCCGTCTCTCTCCGAGCTGACCGGAGGTTTATGAAAGTGACCACAGGAGGAATGCGCACGGCAGTCACTCTCTTGTTTCAGAGACCTTCTCTTGGGGTGGGTGGCACAGCTGAGGGCCTGAGTCAACCTGTGGTTTAAGCCGATTAAGATGACCGGCCCTGGTGACCCCTGGTGACAAGTTCTGCTCCCATGCGGCTGGTGGGCAGCACGGTGGAAGCACAGCACTCTGGGCAACAGACTCTCCAGACTCACTGCAAAACTCAGCTGGAGCAGCCGGGCATACCAGCATTTTTAAATGTTTTTTTCTGTGACCGTTTGCTGCTGTATATCAAGACCTGTTACTCCAGCCAGCACCCCAGCTTGTTTACAGCTGCCTTTCCACCACAGTGAGCCCAACGGTGTGCCCTTTGCAAGTTGGGATCCCCTCTTCCCATCCTGTGGTACTGCAGACCTCAGGTTCTTCCTCCTCCTCTGTGCTGCAGCTGATTTCCACAGGCTCACTCCGCCTCCTGATCCGACGCTTTGTTCTACCCTTCACAAGCATGGAGAGAAGCAGAAATGATAGATCTGCTCCATTTTGTCCCAGGCTGTGCTTTGAGCTTCTATATGCTCTTCCCAAGGACACACAGACCCGATCTTCCCAGACAGCAACAACAAGTTGAAGTCTCCACCAGAGCAAGTCAGAACAGGGCCTTGGAAGTCTGCTGGCGCAGTCTGACCACTTAGCCTCGTTTGCTCTGAAGAGTAAAGAATTGGAGAACTGGGGAAACACCAAGGGTCCAGCAACCAAAGTCAGCTAAACCTTGATATATCAGTAGCTTGCATGGACCCGGCTGCTCAAGGCAGGTTTACTGCAAGTTCTTTGGGAATGAGACCCTTTGAACTATCTGGATCTCCAAGGCAAAGAACCATCCTATTTGTCAATTGCTTTGTTTACACTATCAAATTAAAGTGCAGCATTTACAGGATGAAATATGCACGTAAGTAACCAAGCCAGGTAGTTGTCTCCATGCTATTATTTTTTGTATTCAAACATATTTTCACAGAATGTCAGAATCAGAGAATCCCAGAATGGTAGGGGTTGGAAGGGACCTCAAAAGATCATCTAGTCCAACCCCCCTGCCAGAGCAGCATCACCTACAGTAGGTCACACAAGAATGCATCCAAGTGGGTTTTGAACGTCTCCAGAGAAGGAGATTCCAACCCCTCTCTGGACAGCATGTCAGCTGACAGTGCTGGATTTACAGAATATAGTACAGCAATTACATGCAACGCCCTGGAAGAGCTGCTCAAGAGGCAGAAATGGGTATTTTGACGACTAGGAGGGCAGTAAAGAGCCCAGGAGATATGCACATTCTCAGCCGTCAGGCAGCAGTGAAGAAAGCTAAGGCCTGAGTTGCCATTGCTGAGTTTAGAATTAACGGGCTCTCGACATGAATGACAGTTGAGAGCCCTCGTTGCACCGCGCTTCAGACCACCAACAATGCGGTTGCATCTTTTTGCATTTGCTGCAAATATTTAGGGCTCTCTTCATTGTCAAAAAAACACAAACCTTCTTCTTTCTTCTTTTTTTTTCCTTCTTTTTTATAACGACAATGTGGAAGATCAGACTGGTCAGCCTGGGTCGAATTAAGCTTCTATCTAGCCCCATGTTTGCTAAGGGACGGATTTTGGTTGCTTCTAAGAGAAAGGCAAGAAGCTTCGCAACAGTGGGATAATGTGCTTGCCAAAAGATTTTCTCCTTTAGAAGTTGTCTCTCTTGCTTAGATGTTGTCTTCTGCCTTGAGGCAGGATGGTTTATGTCCAAAGCTACTTGATCTGACTTTGTTCTTTGTTTGTTTTCAGTTCTTCGGGCTGTCACTGTGAATAATGGGTCTTTGGTGCTGGAACGCAATTCCCGGACAAATCCTGGCTTCCATGGGCTTCAATTCCAGGGCTGCTGAATTGCAAAATAAGTCTTACCTCCATTGAGTAGGTGGCTGGTGTCTTTGGGGAAGGTACTGGGTGCCAGTGTGGCAGAAGGTGGCAGAAGGTCCTAATTCCTTGCTGAAGTTCTGCATGTGGAGGGCCAGGCCATCCTCCAGCTTGAGCAATGAGCCGGGCCTGCCTGAAACTCTCCTGAGCTCCATACTTGGGAATCTGCTGCCACATGGTGGCATCCACTCTCCCTTCCTGGTCCTAGGAATCCCTCCTTGGCTTCCAAGAGATAGCATGCGTGGGAAAGAGCACTTCTGAGCCCTGCATTGTAACTACTCCACCAAGTTTCCAGGGACTTGTTCTGGAGCTGCTAGGAGCTTTTCCAAGAGCATATTTCCTGTTTGGAGCTACACGAAGCGCCACGAGCGCTGGTAAAAATTCTGAGAGGATTTCAGGTGCTTTGGGGTCATTAGGTAGGATCTGTAAATGAAAGACCTTTACCAGATCTGATGGGACTAGAAGTATTTTCACAAAGCCGACCAAGGTCTGCATCTATCTTCTTGCATTTCTGCTCTGCAGCAGTTGCAGCAGGCAGGCAAGGCAATGATTGAGATCATCCCTGTTCCTCCCAGAGACTTAAAGCAGAAAGGCAGTTGTCACAAGAGCTGATGGAGAGCATTGGTCTGTCTGGCTGTATGCAGCACTGTGAATTTTCAACACTATATTTCACGTTTTGCGATCGCAGGTTGCTTTGTCCTCAGTCAGGGAGCCATGTGCTACTCACAGAGGATGCGTTTACAAAGCAGCTGCTCAAAACAAGGCTGGCTGTTTCCTTCCAGATGGGTGCTGGCACCTACGGGTGGAAAACCACGGGAAGTACCCTGGGACCACCTTTGCTTTGGAAACTGTGAGGCAGCATGCTCAGAGCCTACTGTTCCCACCATGCTGCTGTGTACAGTGCTGGAGATGGATTTAGTCAGCAGGCATGCCTGGCTGGGAATTGCAAGGAGTCATCCAACTGAAGAGGTAGGGTGGCAGGGCAATGGACCTGCCCAACTGGTCACTTAAGTAAGGCCACTAGATTTGCAAAGGACTGTGGAGAACCTAACCCAGACCAACAATGCCAAAGTCTGGAGACAGAAGGACAGATGTCTGAAGTTGGTGGCATTCCTGCTTTCCTCCACATCAAGACAAAGTTGGATTCTGTGCAGCAGCAGCTCCTGAGTGCAGGAAAAATACAGACTGTGTGAGGATGGCAAGTTACCACGGACCTTCCTCCTATCCCATCACAGCCCATTCCCAGTGCTAAAAGCTGCACCTCTTTCCTTTTCCAGCGTCTCCCCTGCTGCAGTCCTCTGGCTGTGAGAATAATCCAGGGCAGCACACTAAGCTCTGTCTGGAGGCAGCAGCACAGGATGGGCATGATGACATCAGGAGCAGTAATACTTGAGAATAAGGATGGCAAGTTATGACCCCTGGCAAGGCAGAGGGACTGTCCAAGAAGTAGAACGGGGAAGGAGAAAGGAATAAGGGTCCTGGGGACAACATATTAAAAAACTCCGTGCCTTGGTGATACCTGTGTTGGCAGGACACTGCTGCCCCAAGGCACTTAGTACTTGGGCTTGCAGAGCAAAAACTGGAGAGAGCATCTCTCCAGCAGGAGAAGGGGACGTCTTCAGGACACATACAGAGCTGCCTCACCTCCTGCTTCTGCTCTTCCTCGGCTGCCTGAGCTGTAGAGGAGGAAGGAGCGGCCAAGGAAAAGGATTTTGTAAATATTGGGAGAAAATAAGCAAGAAAGCTGTTGCAAGCTCAGTCACTGTCATTCCATACGGTTTGGTGTCCCGTGGCAGTACGTGCAGATAGGAGGGAGGCTTTGAGATCATCAGTATCCAGCTGTTGAACATGCAGGCCCCCAGAAAGAGCCCCGAGTCCGTGCCACGGCCTGTGTAGCTGCAAGCGAGCCCGCTTATCTTTGGCTGTGCCTCTCTTCCTCTGCTAATGGAGACTGGGTAGCCCTCTGCCCCAGCTCCTCTCTCCTCATTGCTGCTCTCTGCCCTTGCTTGCTCCATCTTGTTTCATGGAAGAGGATTCACTGTGTGGGGCAGAGGCCGCGTCTGTGCCCTGGGGGGGTCCTGCTTTGCCTGGGAGACCTCAGGTATTGGGGTAACCGGCCCAGGTAATTAACAGCAATAGAAGGTGCTAGAGAAGTGCTCGGGTTGATTACACGCGCCACAGCAGAGGCTCTGGGTGAACACATCAAAGGAGGTCTCTCTTTCATCTCGCTGCTCCAAGCAGACGGCTCCAAAGCATCTCTTCCAAGGACAATATGGGGGAGAACTCTAATAACCTTACAGTGTGGAGCGCTGCCAGCACTCCCAGCGGCTGCTCTGGCGGCAGCTAAAGGGGCGCCTTCTCCACTTCCACCCTAATTGCCCTTAATTGGCTCCTGCCTGCTGGCAGCAGAATGGCAAGGGCTCTCCAAGGATCACTGCACTGGAGTGACAATGTTTGGAGAAGGATTGCCTGTCCCTGCCCTGCCCCATCTCCTTCCCGCTCTCCTCCACCCACAAGAGCAATACAATAATCTTCCGCAGTATGAGATTTTTTCTGTCCGTTTATGAGTTTTTCTTTCCAGGCCCTGCTCCCTTCTTGTCTGGAGGGGGCTTTGCCAGGCAGCCACAGCAGGGGAGTGGTGCAGACTCTGTGTCCCAGCTCTGGAGGGGTGTGTGCATGGTGGCAGTAGGCTGAGGGGGATAAGAGGGTTGTCCCTTCATAAAGCACTGAGATCATCTTACCCAAAAGCATGTGTTGGTGCAACGAGCACTGCCTCTCTGCTGCTTGCCAGGGCTGCCTACCTAGGTGACCAGAGTTTTGAAGTCTCCCATGCAGAACCAGCACCCCAAACCAGCCCACAAAATCCCCCTTTCTCTAAGGAGAAACGACACTGTCCTGGGACAACCAGGCAGGAATGGGGCTGCATCCCAATGTGATCTCCTGGCTGTGGCCTACACTGTTACCCGAGTGTGTGGATTCTTTCTGCCCCTACTCTGTGTCCCAGGGCTGGGTGAGGGCATGCAGAGCAGAAGGCCCCGACTGCCCCCCTTCCCTGAGAAGGCTTCTCTGGGACATGCTGGCCCTCAGCATGTCTGGCTGTGGTTTCCTGCAGCAGACCTCCCTGCACTTTCCCTTCTGTGCTCGACACCTGCACAAGCCCTTCCCTTGTGTCCACAGGAGGGTGGGAAGCCACAACACTAAAAGCACCTTGCAGTTCTAACCAGGAACATCCCTGCCGAGCTGCCACCCTACTCCTGCTCCTGGCCAGGACAAACCCCTGCTGCAGCAGCAAAATATAGCCAAGCGTCTTCCCAGTCCCTCGTGGTTACCCGCATCCTGGCCAGGGCCAGTCTCCACAGGCAGCAGGCATCATGTGAGCAACATGCTTAGTGGTGAGCTGACAGGCACATGGGAAGGCAAACATCATACAAATCCAATTCTGATGGAGGGAGCTGCGATGTCTTTTCTGCTGAGTTTATTTTTAAACTGTTTATCAGAAGTTTGTTGCTCTTGGCAGCAGGGTGGTGGGCTATTTTTGGATGCCCGTTTCACCTCTTCACAGAGATGGGCTGGCATAGGCTCATCACTTCTTTTGGCTGGCACCCTCAGACCTCCCATGGTCTCTGAGGTTTTCCCCACTAAGGTCCCTGCTGCACGCTTACTCACACGAGGAGGGACTTTTTAAGCAGGAGGTCTGAGCTCAGGCACAGCCTCGTAATTATTCCTTATTAGCAAAATTCCTCTCATCCTTTCCTGCTATCAGTGGTGACACAGCTGCTTGGTGTGGGGAAAATACATGCTTTTGCCTGCTATTGTCCTTCAGGATGGTGACATTTGGCCTGACCTAAGCCTGGGACTCTGGAACTTTGTATTCAAGTCATGTCTCCACTACTGAGTTCCCACTTGCTGCCGTCGTGTCACTTTGCCCATCTAGAAGAGCAAGGCTGTATTTCCCTACCCCACTGTGTTGCTGAGACAAGTAATTGGGGCAGCCTGAACTGAAAACTCAATGCTGTCCTCACAGGGCCTCTTCTGTCTAAATGGGTGAAGGACATGACAAGTTTCACCGAGGTGCAATGTTGGGAGTGGTGGTCTGGTAAGGTGAGGCTCAGAGCAAGTGCAAAGAGACAACAGGGGTGCATGGCAGTGCAGCAGTGGAGGCAGTGAAAACACAGACTAAAATGACAACGCAAAGCAAGATGTGAGGTTTTTGAGGTCAATAATAGGCTGCCTGATTCTTGACTGTGTCTTGGAAATCGGCCTTGAAAACCAGCCCTTAGAAGCTCACTGGCACAGCGCTTGGCCCATAGCTATCCAGCGGAGCCCACACAAAGGAGTGGCCTCATTGCTGATCCCCAGCCAGATTCATGGCTTGAGATGCTCTGGACTCACATAATGAAAACACCACTGTCCACACTGCCCTTGCATTAACAGGAGAAAAGTCTTTGAGAAGCTTCCCAAGAGCACCAACAAATTCAGGGATTTCTTTTTCCTAACCAAACACAAGTCTTCTGCTGAAGGAAGATTTTCTATATTCAAATATGATTTTGGAGAGCCAAAGGTAGGTACAGGTCAGGAGAATCTCCTCCAGGAATGAGGACAGAAGAAAGCCTGTGCTGTTATGTACAAGGTTTTGGACTCAAAGAGGATGGACATGTCTTTTCTTACAGGAAGCAACTGGATGAAAAGGTCAAAACTACTTACCTTCAGAACTGGCAAGGCTGGCTAGGTATCCTTCAAGCTGTACATGCATACACAGCTGTACTCCCCAGCCATGAGAATTAACAAACGGTTCTCTCTAAAATGAGAGACTGGTGGGAATCTAAAAGCCCCATCAGCACATGCAGAAGAAACAATGAGTGGGAGCCCATTGTCATGTGTGACAATAACCACACAGTCACCCCTGTAGCCTATCTGGTCACCATCGCCATGGACAAGATAGTCAGAGGGGGCTGATAATGCTGGGGGTGTGACAGATCAACAGCAAAGAGCTCAGGAAAAATCCTTGGGGTAAAGAACCAAGGTGTAAACGCCGAAGGAGAAACACGAGTGAAGGGAGAGAGACGCACCTCTAGGTTGAGGATACACAGCTATATCCAAGAGCACCCACAAGTGCTGGTGTCCATGTAAAACTGCTGTGCCAGGACAAGGCAATGTGCCTGGGGAAACACACTCATTCGGATTTCTAAGGAAGTTAGGAATCAAATGGACAGGATCCCTAACCAGCACCTGCAGACATGCACCAGGGGAGGTAATGGCAGCATGTGGCTGGGTGCAGGAGCCAGCACAATTCTGCCGGGGAGGACATGCTCACAGAGCGAGTGCCTTGGGCACACTGAGTCCGCTGGCACGAGAAAGCGCCGCTGGCCTGAGATCTCGCTGAGGCAAGTTGTCCCCTGACGTCTGTGGGCTTGTGGACATGAGCAGACATTCCTGCGGTGAGTAGAGGTTATGCCATGTGGCACAGTTAGACAGGCACGTTCGCCATGAGAGGGTCAAAGGGAAAATCATGGTCTTGGCCCTTCCTCTTACTAACAGGGAGGGAGTGACTATGAACAGCATGATGGTTGGGAAGTCTAGAGCAGTGGCCATGAGAACCTGGAGTCTGCCTGGATGAGGGATGAGTTCACTGTTCCGAGTCAGAGACCTCAAGAGGACAGAGTTTCTGGAAAGGAAAAAAAAGGAAGGTAAAGAAAAAAAGAGAAAAAAATATATAGTGCCAAATGTGCTGTTTCT
This sequence comes from Baryphthengus martii, assembly GCA_013396935.1. Taxonomy (NCBI): domain Eukaryota; kingdom Metazoa; phylum Chordata; class Aves; order Coraciiformes; family Momotidae; genus Baryphthengus; species Baryphthengus martii. The sequence goes on along the minus strand of VWZK01001980.1, from coordinate 151,921 downwards.
GTGAGCAAGATTCACAGGTTAATGAAAGCAAAATTCACCCTGTCACTCTACAGATCCCCC
>VWZK01001980.1:93237-148354 GCA_013396935.1 Baryphthengus martii | reverse complement strand
CTGTGGGCAATGCCACGCTGGGGATCACGCTGCTGCTGCTGCTGCTCCCTTCTGCCTGTGTCAGAAGTTTTGGAGTGGTTCCCAGCCCAGCATGGCTCCTGCACCCTTGAGGAGCCTGCAGAGCACTGAGGCTCCCTCTGTCCTTCTACACAACCTGCAGCAGCCTGGCCACGCTCCTGCACCCCTCCGTGGGAGCAGCCTGCCCTGCTCCCACTTCTCACCCATCAACTTGGGAACCATAAGAGATCTTGCTTGCACCCCTCACTCAGCAATGTCTCCTCAGATGTACTCAAAATTTATATTTCACACTCAGACACAATTTCCCCTACATTCGTACCAAATTCACGTGGAAGGGAAGGGAAGGGAAGGGAAGGGAAGGGAAGNAGGGAAGGGAAGGGAAAGGGTAGACACAGTAGAGCGTTTCCTCAGCTGTGGTTTGTTTGTGTACACCTCTGTCCATTAAGTCATGGGCCTGCTGGGAGTTAACTTCAGTCTTAGTCACCTTCTCCTCCTCATGTCCTGAAAAATGAATGAGGTTTCCATCTGTTCTGGAGACCGGAGACTCCCGAGTCCTGAGTCGGAGGTGTGCTGAGCCCATGAGTCAGCAGCTGTCAGTAACGGTTATACGCATACGGGTGACACCGCTGGGGTAGGAAAGTCCCTGTAATATCATACACGGGACAATAGGCACGTAGTAACTTGGCTACTCGAAGCTATCCTTGGAGCGGCTAAGGATATATCAACACTGCAACCAAGGTGTCCCAACGTCCTGGAGAGCACGTACTACTTCAGCTCTCTGGGGAGGTAGTCACAGGGCAGCTATGCAGGGATAGAGCCTGCAGCAGCCTCTGTGGGTCACAGCTCTCGTGCTGGTGGCTCCCAGCTGGGTTTTATTGCCATCCACACCTGTGTTTGCTCACTTTTGGTGTATCCAACCCATTTCAACTGCATCTGTTTGTTTGACAGTTTTGTGATTTCTGCTCTTCGTGACAGAAGAGGTGGGCGTTTACACCAAGCGGATGTCAGAGGAGGTTCAGTTCTCCCTTTCTGCCTCAGGAAACCAGTGAAACATAACTCTACTCGAGGGCATTACACTGGAAGGCAAGTAAGGGAATCTGGGTCTTGCTGACAACACAGAAAAAAAGGAGCTGAAGATGCCAAGCTTGTCAATCCAGCCAGGTGACGAGAGCAGATCTTCACCTGCTGTCAGCTACCGTGGCTTCCCCGACACCGGCAGCCCTTCAGCAGGCGCAGCTCTTCCCCGGGGCAGTGCTGCTGGAAGGCTGCTGTTTGCTGTAGGAAATGGGAGCAGCAGCACCTCTGACGGTGTCCCTGTGGAGACCTCAGCCAAGGCATTGTGCTCCGAGCTTATCGCCTGCCCAGACATTTTCCTCCTTTCCCCAGGGGCCCTCAGCTCTGCCAGGGCATTTCTCACCCTGACGCCCCTGGGACTCCGCCTGCACACCGGCAATGATGTGCCCCTCCGGTGCCCCACTCTGGGCAAAGCTGGGGACGGCTGAATCCCATGGCAGGGGAGTTTTGTGCCGCTGGCAGGCTTCCCACCCATCCTCCACCTGTCCCTGACCTTCTTACCAGCACTGCTCCAAAGAGCAAGGAGAGAGCTGCCTGTGGGAATAACAGGGCGTATCAGGCTGAGGCTACTTATTGGGGCTGTCTGTACAAATGTCTTGAAAGCTTCTCCTGTGTCAGCCCATGCTTGTCCCTCTGCTGCCAGTTTCGGGACGCTCTTCTGAATTCACCACTTCATCCCAGAGGCATGAACATGATGAGAAATTGTGTGCCTCTTCTCCGTCTCCTCCAGTGAAGCAAGTGGATCAGTTGGGGAGAGGAAGAAGAGGGGCCAAGAGTAGCAGAGGGAGGAGCTGGGATGAATAGAAAGTAGGGATGAAAAGCAAAAGAACTCATGGGGTCAGATAGGGGAAGGGGCAGAATGGAGGAGACGAGTTAAGGGATAAACTGAAAGGACAAGAAGAGAAGAGGTTGCTCAATGGGAATTACAGAGGTTGTTTAAATTGAGAACTACCTGGGAGAGAGACTGTCTCCATGGTTGCCCAGCATTTCGGCCCAGATCCCAAATGAGTGACAGATCGATAGATGTGCGAATTCAAAACAGACCTTACAAGGGAGATGAATGGCTGGGAATTACCAGTATTTGGAAAACTGAGGAGACATCCAGACCCAGAAAGCCAAACATAGAAGCAGGAAACACAAAAGCAGCCAGATCTGCCCCGAAATCCCTAACACAAGGAGGGAGAGTGAAGGAAATGATGAAGCTGAGCTGACACACTGGGAAACAGCTTGGCCCCACCACGTACCGCCAGCCCTGCTTTGGGGGAGCTTAGCACTAGAGCACTCCGTTTGGGAAACACCAATCTGGAAATAGTGCGCTTGGTAGTGAGATCATTCATTTTTCTCTGCTGGAAACCTGACTTATTTTCCGGACTAGAAGCTGATGTTCATGGAAAACTTCAGCCCCAAGATCCACATACTGCGACCCTGAGCTTGTATGTGCTGGAGTTCAGCACCTTGGCAGGATGCAAAGCGATCTCAGAAGTCTCTCTGGCCTTGTCACAGCCTGGCTAATGGCTTAGTTGGGGAAGAGGAGCACAACCGGAGTGACTGGGTGGCTAGTCACGGTCCACACACCATGACCAGCTCCCAGGCAGCCCGTGGGCTGGCTAACCTTGAGATTGCATGGAATGCTCACTGGATGGTCTTCAAACAGATTTTACAGGGGTCAAAGCACGGCAGTAAGTGGCAAGGATATAAGAGGACTCGAATACCTGGGTTTCTATTAGGTCTCCTGGCTTCTATTAAAAGGAGTTAATTCCTTCTGGATCTCCGGCAGCAGGAGGGGACGTGTTTTTGGAAGCCTTTTCCAGGTCCAAGCACCACATGAATGAGTGTGGATATGTCAAACACTTTCAGTCATGGCTTTTGTCACGGAGTCATGACTCCGCCAAACCAAATCCTACTTCTGAGGTTTTGGGTGACTTCCACAGCGCCATGCCGGGGATATGAGCCATTGCATCGGCAGGGCACCCCCTCCCACCCCGGCTCGGCACTACCTGCCATCCCCACCGCTTCGGCTGCTTTTCCATAAGCAGTCATCCCCAATCCAAAGAAAACAGCAGCGGTGATGCCATGCCATCGCAAGCGTCTGTGGGAAAGCCAGGCCAGCTGCGGGCAAGCAGCCTCCATGGAGCTTGGGGGGAGGCTGGGCACACTTCAGGCTCTGTGCCTAATATCTGCCGTGACACCAAGATAATATTTGTGTGTGGCTGGCAGGTGCTTACTCACTTTGGCTGGGGCAATATTTGAGCGTGTGGTGAAGGTGTGAATTATACCCTGTTCCAGGCACCGTGGAGTGCTTGAGGGACAGCCAAGGCTGCAGGCATCTCCACTGCCTCCAGCCTTGGTTGCAAGCAAGCTCCTGCAAAGCCCTCACCTCCCTGCCTTCCCTCTCTGCAAAAAGCACTGGCCTGTGGGGACAGAGCAGCCCCAGACGCCCCCGGCCACTTCGCTCTCACGTATCCCAGGGGAAACCAAGGGATGATGCTCCTGAGGAGGAGCTGGATTTGGAAAGCCAGGAGCACAGCAGTTGGAAGGCCGGAGGGAACCAAAATGCCAGGTGTCCAGATGGAGGGGTGGCCCCACGGGGACAAGAGTCCTCGCTCCCGACGGCACTGAATAACCATTATGCAGGCCGCCTACAAAGGCCGCTGCCTGTGGGCAGACGTGATTGCAGGCACAGCCTCGGCTCCGCACTTGTGGGAACCCGGCGGAAACCCTCCTGGTTTCCCCTGGGCTCGGCTCAGCTGCGCCCGGAGATTTGCATTGGCAGCGGGGCGTCGGGGAAGCTCGCCCGCCCCTTGCCCGCACGCTGCCAGCGTCCTGCCAGTGCCGGCCGCCTTTCGCCTCTGTGAACTTTTTGTCTCTCGTGTGAAAGGGGAGCATTTTTCAAAGGAATCATTTAAACATTGGCATCTTAATTAGAAGTGGGCAAATGGCACCAGGAGCCATACCTTTGGCTCAGAAGCCTACCTTCGCCCACACGCTCCTCTCTCGCCTATAGGCACCCCGCTCCACCATCAGGTCCCTGGGGTCCTCAGCTGGTCAAGCCCCTCAATCCACCCTGGCAGAGCTCGCTATGCCCGCAGCTCCCCACTGCCCCCGGCCCGGCTGCGCGTTACGCACGGCTGGGCAGGTGCCCCCTCCATCCCCTCTCCCAGCCTCCTGCTGCTCTCTCAGCCCCAGGACCCTGCCCCCTTCCTGCCCCCTCCCGGCCACCCCTCGCTCCTGACCCTGGTGTCACCTGTCGCTGCAACAGCTATTCAGCCTATATCCAATACTAAATGAAGAATCTTCTGTGAGGCGGCAGAAAAGCCCCGGCTGTACAATGCGCCCGGAGTGAAAAGGGAAGGCTGTTAACACCACTTGGAAAGGGGCCTGCATTTGACAACAAACACGGCCAAGTTTCGAGCTCCTTGCTAATTAGTCTATTAGCTATATGAGCAGAGAAAGCCTCTCACCATACAGTGCCGCTCCACTCTCGCGCTTCAGCCTCGTCACCTCAGGAATCCCCTGCCTCGTCTCTGTGGCGCGGTGCTACGTAGGCATCACACCAGCGGCTGCCTGGCCACTCGCCTGTGCCTGAACAGGAGAGGCAGCCGGAGACGGTTCCTTGCCGCCGATTTTCTCTAAGGCACAAAAGATGCTTCAAAAAAGGAGCCAAAGCCCCAGGTGCTGCTGGGATGCTGCAGAAGGAGAGGACACCCTGCAGTAACCCATGGTCCCACGCATCCACAGGACAGACGTCCTCAGCCTGACGGTGCAGGCAGGAGTCACTGGGAACAGCCCTGTGAAGGTGTTTGGGACGACCCATCGCCCTGCCAACCCCCACACCTCTTGGCCACACTCAGGTAGCAGCAGAGCCAGCAACCCCGGGAAGGGGTCACTCCCTAGTGCACTTCGGAGCAGGGAGCAAGCAAAGCCATTGCTGCTCTCCTTGGCACATGAACCCATACGCTCTGCACCCCAGCCTTTTTTGCACCTTGCTGGCCACAAGCCAGCCAGCCCAGCAGAGAGGGGTTTCCAATGCTTCAGCAGCAGCTGGGGAGCATCTGTCCATCCATCCATCCGTCCATCCATCCATTCATCCATCTGTCCAAGGAATGGGTTAAACAGCCTGTGCTCCACCCTGCAAGTCCAGCCTGGGCTTCCAGGCATGGAAGGGAGAGGCTTACAGCTGGGGCTCATTACAGGGCAGCCATAAAGAGGGTGGAGGCCTTTCCTCCCACACGGATCAGAGGAGCTGTGCAACTGTGTGCCCTGGAGCCAAGGGATGAGGTTCAGGGCTTGTTTACCATCTCCCGTGAAACAGGAGAGCAAGGAGGAAGCCAGCTGATCCCACCAAGAAGCCATGTGTTGTGTGCTGCCCAAAATGAGGGGACCGCTTGATGACCACCCATTCTGCTTTGGTTGATTTCTCCAGATCAGGAGGGCCTGATTTGGCTGGCCTGCCTTAGGATATTTATTCATCTAATATTCCGCCTGCCAAGAGAGGATACTATATTCCCTAACCTTTTACTGAGGGTCTCCTGCTAACAGAGCCTGTTGACAAACCACAGGGACAGATGCACCTCTGCTGTCTGAAAATATGGAGCTGCAGCAGCAAAATGTCCAATCACATCTGGCCTGTGTGGGATTTGCAGAAATCAAGGGGAAAGAAGAGGCATCATTTCTGACTTGGCCACAGTGCACTGAGGGATTGACACCAAAGTCCCTAGACACTGAACTCCCTCCACTCAGACAGAATGTCCAAAAGACTTGGAGAAATTTAGCAACATCCTAAGAGATGGATTAATAGCAGAGGAATTAAGCAGCAGCCATTTTGTCCTGGGGGTGGCACGTTGCCTGGCCATCAGCGGACAAATGGAAGCCCATGTGCCAAGGGATGCCGGAAGCGTGGCCTTTTCCCTTGGAACAACGGGGAGCTCCACATGAAAAATGGATGACTCACTCTCCCGAGCACCACAGTCAGACGTGAAGGGGAGGAGGTCGTGGTACTGCTCCAAGCTCGGCCCCTGGAACAAACTTGCCAGATACCAAAATGAGACGTTAAGAGATGTTTGGCTGGTGTGGCTGGTCGCGCTGTTTGACACCTTTGAGCAGCAAAGCTGCACTGCCTGGTAGAAATCAATAGAGTAAACACGATGCCCTTTGGTTTCCAATGAAAGTTGGGAATGTCTGGAGAGCCGGCTGTAGCTTCTGAGGGTTGCTGGGATGGCTGTGTACCTCTTCAGCCAGTAGAACTGAACCAACTGCTGGGGCAACTTCATCTTGGCTGAGCAGGACAGCCAGAGAAGGTACTTTCCAAGATACAAGCTGCGTTATCCACTGTGACCCCTTTCTCCTCCCTTCCAAGCACAGGGGATTTTGTACTCCCTGCAGAATGGCCTTATCAAACGCTCTTGAACTGCAATACGAAGTCTTGGAGGAAGCTATTCCCCTTGGTTTCACCCTGCATCATTACACAGGGGCAATTCAGCCAAGGAGTTTGGAAGAATTATTTATTAATGGGTCATGAGATCACTGAAGTCACTCATCTGTGAAATCACCGAGGAGCAGAAAACAGATCATTGGCCTCAGGTCCTTGAAAATCATATAAACCTGTGGGGAATGTCTCTGCTCCAACCCCCATCTGCTCCTGACAGTTGTTTATATCACAGTGGCCTCTCTCGTCTCAGTGTTGTAATCCAGGCATCCGTCAGCCCTTGCATTGCCAATGCCTCCTTTAGCGTGTGCGGTGGGTTGGCTTTTCCATGTCAATGAGGCTTAGGGTCTAGTTTTACCATGCAGCCTCCACTCAGCCTCTGTGAACACACTTACCCTCTGGCAGAGGCACCCATTTGCTTGAGCCAGCCTTCACAGAACATTTGACTTTGAAGGGGCAGTTTGTCCACTTCATCATGGAGCTGAACCAGCAGAGCCATGAGGATTTCCCATATAGACTACAACACTAGGTCTGCATGAAAAGGAAGGTAGCTCAGGTCTGCTCGGAACAGCCTTCTGCAGATGTCTGACATGTCTTTGAAGGACTTCTGTGGGTTTGCTTTCCCCCTGACCCCCTGAAGGACTCACCAGCTTCAGTGTGTTCTCCTGAAGGACAGCTGTGAGGTCTAGTGGAGACTACACCCTGTTTCTCCTGCTGTCATGAAAGCTCATTCAAGGACTGATGTTTACTCCACACTTGCAACTTACCCTGGATTAGTGGTTTGACTTCAGCCACATCAAAGGGTAGGCTTCATCCGTCACTTCTCTAAATCTCTACTTGTTACCCAGCCAGCACTGGATGAAGAGCCCATTAAAGTCTTGTCATCTGATTGTTGTAGATAGGAATGATGTAATGAACCTTCCTGGTTGATCCCTAGTTCTGAGGAGTTCGGAGCCTCCACGGTACAACTAAATCACTGTATTTCTCAGCAAGAAGAGACAGCAGCCTGCTGTGCTCCATCAGCTGAAGGGCAGGCTTATCTGAACAGCGGGTTAGACTTCATCTGGTCAACTGAGAGCTTGCTGGTGCTCTGCCATGTATCCTGCCAGGCTACCACTTTTTGAAACGGGGAATATGATGTGGTGTTGGACAACATGGCAATGTGAGAAGAATCACTGCTCACCGATTTTCAGCAATGCCCTTCTTGTCAGCCCGCAAAGACCAACTCGCTCCTTGAACCGTATGTCTGCGCCTTCCCACGTGCAGAAAGGATGAGCCTTTCCTAATGCTGCATAAAGTGCAACGACTGCAGCATACATGTTGCTTGTGGCACTCTCATTTCTAGAGCCTAGTAACATCTGGTTTTCTTCACATCTGTCTGTTGTCAAGGCACTCAGTAATGACACCCATCACCACAACGACACCCATGCCCTTTTTTGAAGGCCTTGATGCTCCCTTGCATACGGATACAACAAATTATCCCGCTGTGGCTTGCATTTGCTCTTCTGAATTGCATCCTGTTTATATCCATTTCACTAAAGTCACAACCTACCTGAACTCCCATCCTGATCTCCAAAGTGTCTGCAACCACCACACGAATGATCAGCAGCAGCAAATACGCATCTTTGAAACCAACACCCAGGCTGATCGTGCAAGTAGTCCACAGCATTAGAGCCAGGACACATCTTCCTCATCTCCTACAGCCTTGCCCTCCAACCCTGTTGTAGAAGGAAATTAGGCCGTTGCCAAATCTACGTTGGCTCTTACTTCTCACTTTGCTATCTTGGTCAGTCTTACAAATGGGACATCCGTTCCAGGGCCCTTACTGGTGCTGAAGGCAGCCTGGTAGGTCTGCTGTCCCATGGCTCCATCTTCTTTATTCCTTTAACAACAGGTACTATCCCTCTGCCTTTTTTCCCTAGTTATCTAAAACCTCACACTTTATTTGTAAGATAATTACTAACACACTTGAGACCGTTTCGGACAGGATCTCAGCAGGGCCAGCTAATCCAAAAGGAAGGGAGAGACTTATCTGAGGTCACTGGTGAAAGGATGAAGGAAGCGGTGACTTTCCCTCGGCCAGGGGGCACGTGGTTCCAGCCTCCTCGTCTGGTTCTTGGAGCCCGCAGGTGCAAGTCCAGCACCTCCCGCAGCATAAGGAGGGTATGTGAGCGTGCAGACAGCATCCCGCAGAATCTGGCCTGTTTACATAGCAGGGAGCTTTTGTTAACATCAGGAGGTTGGCCAGCGAAGGGAAATTTTACAATTGCACCACACAGCTCTGTTGACTCAAAAGGAAGAGTTAGCTTCAAAGCAAAACACGCTCCACGTAGCCAGGCTCACGTAGTCTGGCCAGCTGCACAATGAGGCGTTTCAGCGGAGGGCTGGGAGGCTGTTGGAGGGATGCACGACGTTCACACGGGGCAGATAGTGGCTCTCGCTAGGCAGCTGGCAAACAGGCAGCTCCTGGGAGCCAGAGAGCGCCCTGGGAAAGGGGCAGGCAGAGAGGGAAACAAAGGCTGCGGGGTGATTGCGAGGAGGCTGCGGGCACGACGCTGACATCCTCTCCATCAGGCGGGAGCTGGCAGCTGCCTCTGGGTACCCGGGAAGGGACAGGGGATGAGCGGGCCGCCGAGTTCCCAGGCTCCTTGGGGGATGCGACGGCAGTCACACAAAGTGCAGCTCTGCGCATCAGTGACGGGGGCTGCCCCAGAGTTCTCTCCCCCACCCCAACCGCACTGTTTTCCATTGCTTTTCCCAGACAGGAGCGGCCCAATTCTTTGAACTCTTTTGCCTTGTCCTTATCTTTAGCCATGAATGAATTTATTCTTTGCTCTGATTTTTGGTCCAGCAGTTTTTCCCAGCGGGGCAATGAGAGAGGAGGCGGGGGGAGCGCGACACCCACCTCTCACGTCTCCCCTGCCTGCCACAACAGCAGCACACCATTAATTACAGGGGACGGAAATGCCCCGTGCCCGATATCCGGTGGAGCTGAGTGATGACAGCCTGCTAATCATTTCCAGAATTTGTGACTGAAATTAAAGAACCAGGTTCTCCTTCAGTGAGTGTGGTCAGGGCAACTAGGGGAAAGGAACAGCCCCTGTTTGGGTAGGGAAGAGACGAAGCTGCGCGGAATATTGCTGCGCTGCTGGAGCGATTCAAGCACTGGCCAGCTGAGAGGTGATTTATGAGCCTATGGGATGTCCTGTGGGACTCACCAAAGTGAGCAGTTACAGCTTTGCCAGACGCTACGCAGCCTTCTTCCCTGCCCATCACACACAGCACCTCCACTTCCAGCTTCCGCGTGGTCCTTATGCACCTTCTTACGCTCTTGGGAGAGAGCAGGTCCTGCCTCCCCTCTGCTGGCCCTACCAGGCAATCAGTGCCGCCTGCTCGCCTGCCTTCCCAACAAGTGCCTGCATGCTCCCTTCCTTCTCACCCACTTGGGCCTGGGAGAGGCTTCCCACACACCTCCTCCAAACCACTTTCACCGTGGTGCTGGAGAGCACAGGGACCCACTGGAGAGCACAGGGACCCACTGGATTCCCTCCCTGGTACTTTGCAGCTCTCTGGTGGCTGGGGCTGCTGCTAGGCTGCCTACTCTGGGAGATGTACATCCTTGGGAAGGAGCCAGCTTTTGTAGTTTTGCAGCTAGAACCCAGCAGCACCCCAGGAACTCTGCTTGCACGAGGAGTGCTTGGTCAAAAATGGCCCCATCAGCTCCTGAACTCTAGACACGAGGTGTGGCCTAGGGGTGCGGGACACCAAAGGCAGCAAAGCCTCTTATTATTGTTCATGTCACCAAGAGACAAGCACTCCATTAGCAAAGCAAGCCTGGGGGGCGATGGGAGATGCAGCCCACCAGGAGCCAGGGGAGGGTCCAGGAGACAGGGCTAACCTCAGGGAGGTGCTCTGCATCTGGGGAAGTCTGGGCTGGGCTCCCCCACTCCTCACCGCCACCGCTGCCACACAGTTCCATTCTGACAGCCGCGTGTCAGCTCTGCTGGGATGTACTGAAGTGGGACTAAAGGCTTGGCAGGGAGGAAGAGTCCTTCAGTGGGGCCCTGGCAGTCGGAGCGGAGCAAATCCGCTCAAACTTCCAAGCAGCCCTGTTCCTCAGGATGCAACCACAAGCCTGTCCCCACAACCGGTGTGTAAAGCCACTGCTCGGTCCTTGGAGTCCCTCTTTGCTTTGCTCTCCATCTGAGAAGGGCTGATCCAGGTCCTCGTTCCTCCACATCACCACCCGAGACTTCACCACCACCTGGGCCCTCAGCAACTACTGTCCCACTCCTGGAAGCTAACCAGCACTGCCCCAGCGCCCCAGTGTCCTCCGGCTCTGCTCAGCCCTATTGGCCAACGAGCTGCATCCCTGATGGCCGCCTGCAAGTAGCTGGCACCAGCTTGGAGCAGATCCCATGGGCACAAGCAAGAGGCTGCTGCTCTCCCGCCTGGCTTGCCCCATGGCTCTGCCCTGCCTGCCAGGCTTGGGAGTGAGCACGCAGCCTGGCAGGGCCGGAGGCAGCTGGGGTGTGGAGATGGGAGCGCTCTGCCTGGGATCCCCAGGCAAGCCTTCGTCAGAGCCCTGCTACCGTACGTGCAGCCTGGCACTGAGAAGGGGTGTGAGCCTCCGTGAGAGGCAGGGAGGGAAAACGGTGATAAATGAGCCTGGGTAATTAATTCCCACTCCTGATGCATGTTTGCTCTCCAAAATGTGTGTGTTGGCATGATCCTGGGAAGGGCTTGGCCCCACATCCAACAGACAACTTCTTTTATCTCAGTTATTCCATCAAATCTGTTAATTGTATCTATCTCAAGCCCTGGGCTCAGGATGGAGATTTCATATCTAACAGCGACGGCTCATAAAGCAGATCCTCATCGGGCACCGAGTTCAGCTCTGAGATTGCAAAGAGGAGTAAGAGACCTCCCAGACCGTGATTTCATCCCAGGCTCTCTGCAAACATGCTCCTCACTCTGCTGGGGCAGACAGGGTCTGGGGCAGACGGTGTGTTTGGCAGGCTAAGCAGGGAAGGAGTTTACTGCACTGATGACCTCTGCTAAGGGATGTCCTAGTCCTGCCCGTGGCAGTGAGGAAAAAATGGCCACCTGAAGCTTGGAAACATGTCACATCTGCAGTGGTTTACATTTGGGAGCAAGTATTCTCTGTAAAATCCTTATCTGGAAGTCAGGCAGTGAGGCTTATCCCAAAATACATGGGCTTGCCGCCAGAGCTCCTTGTGTAGCACTGAGACACGGTATTACACATGATGTCCCTATTGCAGGAGCTGGCCACACAGCTCCAGGAGGCTCTCAGGGCTTCCAGTCTGTCCTGCACATGTCCTGTAGGCACCTCATTAACTTCCATTCCACGGTGCAATCTCTTCTTCCTCTGACACAATTATTTAAAAGTTTCTTTGCAGCTTTCCAGGCATCCCATCCTCTCCCTGGCTTCCCTTTTCACAGCTCTCTCCAGGTCATCTTCACAGGACTTTGCCCTGAGCCTCCCTTCAGAAGAGCTTCATAGCTGGGGCCCAGGGTGGAGATGTATGGGAAGACCACGGAGGTCTTCCTGGCCTTAGAGCCCAGACCTGTAGCTTCAGGCAAAGGTGTGAGAAGCCCCTAAAAGAGGCATGTGGGAAAATGGAGGCAGTGCCTTATTCCCAGGAGAAAACAATTCTGGTCTGTGCTAAGAAAGGCAGCATCTCAGACACTCTCCCAGGGCTGCGTTTGGATGAGAGGCTTCAGGCCAATGAGCCAGATCAGCCACCATTGGCCACCAAGAACTGAGTCCATCAGTGTTGTTCAGATCAGCCCATCCCAGGTTGTTCCACCTGGGAAAGCTACTGAGGAGCTGGAAACAAAGAACACCCCATAACATGCCGCTGCCCAAAGATCTCCCACATGCTCTGAGAGCAAAATCCACCTGTCTCATGAGATGCAGCCCCTTTTTGCAGCTTGTTTAGCAGCCAGCACTCTCTGTTCACCCTTCTATCACCCCTCTTACAGCTTGGTTAGTAATGAAACAATAATAAGGTGGTACACTGCTGATGTCTTCTGGCTAAAGAGCCCCACAGCCTTCTGAAGCACTTAATCCTCTACGTGCCTACAAACTTCTGCCAGCACTGACCACACCAGGACTGCAGCTTGAAGAAGAAGAGGGCTCAAATCTTAAGGAGAACTTGGACAGTGTTAAAATCTTGGGAGACAAAAGACCAAGCTTGGATGTAAAATACTCCAAGGAAGAAAGCAAGCTTGTAACCAGCTCAAGGAGAGCAGCTCGTGGGAGGATGCGGAGCGTGCTCTGAGGGATGGCACAGTGCAAGGTCCGCACGCACACAGCAATTCCTGTGTGCGATGAGCTCTTGGAGCAGCGGGTAGGGAAGGGATTCAAACATGAATCAGATGGGCAATTACTTAGAGGAAGGAAATGGTCCAGAGGACAAACACCAGACAGTTAGATGGAGAGAAAGGCCACCACCTCCTCTCCTGAAATGTTGCTTTTGCCGTCACGTACCGCAGGTTCCTGCAGGAGGAACCAGCAGCAGCACCTGGGTAAAGGGATTCACTCCACTCGCCCAGCTCAGATCGGTAGAAACGGCGGAACTCGACACGCTGGCTAACAACACGTAGCAGCAGCCCAGGCATTCATCTTGTGAGCATGGCCTAAAACACCCTGCCACCATGTGCCCCTTGCCCTCCAGCGACATCTGCATGTGGCCTCAGCACGGCCACAGCAGGCAGTCTGGATGGTGTGTGATACAAGGAGTGGAGAGAAGGTGCAGGGACTGAGACAAGCTGGTGAGCTGCCCGGTGCAAAAATTCCCCTCTTCTCCCCACTCCATGCAAGAATCGGCAGCAAATTTTTTGACTCGGCCGGTATCTCCCTCAAACACACAGTAGGGTACTGGTGGAGAGGATGGGCTCTTGGGCTCATGGGATGTTTGTTCCAGAGAGCATATGTGCTGTCCTTGCAAATGGCGCAGCATGCCACGAAGAACTCTGTACCAGTCCCTACGTACGTACCCAACCTAGCACTAAATCCAGCTGGCTTCAGTGCCAAGAGCAACAAAGCTCTGCTCCCACAGACTTCAATATGAGTCATTTACCCCCAGCATGGAGCCTGGACCATGTCCTCGCAGTGACTAAGTATTGGCACCACTAGCTCAGGAGTGTCTATGTATGTTCTGTATCTATAGCTGCTGCCCTTTCCTAGAGCAAAGTCATCTCCTCACACAAACAGCCTTCTGGCTCTGCCACCAGTGCCCTGCACAGGTCCTGCCCCTTCACGCTGGCTCGTTGCCTGCCCTCGCTTTGGCTGAGGAGCAGCGTAGCTGCGGTGTAGATGCCCCAGGTCCCCCTTCCCTGGTACTGCAGCCGGTCTGTGGGGACAGTGACTGTTCCAAAGCAACTATAATGGCAGCATCCCACAAGCACTAACGCTAAGCTGGTTGCCACACTCAGTTCTTGACCCATAGCGCCTGTCCTTTCTGGGTCCCTGGCATTTTGTTTTCCTTGTCAGTGCAGACTACACCAAGTGCAGGGTGTTTAGAGAGACCCCCTCCCAGTCAGTACAAGGTTTCCTTGGCCATGCCGGTCCCACGGGCTGGTGGGCATCTCACCCATAGTGTCTTTGTGTTTCAGCCCCGGGTCATGAGCAGGATGATCAAAGGGCTCATCTCCAGAGTCTGCCTGATGGCTTCATTCTCCTTGGTTACTGTGAAATAATATTCTGTTGGATAAGTGAAGGAGAAAGTACCCTTGTGTCCCCTCTGTAAGTAAACTGACCCGAAAGACGCCAACCAGACCAGAGGGTAGAGACACAGGAGACCCCCACAGCTCTTCCTTCTGGGAGAGATGCAGTGCAAGAAATCTCAGCCAAGCCATAGCTTACAAAAACTTCCTTCTTCTCCTGTGCTTCCCAACACCCCACAAATGTCCCCTGCTGCCTCCGGCCCTGTCCCTGCCAGGTCAGTCCGGCTGCGCTTGCTGTAGGATTCAGTCATTTCCTGACATTCAGCACGGTGCGGGATGACCAGGAGCAGATGTACGCTAGCGGAGAAGAGTGGGAGATCCAACACTGCATCCAACAGCACACTGACAGCATGTCGGGCAAGGGAAAGGGAAAAAAAAAAAAAGAGAAAAAGAGAAAAAAAACCCCAACCACACACGGCTCAATACTTTCCATGTGCCGCCGCTAAGGAGGAAATCGCCTCCATTCGCTACGTGCAAAGCCGGGTGTGCGCACAGCGGGCCGGGAAGAGAAGGGAGCCTGTTTCCCAGGTGGGGAGGAGGGGCTGCCCAGGAGCTGCGGGAGGGAGGAAGGTGCCTCCCACACCCACCCGGGACCGGGAGGGCGGGAGGAGGCGGTGGCCGAGCTGCAGGTGGCGGGGAAATACCGGCGGTAGGAGGCACGGGGGGGGCGCTTTTGGAGGAGCGCCGGGTCAGGCGCCGCCTGGGTGTCCCCGAACGGGGCGGGGGGCAAATCCGGGTGCGTCCTGTGCTGCCGCCCCACTTGCGGCTCTGCCCAAAGGGAAGGAGCCCGAGGGAAGAGGCAGAAGGGGCTCCTTTTGCACCTCCCCGGCAGCCGCCTCTGCCGGGGCAGGAGCCGGGGTGGGAGGAGGATGCTCCTAACCAGGGTCCCTATCGGAGGCACCCCCTGGCTGCTGTTTCTGCAACAAAGGCAGGGGATGCGGCACTCAAGGAGAACTGAAGCCGCCCTGATGATTTTGAGAGCTTATCCTGCAAAACATTCAGCATCTCCCTCTGGAGCTGAGCACCTTAGAGGATGGGGGCCCCCTCTCTCCAGCCACTCCTTCCCTACTCCCACCATCCCCAACTACACAGCAGCTACCTCTCCTTCACCCACACACTAGTTCAAGGGATGGTGCCATGGGGTCAATGCTCCTCTCCCTACTCCACAGCACGGCAAGATGATCAACAAGGAAACAAAACCCAACTCTCCTTGCTTGTCCCAGCGCCAGGGTGTGGGCCACCCCACATACCAGCCTCGCCAGGGCAGGTAGAGCCTTGTGCTGCGGGTGGCACCGCGTTACCTCCTGCACCTAGACCAGGAGGCAAAGTCCCTGATCAGAGGTCTGCCACAATCACCCCTGGTCTTTGCAATCAGAGGAAAGTTCATGGTCTACAATATGAGTAAGGTCGAGCTGGGAGTGGGAGTTTAGCCTGGAGATCAGGGCACAAAAAGCCCATCACCCTCAGGCCTGCACAAGGGGGTCTTTGCTGCAGCTGCGGCTCTCTCGTGTCAGAGCTCCTGCCCAGCACAGCTTGACATCTCTCTGGGAGACTCTCACGTCCAAAGCGTTTCTCCAGCTGTGAGTGGGGACCACCAGAAAGACTGGGAAAATACCTTCCGCTGTCCGCAGCATACACCTCGGCTATAAACTGTGAAGTCAGTCTGGTTCTGCTCCAGGCTGCTTAAACACTGGCCCAGACCCCTTAAGCATCTTCCCCACCATTCTGCAGGCCCACAGCTGCTGAGGAAGTGACAACTCTCCCAGCTCCTTGCTGGGAAGCCACTGCTCTGTCCTGATTTGACCTGCATCCCTAGGGCCTTATCTAATCTCATTTGCACAGGTGTCCCACAGGTGGGACAGATTTGTGGAATCCACAAACCTGCATCCATGCCAGCTAAAGCACAATGAAGCTTTAGGCCATCACTGTTCCCTGGGAAAAGACAGGATTAAACAGGACTAAGCGGTGGGAAATCCAAATGGCCCCTGTCAGAAACTGGGTCTGATACAGGAAAGGCTTGGGAGGGTGAACAATACTTTGAAGGCTGTGGGATCTTCATCAAATCCATGGACCATAAAACACAGGGAAGCAAGACAGTATGCAGCACAACCTGTACCAGTTCGGCTGGTCTGCTCCTTTTCTTATAGTGCTGCTCATCCTCGGAATACCCCATGTGATGGGTGCCAAGACTTGTGGCAGGCTTTTGTGGCGCACGCTGGGTACAGATCATTTGGCAAAGCCTTCTGTGATATGCAGAGGAAACTTTCAGACTAACACACACAGGTCTGTAGCACCCCAGTGGAGAGAGGAAGATGACACTCAAGCTCTCAAAAATGTCTCTCCGTTTATCTCCTGACCCACAAGACCCGCTGGGGGTTATGCTGTCCATAGAAAGCCACAGGAATCGGGATCCTTGGCAGTCCACCCTGAGGCCCTCCCCAACCTTTTGCAAAGAGCAGAACTTACCTCCAAACACCTCCTGACATGCGGGATGCTTCCCATTGGGATGTCTCATGGTTCCCCAGCAAGGTGCCACAGCTGGAAACCTTCTGTGCACCTAGTGCAGTGAAGAAGGCTGGCGGGCGTAAGGTTGTGACGTTGTGTGTCCTAGCTCTGCAACTGCCAGCCAGCTCTCACTGGAGGGGCTGTCCAGCTTTGTATTGTCCACCTCTGTGCTCTATGG
This sequence comes from Baryphthengus martii, assembly GCA_013396935.1. Taxonomy (NCBI): domain Eukaryota; kingdom Metazoa; phylum Chordata; class Aves; order Coraciiformes; family Momotidae; genus Baryphthengus; species Baryphthengus martii. Next base: position 131,402 of record VWZK01001980.1, on the reverse strand, counting down.
GCCAGACACTGTGGTCAAGAGCTAATGATGCCTCCTGAGGAAGGTCCAGTCCATCTACCTGCAGGATGGGTTGCCCCCTCACCAGATGGAGAGAGTGGATGCAGCCCCAAAAGCAGCAGAACTAGGTGCAAAGCCTTGAGACAGTGGCTTGGTTCTTCCAGGAATCAATGTGGTGCCCAAAGGAGCTAGCAGCCCTTGAGCAAAGCGGGGGACTTCCAACAGGGACACCAGTTCATCTTCCAGGAAGGTGTGGGGAGGCATCTTCTGCTTGCTGGCGGTGAAGGCACGGTGGGGATGATGGCACACCATACTGCCTGGGGGAAAAAATAGCTCTGAAAGTGGACATCCCCTTCTACCAGACATCTCTCCCTCTGTTAACTTATGAATTAATTTTTCATTTTCCCTCCCTCCTCCTCTTCCTCCTCCTTCTTCCCCCCTAATCCATGAACAGGACTCTCAGAACTAGAAGAGAGGCGAAAACCAGCACAGCTGCAAATTCGATCAGCCGCGCGCTGGCAGGCAGGCACGCACAGCTGGGAGCGGGGAGCACGCTCTCACACACACAAAGCAGCACCAAACGGAGCGTGTGGACAAAGGCCAGCAGAGGCCGGTGACTCATACACCCCAGCCATCATCAGCTCCAGACCGAGGAACATCAGCAGATGACCGAGGCTAGCAGGAGATATGGCGGTGCTGGAGTCGTGCTGAGCACCCACTGGCCACCCAAGTCAAGGATGGGCAAACTCTCCTGACCTCAGAGCCTGCTCAACACATCTTGGTGGCAGCCAGATGTAAAGTACCATGTTCTCTTCTGAGGATCTGGGTCTGAATATTTCTTTCCTCATCCAGGTCCTGACCGGTCCCTCCTCCCTCCTTCCTTTGTCAAATTGTCCACGCCACCGTGAGCAAGACTCCCTGGTGCCACAGACCCCACAGATGTTGCCCATCAGGGGAAGTGCAGCTTGCTGCTAGCTGAGCACCTATGAGATGTGGAGAGCCCTTCCCATGGCGGAGGTGAGAGTAAGAAGGCTGTCGTTGTGGAAGCTGCAGCTGCCACACCAGGAGCCCCTGCTCTCAGCATATTCTCTCCCCTCCCCAAAACACCCCAGCGACACAGCAAGGCCGGTGATGGCTGCCAGATTCTCCTTGCTCAGAGGCTATTCCATCTCCCAGAAAGGAAAAAGCATGCTTATGGGAGACTGGCAGCAGAGCAAACCCAGCTCCTCTGAGCACATGCAGCTCCCTTGCAAAGGGCAGCACTGTTCCGTAGCCCTGCCTGCTCCCACCACTGCAACCAACGCAGCCGGGCCAGCTTCTCACCTTCTTCATCTGCGACGGCAGTGGCCCACACTGGGGCACAGCAGCAATGCAGGAGAGAAAATGACCCTGTGCTGAGAGCAGCAGCATCCATACCCCCTCTCCGTGAGGTGCTGCAGCAGGTGGTGCTAACCGGGGACTTCAGGCTTCTTCTACACTCTGTAATGCCCTCAGCACTGCCCTATGCCATTTGCTATGGCCCAACTACACATCCCAGTGCCGGTCTCCTTATAGTACGAGTTCCTCCCGGTTCTGGTCAGCATCACTTTTATTTGAGATGCTGACTCCTGAGTTTGACAGAACACAGACATGCTGCAGAGCACCAGGAGGGAGGCCAGCGAACCACTGTTTCATCACGCTGCAGAAAAATGGGAGAGGATACTGTACAGACCTGAGCACCGGTGCAGACTCACCCAGCCCTGCCTGCCCCTGGAGCCCTCGTTTTCTGCGAGTTCGTCTTGCACGGCATGTCGGTCTGTGATGCCTGGCTTCCCTCCCTCCTGCTCCCCTTGCCCTGCCGTGAGGACCACACAGCCCCCCTCTGATGCAGGATCTGTTGCAGGATACACTACTCAGAGCTGTCATGACATACACGTTTGAGGTGGCTGGAAAGAACTGGTGTAAGCTGACCAATTGTCCTGTGCCTACGCAACCATACCCTGTCCACCCAGAGGGCTATCTCCAAAGCAAGGCTGGAGCCTGGGTACTGCTCACGGATTAGAGGCAGGGCACTGCCATTCTGGCTTGGGATAGAAAGGGAAGGCAGAAAAGGATAGAAGTTTTAGGGCTTTCTCATCCTTCCTTCACAAACATGATCTCCACTCCAGCAGCTCCGTGAAAGCAGAGATACAAGGGACAAGTGCTGCAGGTAAGTCCGCTCCTGCCAAGCGCTGTGAACGTGCTGTCACTTTTCCCATGCCAAGCACTAGTTTTCAGCCGGTTCTAACTTGGCCATACTTAAAGTGTTTGGGTTGAACTTTGTCTTACTGGTTGGCTGCCTAACACTGAACTATCTATACAAATATAGATATAATATATATCATTTCAGCCAAAATGATTCATCTGCTTCCAGGAACATTGTAAGGGGAAATGCTTTGGTTTCTCTTGCTTTTATTACACAGAAATCTGATGACCTTTTCTTTGAAGAGTTCTTGAAGCTGCATGTTTTTGGCATGCGGACTTGAAGCTTGGCAAAAGGAGAAGCAAGGAAGGCCTTTGGCTTAGTCCAGATGCACCCTTTGCTGCCGCCAAACTTGGCCAAGTCTTTGAAATATTCCGTTTCACATGTGCTCCCTTAAGACAGCCTTACAGGGCTCACCAGCTAAATTCCCTGAAACTTTTTCCCTTTCAGGATGCACTCTAGCCAGGGTCTGAGCAAGACTTCCAGATAAGCAAAGCTGTAGATCACCGTGATCCAGACGACAAGTCCAGTCACTTCCTGGGATTTGGCAGCTTCTGCCCCCTCACACATTTCATCTTGTGTGAGCAAGGCACGCACAGACAGGTGGGGAAAGGAGACAACTAGACCGTGAGACACGACCACAGGAAATGCTGAGAGGACAGAGGATTTGGGATGGGGATTTGGCTGCAGGGAAACTGCACTGGATCCATGAGGGAAAAGAAAGTGAGCTTCCGTGAGGATTCAGCATGAAAAACTGCGACCAACCGAGAGCACGGCACAAGGATGCAGAGAATCCTGCAAGGAGGCAGCCTGGGAAAAAGCCAGGGTACCCTGGAAGCCAGAGGAAATGAGGAGTGGAGCAGGAGGAAAGGGGCGGTCAGCTGCCGAGTATCACCAGCACTAAATGAAGCAAGGGCCCCAGCAAAACCAAGAGGTCTTGGACAGCATCACAGGCAGATGTGACAGCCAAATGCTGCTCAGGGAGCATAAGAGTTGACATTTAGGGGTGTCCAGATAAGACCGCATCTGCAAAGAGGTTTTTTTAACACAAGGCATGGAGGGGAAGATGCGTATCATGAAAATATCACTCTGAGTGTACATCCCTAGTAAGGAGTGAATCAGTCCTACACCGTGATGTCAGGGTCCTGCCCTGCCAGTGGAAATCAACAGAGCTCTGTAAGTGTGAGCCGAGGTTCCCGTAGATGTGTTCAGCCTCCACGCTTGGGAGATAGAGCAGGGAATTCATCGGAAAGTAACAAACTGTGAATTGGGACGTGGCTTCCAAACAGGGAGGGACACATCCTTCTTGGTATGGTGCAAATGAAACTCTCCAGTGTGGCTGAGGCTCAGAATAGCTCCATTTGTTTATTTATTTTCATTGTGATGCTCTGGTTTTGCTTGGAAGCAGCCGCACTGAAATCTTCGCAGCTCCGAGGTCTCCGACCTCAGCTCCGGCCCAAAGGAGGGCAGAAGGTTTGGAGACCATCCAGGCAAACATTTGAAGCTTGTGAGCCTCGCTTTGCACTAGCTTTAAGAACCCCCTTCACGGTCATACTTCATTAGCTCTAGGCACCAACGCAAACAGTCTCTCTATGGACGTTAACTGGCCTTTCATGGGACCGCTGTTCTCCACGGATGAGCAGTCAATGCTACCAGTCTCTGCTTTTCCTTTATTTTTCCCTTAAGGTGGAAATTTTTTCTTACTACCTTCTTAAAAATTACAATAAAAAAAATAACCCAACACATAGAAAAAAATGGCCTTTATACTCACAAAGCAGAGATAGCTTTTCACTTTTCCTCCAGAATCCCACAGGAAGCCCAGGCCAAGCCTTGCCACATTTTCTTAGGAAACGCATCTCCTCTTCCTTGTTTTGTACGTAGACAAAAGCGGAAAGTTTGCATTCAGGCCGTGTCAGCAGCACAGGGGTGACTCGCCCATCTGCCAGCCAGGGTGCCAGCCAGTGACTCATCTGCGATGGAAATTGGGGAGCGTGAAGCAGAAGAATGGAGAAAGCAGCGGTCCGTGCTATTCTGAGTGCGTCACTCTGCTCGGAGATGTCTTCCCGTGCAGAGAGGGTCACAGGCCCTGGCAGGCACTATGGGCAGAGCTGGAACTCCAGCTGCGGAGAAAACTGTGGGGAAGAGTGTTCGTGCATGTGAGCGTCTTCGAGAAAGAGAGAGTCTCTGGGCAGCTCTCCACCTAAACGTTTTCTATGTGGGGCCGCTGGAGATGATCTGTTGGAGCTATTTTTTGTGTAGAGTTTTTTACCCTGTTTTAGCAGCAGGTTCTGGATTCTGCAGGGAGCTTTTACTTTTTAACACAAACCCAAACTCCTGGAGGCCAGGCAGTTCGGCCAAATGCCCTCCCTTCCCCAGGCCTTGACCCCAAATCGCTGGGGCTGCTCCTGGTTGCCGAGCCCTGTCTTGCCATGCTCTGCCCCGGCCTGTCAGGCTCTGTCTTGCCATGCCATGCTCTTCCCTATCTTGTCATGCTCTCTCCTGCTGTGCCAGGCTCCCATGGTTATGCCATCACGTTTTGTTAGCAGGGTATCCTGGCACGCGGTGGGACCATCAGTCCAACCACGGGGTGCTGGGCCTGCAAAAGGGCAAGAGAGGGACGGGACACCTGGACTGCAGCTCCCAGAAGACAGAGCAGCATCGAGAAGTTGTGAGTGTGACTTTTTTCTAGGGCAGCTAGAAAAGAAGCAATTCTTAACCAGCTCTGTATTTTAGCCTGCTTCTCTAGAGGAGGGCCAGGCAGACATCCAAACGGAGTTAGTCCTCAAAAACTTTGCAGCAGAAGTGGCTTCACAGGAGCATTTGGCATTGGAAGAACAACCAGATGAGATCTGGCTGCTGAAGTCCTTCTGCCTTCAGCTTCTCCTCCATAGGCCGGGTCCTGACAGCTGTTCCTCTGTCTCTTCACCGCAGCACTGCCAGCTTTGACCAAGATGAGAGATGAGCCTTTCCAGCCTCAAAGCTAGGAGCCTGCTGAAGGGAGCTAGACCTTAGCAGAGATCCTTAGCCTCACAAATTAATCTGAGAGCTCCTCCAAGGGGCAACGGCACTGCGGATGAAAAGCGAGCCCACTGTTTCTCTCTCGCTCCATCGCAGGTGCCTGCAGAGCCATCAGACCCGCAGTGCTCGGCACCTCAGGCATCTGCTCCACTTTCTCCTGGAAAGACGGCCAGAGAGCTTCCCTGGGCATAAGCAGCTCCCACGCAGCGGGCCAGCGCTTGGTGCCAGGGGATGTGTGTGCAGAGCCAGCCGGAGGTAAAATGCGAGCTTGCTTTCTCTGAGACAGCCAGGGCCAAGCCCAGAGGAAGAGGCGAAGAAAGCCTCTGCTGTCAGAGTCAGGGTTTACAACCAGCCATAAATGGCCTCAGTCCCTAAAGTTCCCATGGTGACAGTCCTGGTGGGAACCAAGCCGTCTCCTCTGCCCCATCCCCACCAGCCCTTCGCAGGTTAGGGGCTGCAGCCGCCTAGCACAGCCCGGGTGAGCACACCCGGCTCCGGTAGCCCCTGAGATCAGGAATGCAGTAGAGCCCCAGCTCCAGGGGAGCGGCAGCCAGGGCACCTTGCATAGCATCCTTCCAGGGCCAGGCTGCAAATGCAACAGCTTTGGGGTTTTCCTGCTTCTCATTTGGCCGAGTGCAGGGTTGGGCATTTGCTTCCACTTGGGCTTCAAAGGGCCAAAGATCAGTGATAGCAACAGATGGGCCAGTTCTCCCTAGAACACAGACACAGAGCACCTACCACCAAAGCCAAAGACAAGATTTCTGGAAAGAAGGGCAAGGCTGCTTGCAACCCACAGCCTTTGCTATAAGTACTTCTTTAATTCACTAGATAGTTTGCTTTGCCAATGCCTGGCCAACTTGACTTATAATCCTTCCCAGAAGATGGTATTACCTTGCTCGTTCTATCAACTTCCTTTTTTAATACATTCACATGGGGGAAGGCCCATCACAGAGGCATCAGTGTGAAATGCGGACGTAGGTTTGCTCCCAAGGAAGGTTTGGCTTTGACCTGCTGTGAGAGGAAAATCACTTGACCCTTGTGTATCTAAGGTTCCCATGCATTACAAGAAGACACAGCTTTTCACTGCTCTTACTCTGCCTCTCATGCTGTTACAGAAAAAACTTGTGGAGATAGATTATGCACCACATCTCACCATAGGAGTTACTCTAGTCTCCCTCCAAGTGGGACTGGTTCCACCGGACTATCCCCGGCACGGATGCTGCTGCCTGAGCTAATTACTGCAGGCTCCCCATACAGCTGGTGGGAAGAAAAAGCATCTGTAGGGCTTGATTGAGCTAAGCTATTTGGGTTTTCTATTTGAGTACGAAACAACTGATGGCCTAAATGCACTACTGGCAGCTCATGAAGCCCAGGCCATCTTGGTGACATTAGATGTCTCCACTGCAGAGCCTGAGACGTGGTCAGACAACTCCTGCTGGCCACGGCAGCTGCAGTTTGGATGCACAGACGGTGTGAGGCCGATGAGTGAAAAAGACGACTTTCCCCAGACATCTTTCTGAGCGTAGTTCCTCTTAAGGCAGAAGGCCTTGCCTTGGCCGGTTACGGCATTGCTGTGCAACGAACGTGAGTCACCGCTGTAGCAGGCTGAATTACGACTCCTCGCTCGCTAAGTTTAAAACAGAGGAAGGCAGCTTAAGCAAACGGAAGAGTCTAAGCATGTGAAAAATGTTCCCTTTTCAAAACTGCCATTAGCCAATTGAAAATCTTTGTATTTGGGCTGCAAGTCTATGCCAAGTCTCTGTCTGAGGCTCAGTTCAAACACTCAGGCTATATAATCCCTTCCAGTCTGGGCTCATAATGGAAACGCCAACAGACCGTTAAGCACAGCGGTATTGCCAGGTTCTGCTATAATTAAACACACACAGGAAAAGGTATAAATAACCAGGTTAAATTAAGGCAGGGGGCTGTGATTGAAGGGAACTCCGGGAAAGCTTGCGGCCTGATTGTGTCTGACTGGTTCAGGGGTGGTCGACCGGGGACCTGGATTTTGCGCCTGGCCCAGGTGAGCCCTCTCCAGCAGCTGCCGCGTATTTAAGTGAAGTTGACTGGCCAGGATCACCTGCAAAGCGTCACGTTCCAGCCCCCAGGGCTGCACTCCTGCCTTTAAGGCAAACTACACCTTGTCTTACAGAAAACCAAGTGAGGGGGGAAATGGGAGCCTTCCTGCCTTCTGTGCCACGCTCAGCCTTGCTGGGTTTCTTTGCCTCGTTGGGGGCCCATGTTTATTGTTTGCCACCTTGTCCTCATTTCTACACAAGAAGCAAATAGGGGGGCCTGAGGAAATGATGATGCTGAAGCCACCGATAGAAAAACTTCAAAATACAGCAAAGAAAGAGTGGCAGAGGAGACAGACAAGAAACAGCAGAGTCTGTCTGACAAGAAACCTTCCTGCAAGTAGATGTTGGGGAAAGGTGGGACACCTCCAAACAGGACACTGGCCCGGAGGTACCAGCTGACAAGTAAAGCCAGGAAAAAAGGTCAGATTCACAAGCGAACTGTTCCCACTGCAGCTTCCTCCCTTGTGCTGATGCGTGCAAGAAGTAACGCCACAGGAATGCTGCAGGACTCTCAGGTAAGGCAGCGTGGGCTGCAAGATGCACTAATGCCACCACACAGTCCCGTGCTTGCTCTGGACAGCCATGCTAGCTCCCAAGTTTTTCAGCAGGATTAGCTGCACACACACACACTCATCGCTCCTGGTTTTCCTCTTACGACTCCCAGCTCCTTTTGACTGAGTTTTCTGGGCCAAGTCTTCTAAATTTGCACAAGTATCCAGGGAGCTTTAGTAAATAGCACAGTAAATATTTGTTTTCGATACCTGTCTTTCAAAAAGACAATGCAGCAGCAGCCACGCACGAGGACACAGACACGCGTACGACCTTGGGCGATCACAGAGCACACCCCAGACAGAAAAACTGAGGTTCGTTTTCCTATCTGAAGAAGTAACTCCACCAGGATTAACATGAAAAAGACCCCCTCCACTGAAACCAGATACATGCATGCTCCAGCACGTATGTATATCTGTGTGCACTCGTATATTTTTTTGACCGCAGTCATCGAGCATCAAATCTCGCACTTTCCAAAAAAAGAAAAAGCTCCTTTCCAGCCTGCAAGACCGACTCTGACCTCAGCCTGTGCTTCCCCAGCTGAGCTAATAACGCTCCCAACCCCCAAAATATGGAGGCAGCTCAGAATGGAAATGTTAAAGAGCCGTAATTCCAGAGGATGTGAATGGCTAATTCTGTACATTCAAATGAAACAGAGGGGAAATATACTGAATGGAGCCCATGTATAAGATCATATGAAATGTAAAAAGACTTGTTGTTCGGCGCACACACTGCCTCTTCAATCTAGTTCTGTTTAAATGCCCATTCTTTTCGTTTGGCATCTCCTTGTCCCTCGATAGCTGAATCAAAAGAGGAACGAAATAATGACACAAAGATTTTAAAAAACTCAGCCCCAGCTGCAGCAGGGAGAAGCCTGAAGCGAAACGTGAGAGCGTACGGCTCTTTGTTAAGGTTTCCTTGGCTATAGAATATGGTATATGAAACGCCTGGCGGATCTCCTTTGGTCCTATGGAGGGAGAGCTCTTAAGGTGGCTCCCTTGGGTTTGGGGAGGGCTGCGGGAAGGCTTCCTCGCGTCTGCAGGCAGCAAGCATCCCACCTGCGGACACCCCGGGGCCTGGCTGGTTGCCCCTCCAAACGCCCCAGGGGCCCGAGGCGCTCTCTCCCCAGAGAGTGGGTGGTCCAGCCTCTTTTTTTGTCTTTTTCTTCATTGCAGCTGCCACTTTGCATCAGGAAACCAAACTCGGCACTTCTTGTTGGAAGATGGTTCCAATTTGTATAGGTTTCCAGGAAATAAATATGGATTTTTTTTCCGTGCCTCTGAGGTATTTTGTGCAAGCCCCTCCCCAGCCAGCAGAACCGCGCACATAAGCAGCTACGAGGCATCGATGCCAGAGGAGCGCAGCCCGTGCTCACTGGCCACAGCCTTTTCTAAATGCTGCATTTGGAAACTGGTGGAAGAGCCGATGCCCTGATGACTGCAGGGACCCCAGAGTCACCAGCCCAGCAGAAGTGGGGCAGAGCCAGGGCAAGGCGGCCTGCCAACTCCTGATCTCCAGCGCCCATGTGCACGGGCAAGTTTGGCAGCTCCTTGCACCAGATACCCCCACGGCAACCTCCTTGAAAATGCTACAAGAGATGATGCCTTTTGGGAGAGGGGATCACCCAGAGCATCTGCTTTGGGGAAGGAAAACCACCATTTGCTCAGCTGTCTGGCTATGAAGAGCGACCAGGGGGAGAAAGGTGTGGTGTCGAGAAGGAAGCTCACAAGGACAGAGCCAGCTCTACCTGCCACCACCCAGCCACTTGGCCGGTGCCATGAACAGCAACACCAAAAGACATCTATTAATTGCCGTGGTGACCGGCTCCCCACAGCTGAGCAGCTTTGAGCCATATTGCTTAATCTAAACAAATGGTCTGTAAACGTCAACACTAATTCCTTTTCTATGGGCTGCACAGTTTTCCTCGCAGAGGCTCTTCCAGCAGCTGCAGCTGATTTCTGCCTCTGCTCAGCACGTCTTCCTCTGAACTCCCCACCTTCGTGGTCACCAAGGTGGTTCTCAGCATGTCCACTCACAGGCCCCAACCCTTGGGATGTGCTGGGAGTGGGCTCTTTCAAGGGCTTCCCTGTGGGAAAAGCCAGTGATGCTGGGATGCCCTGAGCTAGCAGCAGCACTGAAGGCCCAGTGGCTGACCTGGGCCCCCTGGCTAGGTACAACAATTATCCATTGGCATTGTGTTGTATATTACCCAGGAGAGAATTGTGCTGTGGAGTTCTTGTGTGTTGTGCCCACCCCACCTGACAGCTGCTGGGCATCCACCACAGGGCCAGCAGGAGCAGAGTGACATGCCCAGCCAGGAGGCAGAAGCACAGGTCTGCTCTGCTCAGCTCCTTGCCTTGTAGGAGAGCCTTTGCAAACTACTGCGTAGACATTTCCAAAGGCATCAGGTCACTCCAGCACCCTTGGCTATCTTGGCTAAACCCCAGAGAGGAGGGGTGCCATGACCACTGCTCCCTCCTGCCAGGGCTGTGTCCCGGCCACGTGTTCTGCCGGCACATCAGGAGATTTGTCACCCGTCTATCCCCAAGGCCAGTGAGGAGGAGCACGTTCCTCCATGGCCACTGAAGCCACCTCATGATTCTTACACGTGCGTCTGCCAGGAGGCTGGCGCGGTGCAAGGGAGGACAGCCAGAGTGGCCATGTGATCCCCTCGCTGCTATTCCTGGTCCCCAGGGAGGCTATAGGACTGTCACACGGAACAAGAATCACCCGGCTGCAGCACACGAGCCAGGTTAGTCCAGCTGTGGTGACAGCAAACTCCTAATTAGTTCATTGCCTCAGACAGGCCAAACACTCAGTCATTACCCAAGGATGGCCTACGTGCCGGGCAGGGTGTACTCCCTTGATCCCTGCTTCCCAAAGTGGTACCAAGAGAGACAGACTAGTTCACCGTAGAAAAGGGACACGCTGTGTTCTGTGCCCAGCAAGTCAACCAACTCCAGGTCCCGCAAACCACACGGGGAAAAAACGGCAAGACAAAGTGCCAGGCACGCAGCAAACGGCTCGAGCGTGACTGTCCTACACAGTGAGGTCTCCTCCTGCCCCATGTGTGGATGTGCAATGTTTCTCTCACCCACGGCCATAGAGAACCAAATGTAGGATGATGAGGTACACACTGGCTCACCCGTTCCGCTCTCCTGCACCTGGGGCTGTAGGCAGGCATGACCCACTCCTTTCAGACTGCTTCTTGAGGATGGAGACCCAGGAACGCATTTGGAAGTCCCTCAACACGGCAGTAGCGAGGCGAGCTCCTCGCATGCTCGCTGGCAGCTTTGTCGAGAGGTGCTCTCACTGCAAGCTCAGCCGGACACTGCGTGAGGGCAGGCTGGTGGGTCAGAGCCCTGCCATGCACCCGCTCCCAGCAGCATCGGAGGGCAGCAGCACCACCGCCTCAGAGGCAACGCAGGCAGGTTTGGCAGGGAACTATGTATCTTGGAGCTGCTTTCCCTGCGGCGGTAGCTGGACCCGATTCTGAATACTTAGCTGATTTAATACGCAAACAAAAATCCCTAAACTGTCAGCTCTTCCAAGCAAGGAACCATCCGAGTGCTTGGCAAACACGCAGGGCATGGAGGGAGCTGTGGCAGTCGAGCAGCAATAGACAACACCGGTCACAGGGCATCGGTGAGGAACTGCAGGCCCAGCCAAGTGCCCAGGCTAGGCTCTGCTTCATGCTCACTCTGAAGTTTGGCTGCTCTCCTTTGCTCAAGCCAGGCTCATACAGGGTGCAAAGGTGTGCCTTAATCCTCCCTGGGCTTGAGCCTCAACAAGGTCTGTGCTGCTGGTGGCTTCGAGGTGCTGCAAAGTTCTGGGCCAGACAGGGACGTCCTGCTGACCACAAGGTAGAAGCACCCACACTGCTGCGGGCTCTGCTGTCCTCCTCCTGCATCAACTCCCAGCTCTGGGGGCACCTCACCCACTAGCTGGAGAATCTTCCTCTTGTCTGCCTTCCCTCCAGATGAAGGATTCTGCATGATCCAGGGTGCTGCTGAAGCACAGAGACCTTGAGGGTGACACGCAGTAACCACCTTCCAGCACATAGCAATCCTACCTGACTGGTTTGAACAAGGGGTGATGAAAAACCCTGCATCCCACTGAAACCACTGCGGAATTCAGGTCAGGCAGGTGGGATTACCCAGGCGGGAGCAGGACCAGTGAGTGGGAATTGGTGCCCAAATAATGCCAAAGGCACCACCAGATCTGTAGGATACCACCCATGAGGTACAGCCAGCGACGCTGTGGGGGGGTCAGTACTGCAGCATCAGCCTTGTCCCTCCATCAAGTAACGTGGGCACTGATGAGGAATAGGATGCAGCCATACCAAGCACCATGGTGGGGCTTTTTGTGGGGTCCCTGGCTCATACCACAGGACAGCTCTGCTCCTGTGCTCAGGCACGGGGGTGGCACAAGGGGAGGTATCCCCAACAGAAACTGGATCAACGTGTTGTTCAAAAAAGGTGTGTTAGAGCTTCTGTCCTGGAGAAGCGACACTCTCAGGGGTCTCCTCCAAAGCTCCTCCTGAACATCTCTGCTCCTCTAACACTCTCTAGAAGGAAACTCAAGCCTCACCAATGCAGGCAGCCAAAGCTGCCTCTGGAGGAAATTTTCTCTCTCATGTGGCAGAGTGGATGGGAAAGCAGCAATTCCCCCAGCCCGCTGCCTCCCAGGAACAGCAAGGGCTGTCTGTCCTGCACTGCAGACATGACCCACACCCATCAGAAGGAAGACTTTGGAGCTGTGCACAGTCACTTCTGCTGCTCAGTCACCCAATCCCACAGCTGTGCCAGCAATGCTAATGTCCCAGTCTCTATAGTAGGAAATCCCAGCTGCAGCTGGAAAGCAACCGACACATGCAGTCCCTAGTGATGCCTCAGAGGCCCCAAAAACAAAACCAAGGGCTTTTCCTCTGTTTATCTCAAAGCACGAAGCACTCATCCCCCCCAGCTTCGCTGCCAGCCAATGGCAGGGAGTTACTCAGCTTCTTCTCCAGGTATTCCCCACCAAAAGTGATCTCTGATGCAAGTGGGAGGTCATGGGAAAGCAGGATGGAGGGCTGTGAACATCCTCCAGTGCACAACGAAGCTGCAGGGGAGAAGAATGTCCCAAGCACAGCCTTGCGACGCCAGGCACAGAAATGGGCAGTGGGGAGAAGGGACTTTGTTGACAGCAAAGGCAGTTGTGCCCCTCAAAGCCCGGCCTGCTCCCAGACCCCCGCGCTGGTCCTGCACCCCCACCCTGAGGCTGCTGAAAGCTCTCCCAGGGGTGCGTGAAGAATATCACTGGGACGTACTGGGACCCAAGGTTCCAGTGGCAGCTCGCTCGGTGTAAAACCTATCGAGCCACGCTCTCCCGGAGCCAGGCTCCGCTCGGGGGTTCCCCAGGGACCCCGGTTCGGCGGGAAGCGGCGGGCGGGAAGCGGCGGTGCCGCCATCTCTACGAGGACACCTTAAAGTCGGTGCTTGCGGGCCGCCCTCCCCTCCCCGTCGCCCCGCTCCGCTCCTCGCCGCTCCTCGCTGGGAAGCAGCTGACTCGGGGCGGCTGCCAGCGCTGCTGGCTGCTGGATCCGGCCGCTGCAACGTGCAGCCTGACATGTAAACCCGGGCAGGCCTATGCTAATAGCTGGGGGAGGGCGCCNCCCCCTGCCCGTGGGTCCTGGCCCCATCGAGAGCCCTCATCCCAGCGGCGCTCCCAAAGCCCCCACGAGACTTCCCACGCGGCGGAAAGGCAATCCCGTCCTTGCCCTGAGCGCCAAGCTGGGCCCCCTCCATCCAGCCCCTCACCCCAGCCTCAGGCCCACCCCAGCTGTGGCTGGAGGGTCTCCTCGCCTCAGCCGAGCAGCCAGCCCCACCGCTGCCGACCTAGCAGCAGAGACAGCAGTCGCCTAGCTCTGCACCCTGGTCTCCCACCCTTAGGAGAACCCTCAGCTCGTGTTTTCAAGCAGCTCCTTAAAGCCACAAAGTCCTCTCTCGGCGAGAGGAGATAGGGGAGATAAAAACCCAGCTTCTTCTCTAGTGAGCCACGGGCCTGAGGCTTTGAAAAATAGGATGAAAGTAGCATGTGCCTGCCAGGAGAAGGGCATTAGCCATTAGCCATAACCCCTGCTCAGGAAGAAACCCCCCCAAGGCCAAGCAGCCCCCTCCAGGAGGAGACACTGAGTGGAAGCCCCCTTCCCTCAGCAATCCCTTCCCAGTTCCCCACTGGGGAGGGCCTGGTTTCCCACCCCCTCTGCTTACAGCATTCCATTTTCCCTCCGCAGTGTGCAATAAGGCAATCCCTGGTTGGGTCTTATTCCACATTCATTACTATCAGTCAGAGGAATAAGGTCTTGCCCCCACCCACTCACATCAGGGGACCCTCTCCAATCCCCCATGCCCTTCCTTTTCTTCCTCCCCTTCCTTCCTTTGGGCTCCTAGGCGGACGAGCAGAAGCAGCAGGCTCCCTGGCCGAGTCTCTGCCCTGGCAGCATCTCAGCTCACACCAGCCTCCTTCTTTGTTCACCAGAGCTCTCCCTGCCAGGACTAAAACCCCAGGGGAGCGGGAAAAAGGGGAAGGGGGTGAATTTGGTCCTGCCCAACAGAAACCTGCAGATGGGTCAGCGTGTGCAATGCATGTGCAGGTGGGAGACCTCGTGCTTGAACGTGAATGGGGATCAGTGTCTGAGCATCTCTGCAGGGAAGAGAGGGAGGGAAGAAGGGAGAGAGGGGAAAAAAATCTTGCGAGTGCAGCGTTTGCAAAATGAGCTGGCAGTAAATAGCTGGAGGATAGACAGCGTCTCTGTACGTGAGGCGCAGCACGGAGAGCTGCACCTGAGCGAGGCTGGGCCACTGCTTGCTCCAGCATCACACGTCACTAACTGATGCATCTTCCCCAGCCTGCCCTCTCTCTGCGCTGGCTTCCCCGCCTCCACCACCAAAATGCGGCGGGGAAAAAATGGGTTCCTCTCCACACCCGGTGCTGCTACAAAGCAAAGAGCCAGGAGAGGCACAATTGAACTTCATTCAAAGTCCAGCTTGTGCCTGCCCCAGTTCCAGGGAGCATCTGTCAGTACAAACCTCCTGATCCCCTCTTCCTGCTGGGAACCCACACCCCTTTAGCTCAGCCGCTCCCCACGCCCCTGCTCAAGCGCAGTCTTTCCCGAGCAACGGCAGCCCTGTTGCCAACACTCCCTGCTTGCAAGTGTGGCTCTCGCTACCTAAGCCCCTTTGTTCCCCTCGCAGGGCAGCCTTCCTCTGCATTTCACAGAGAGAGGCTGAGGCCCAGCACAACTCCTCTCACCTGGGGTGCTCCAGGCAGGACACCTCGTCCTCTCCTCCCTCTCACTGTGGAAGCCCGGCTGAAATTCACACAGCGCCTGAAAAACGTAGCTCCCTCCCTGCGCGACATAGGAAAAGGGAGCAGAAGCCATCCTTCCCCGATAGAAAAGCGCGCTCAGGGGGATGGGTTATAGGAAAACCGGCCCATGATTTGCAATTCTCCAAGGCCTCCTCCCCAGGCCCGCCAGGTTTGCGGGTCCCGCAGGCAGGCGCCAGCGAGCGGGCCCTCAGCCGGCGCTGAGCGGGAAGGCCGGCACCCGCCTGACACCGTGTGGCCGCCGCCCGCCTTGCAGGGGCTGTCCCGGGGATGGATTGAGGATGGGGTCGGTGGGAAGGAAAGGGAAGGGAGGTTGTGTGAGGGCAGGCACCCAAGGGGTTCGCCCAGAGTGACTTGTAGCAGAGCAGAGCTAACAGGAGCGGGGAGGAACCGCAGGCCGAGCGCACGCCTGGCTCCTGCCACCTGCCATCCCGGGATAAAAATGCTACGTATTTCAATGAAGCAGCACGTGCGTGTCCCGGTAGCTTCCATAGGTGCCCGTGGATTCAGCCCAGCACGTCCAGGAGGAAAACAATTTTAATTTACTGCTAGCTGATGCCTTGAACTCATATAAGCGCACAAGACCTCTCGTTCTATGGGCAGCAGGTGACAGCAGGAGCTGCTATGGTAATGTCTCAACAGATGAGAGGCCCCCAAGAACTTCCATATGGGTTTCATATGGGCACAGCAGGGCCTTTCCCCTGCCCTTCCACAGATTTGCTCACCTCCTGCCAGGAGGCTGAATTTTGACTTCCTGAAGCACAAAAGTTGAGGTATCTGCAGGGGCTGCGCAGGAGTGATATCCGGTCATTTGCGCCCCACCAACACCACGGGATGCCCCTTTGCTGTGCCCACCTGTGAAGGTGTGAGGGTCAGAGCGGCCCTGTATGGTGCATGTCCAACACATGTCACGGTGCCTATGCCAAGTGTCAGGCATTCCTGCAAGAACTGAAACAGCCCAGCAATTCCCACTGCTCAGAGATGACCCTGTGGTTTGTCTGAGGCACCCCCAGCAGCTACCACACGGCAGGACTTCAGCCCAGGGAAGCTCCAGCAGCAGCTGGGGACGGAGCTGGAACTCATTCTTTCTGGGGAAGCAGGAAGCTTGGCTCCATGTGGGGTCCCAGGGGAATTACTGACCCTCAGCATCCCCTCCTGCAGGGACAGCTGAGATCTGTCCTCATCCCTGGAAAAGCTGCCAGGATCACAGAGGGAGGTGGAGATGTTTGCTGAGAAAGCTTTGAGAGCCAAGCCACCTTGGAGCAGGCAGCCCTTGCTCCAGGTGCTCACCCAGATACTCAAGTGCTGCCACCTTCCTGGAAAAGCTTGTCTCAATTTAGGCAGGGATCACTTGGATGTGCCTATTTATCTGCCTTCCTTCTCCATTTTACAAACCCCAATGGATGTCCCACCCTCGCTCCTCTTGGAGCCTTGGAGAGAGACCCCCAAAGCCCACCAAGTGCTGAGCATGGCCGTCAGCTTGATTGTCCTGCAGGGACATCAGCTGTGCCTGGGGAGCCGGTGACCCTTAACCCTGCCGTGCCGCTCACAGTACTCACAGCCTCCCCTGGGCGTCCCCAGCTCTGCACACCTCTGCGGGGAGAGAGACCAACTCTCATTGCCAGGCCTTCTCCTGGATGGGCAGCCAAGGCTCCCCGTTTGTCAGAGCTTAGCGCACAGCTCGCCCTCGCCGTAGAGCCTAATAGCAGTGAGGTGGTACAGCTACGGGCTGCTTTTTCTGCCCCAACTTCAGTTTCTCTAAACTGGCTGCAGTTCGGAGAGATTTCGGCCTGATAATCTGCCCCAGCACGACTCTCTGGCCCGAGCCCAGCGGGGAGAGCCGGAGACGTTCAGGCGGCACATTGCAGGGGAACCATTTTAATTAAAAGAGATGCTCTGGTCAGCAGGGCACAGGCTTCTTTGAGGATATGGAGAGCAGGAGTGAGCTGGTAAGCGACACGGAGGAAAGACGTGCCTGCTCAGAGTTAGCTCTGGACTCAACCGCTTTGCAAGGGAAGTGGGAAATGGTGCCAGTGCTTGCTTTCCCAGCAGCCTCACCATGGGGCTGGTGCTGCTGGAAATGTGCCCTGAAATCTCAGTGTAAACTGGGGGACTCCTTCCTCCAAATTCAAAGCATTTGCTGCTCCCTGATACCAATCCCTCTCCCAGCAGAGGAGGAGGATATCTGTGCGCTGCTTATGGATGTGTGGGGATATGGGGACCTCATGCTGTCTCCGTGTCAGAGAAGATGGCTAAAAGCTCAGGATGGCCCTGCATTAGGGCAGGGATTGCAGCCACCGCAGCTACAGCCGCCTCCCAAAGGTGGGAATGACCGCTAGGTCTGATGTCCTTCCTGGTGAGCCAGAAAGCCCCACTGTGCTCCTAGCGGGGGTGGCAGAGGGGTTCCCTCTCTGCCAGGGCTGGGCTAAGACGACCTGAAACAAATGGTGAGGGGGAGTAGGGTTTGAGGAGGAATTAGGTAAGGGGATTTTTCCTCATGTAGAAGTATGGGATCCTGAGGGACTGGCAGGCTTGAAAAAGGGCCAAGCCCTCTGGTGTCCATCCTGAAGAGCCTCTCTCAGGCTGGCCCTTGGCTAGAGCCTAATCCACCCTTGGTACCTGTGATCCTCCCACCTTTACCCAATGTTTCTGGGATGCTCTGGGAAAAGCTTCCAGGCACCAAACCACATGGCTCTGAATCACCAGGAACGTGTCTCCCTTCAAGCACCCTCCAGGCTCATTTTCTGCTCCCTGGACCATTGTGGAAAGCCACAGCCAAGGCCTCCACACCGTGCTGCCTGCAGCTGTAAGCCGGCAGGAGTCAGACGTGGAGTGGCTTCCAGCCCGGCACAGAGGCAGGTGCCGTGATGCTGAGCGGCTCCACGCTCCTGTCCCAGCATGGATGAGTCCCACCGCCTCCCTGCCTTGGTGAGCTGCAGTCCAGCCACACGAAACCACAATTATATTGCAGGCAGTGCAGGGAGCATTTCTAGCCCGCGCCACCGGTCACTATGAAGAGATCTATTTGCTGCTCAGTGCCGGTGGGATGGAAGGAGCACGTCAAGAGGACGGGTGGCACGGGATGGAAGTGGGGAGCTACGCTGCCGGTCCTCAGCAACACCTAGTGAGGGCAGCAAGGAAAGGGTGGAGAGTGGCTACGTGATGCTTCGCAGGGAGAACTGATCTTATTAATAAAAGCTGCTTCTTCCCAAGGCCTTGATAATCTCTCCTGCTGCAGATTATTTACAGCTGTGGAATTTAATACTCCAATGAACAAAGCTCCCCGAAGCCGAGAGGGAGCAAGCGGACTGTTAACCCTTCTGCGTGGCACCAGGGGCTTTGGGCACAGGTCTGATGTCTCAGTTGCAGCAGAGCCACGGGCTGCCGCAGACCCACCAGATCGCAGCGCCTATGTGGCTGACGCTCAAGCCAGGTTGGCACTTGGCGGAAAGTCAATCCAAAGCCCATTCAAACACCTGGATGGGGAAAACAGCTTTTAATTTAAAAGACAGGCCAGCAAGTAACTGCTTGGAGGCAGAGCCTGGGCAGGGCTGGGGGCTGTGCTGTCAGCAAGGTGGTGCTGCGTTACACCACCAGGTAAGCACTTGACCTTACTGATAACAGGCCAACAAACTTATCCCCCAGACCAAGATTGCTGACCCCGGCTAAATTATCCACTCCATACGCCCAGTGTCAAGTGTGTGTGAAACTGAGTCAGCTAAGCCCTGGGAGCCTTGCTCCAAGTCAGTAACACTGGCAGGACCACGAGCTGCAGCACAGCACTCCCTCTGCCCTCCCTGGGACCAGAAAGCCCATGGTTAAAGCACGTACTTTAACCCTTCTTCAGATGGTCTTGAAATTCAATGCGTCTCGGGATGAGGGCATAGGGCCCATCAGACTTGGCTTATTTGCCTGAACGGTCCCTTAGATACAGCTGATGTGGAGGGGGAGAGAGAGAGAATGGGGTGGACTTTAGGCACAGCCTGGCAAAAGCAGGGGTGAGAGGGATGTACAGGAAGGACTAGTTAATCATACGGGCTGGTGGTACCAGCAGCACCCAAGCCTGGTTTGAGTGTGTTCATTGCTGAATGAGATGGGCACAAGAGAGCAACAGAGGCAGGGGGAGGTGAGGGGATAGAGAAAAGCAAACACCGTACCTCGCTCACGTGCAAAAATCCACTAGTCATCCCACTACAAACTGACAGATTGCGGAGCCATAAATGCAGCCCGGTTTTTGATCTCCACCTCTCTTAGCACGCCTGTACTTCAGGCATTCCCCAAGGGCCACGCAAATCCTTGGTCCGGTTCTGCACAGCACGGTTTAAAGGGTCACAGCAGCATCCCTACCATAAACTCCAGACATGATAAAGAGCCCCCATCCACCCCACACAGCCCACGTAGGAAAAAGCAGAGCTACGGCAGAATTTGTGTGGGATCTGCTACCCTCTCAATCAGTAAAAGCCCAGGAAACACAGAGCTCACGCACCAACTCACGAGTCTCTTGGGATGGCACCCTCTCTATTTCTCAGCAGCACTGGGCCTCTGCGCAGCGCCAGAGCAGCCTATCCCTGCCCTGAAACCACAGCGTGTGCCTCCCAGCTTACGCAGCTCCTCTGCTCTTGACTCGCAACACCCCTCCCTGCAGACCTCGCACCTGCGTGATGCCAGCTGGCAAGGACCTCTGAGGGCTCTTCCCCATTCTCCAACCACCCCACACAGGAGGAGCTGGAGGTTGCAGAAGGGAGCTCGGCCCAGCCTCAGGAGGTCCAAAATTTGCACAGGACAGCCCACGAACCCTATTTCCTCATTCTTAAAAGTCTTAAGGTTTGTTCAGCCTCCTGCAGAAAACACAAGATACCATCTGCCAGCTACCACTCTGCGCTGGCAGAACCTTTTGCCATTGAGCCTGCCAGCAAGCAATATGGACGGCTCTGAGCATGTTGAGCGGTGACACCAGCAGTGAAGGGAGCCCAGGGAGCAGAGGAAGGACAGATTCTGCTCTGCAGAGCCCAACGGGTGTCTGGAGACCCTTTCCTGCAGGCAGGAGGCCAGCCTGGCTTCCCTCTCCCCACTGCCCCAGTGCCCGAGCTGCCAGGCCTCCAAGAGGGAACTGCCTCCATGGGTCCAGGTTGATGCCTCGGAGGTCCCTGTGTCCTCAGTTCACCCTGCTGGGGACTCATCCCTCATCTGCAAGACAGAGCCAAGGCACATCAAGGGCAAAAAGCAGCAGACTTGTGAAGCCAGTTAAACCAGCCATTTACTGCTGTTAGCACCATGAAATGCATATTCAAGGCTTCCTAGAGCTGTCTGGGGCCTCCTGGAGAAGGGCCAAGAGCTGAGCATCAACCTCAGGAAATAAGGGCAAAGATAACATCTACCACCCTACCACCTTCTCTCCTCGCTTTATCTCCCCCTCCAAGCAATGAGTTTTGTACCATCAGTGAAATGGAGCTTTTCCCACCATTCCCTAGATGCACACAGAGGATCTTGGGCCTTGTTTTGAAGAGGAACGCAGACATGGTTATGGGCAAAGCTCAGGTGGCTGTGCAGCACGCCACCATTTTCTCTGTTCCAGGTGTGCATAAATGCAAAGTCCAAAAGCTCATCATGCAGAAGCAATAGCCACTCCTACACTAGAGACAGGTACCACCTTCCCAGATAGCTTGGATCAGACCATGGGGCAATGTCTGGAAGTCAGAACAAAACAGCAACTGGGGAGCCCCAGGAAGAGCCTCCCTACGGATGGCCTGAAGAACTCCCCAGGATAAGAAATGCACTCTGGCCTGTCCAGCTTTTGCCATCCCTGGTGAACCAAGAGTGATCTGCTATCTTCAGTGCCTCCAGGGAGCTGTGGCTGGGCCAGCGGCATGGGTTGGGCATCACTCAACCCATCACTCACCCCTGCCCTGTCCCAGCATAGGGTGCCTGTTTGAGCGAGTAGGACCAGGCTTGGCAGGACCAGGATGCCAAGGAACACCTGAGCTCTTCCAGCCTCCTGGATGCAGGAGGTGGAACACGTTCCCCAGCAGTACATGCTGCCCCTAATGCTTGACTGCTGCTCTCTCAACGCACAAAAAGTTTGTTTCAAAGCTGAGAAGGGGCCACCAAGATTTTCAATTTCTGTGTCATATTGTCCCAGAACTGGGAGGAAGGTTTATTTTTACCTCCTCCAGGGTCAGTCCCCAGTCTCACAAGCTAAAGCAATAAATCCTTTAATCCCAAGAGATGCGTCTAATACAGGAAGCCACATTGAGATGCCGTGGCCACAAACGGGGTCCATCAGAGGAGGAGGTCTGGTTCAGAGTCTGGGCCACATGGCCACAGTTGTGAGCTCTGTGGTGGCCCTTTTTGGCCAGGGGTGGACGTCACGGGATGACAGTACCACACCTGGGAGTTTCAGCTCTCAGGAGCTGAAGGTCATCCAACATACAAATTCATACTGGGGAGTCAGAGCAGCTGTCAGGAAGCCCATCAAAGCAGCCCTTGGTTTTGGTATGAGAACAGCACCAGCTGGGAGGACTGCTAGAGGGGCAGGAGATGAGAATTTCTTTGGGGTGACCAAACTGCGGCTCATTCCTTTTCCTGCCCTGACCTGGTAAATCCTGTCAGAAAGAGCGGATGGTGGGCTCTGAATGCAGCTTCACCTCTTCTCTCTATACTCCAGAGGCAGCCTGGGGTACAGCTGCTGTTGGTCACCAACGGAAGCACCCCAGTACCTGGGACAGGATGCCCACCGAGCCCTTTCCAGAGCTGCAGCCCTTCGGCAGGCTGGGACACCAGCAGACCTCACCCCACCATGCCTCCAGGTAAGCAGAAGGCTAGCCTCACCATACAGGAGCTGCAGGACCACCACACCCTGGCCTTGGCCCTAGCAAATGTCCCCCTTCTCTCCACACCCAAGTACTATGAGGTCGTAACTATGAAGAGCAGCTCATTTGAGCCGAAAAGTGAGAAAAGTCTGCAGTACGATCTTACACCAAATGACCTGGCATTTCCTTCACAAGATCTGTCTTGGTCCACGTTGCATCCCGAGGTTTGCATGTTTATTTTTAAAGAGCCGCGTTAGGTTCACAAAGTTTACAGCCTTCAGACATTTTCAAAGCCAGCTCACATTTCAGGTGGCCAAGTGACAGCCTGTCTTTGGCGTCTACGCCACGGTAACGGGGCACATCACTTCCCAACCCTTTGGGGAGGGTGTGTGCACTATTCACACTGAGCACGCTCCCTCCAGCTGGCATGGAGGTCAGCGTCCAGGTTAATTTTGAGCTGTATTAAGCAGCAAAGCTTGTTGGTGCCCTGGAGCAATGGATTCCATCGTGCAGCTTGTGCTTTGGGTGAAAGGAAGAATGAAAAAAAGCTAATTTTATTTCCCCTGACAGCCTGTTTGATTGAATGTCACCTCTACTGCACTCCCAGACAGGGTGAATGGATGTGCCTCATCTGCTTTCTCCACATCCTTCTTTTTATCCTTCTGTCATGAGCCCTCGTTAATCTTCCTTCTCTCCAGCCTAGACGGTCCTGAGCTTTCCAGTTCTATTTTCTTGTTAGAGAGTGTATCTGCGACAGGCCTAGGAAAATTCCTGTCCTCTACCCGACAGCTTCTGAGGTAGAATCATAGGATCACAGAATGTTTCAGGCTGGAAGGGACCTCCAGAGGTCATCTAGTCCAACCTCCCTACACAAGCAGGGTCATCTCTACCCAGAGCATCATCAAGTCAGACCTTGAATGACTCCAGGGATGGGGCCTCCACCACCTCCCTGGGCAGCCCATTCCAGTGATCTACCACCCTTGTGTTAAAGAACTATTTTCTAATATTCTCCTGATCATCTTGGTGGCCCTCCTCTGGACGTGCCCCAGTATCTCTATATCCTTCTTATGCTGGTGGCCTCCAGAACTGGACACAATACTCCAGGTGAGGCCTCACCAGGGAGACCAGATAAGCTGACCAGCCTGGCATGTACTAGCTCACTTGAGGCTTCACCACTGATTTAAGCAACAGCAGTAAGACTAGATTCAGTATCGTTCACCACCTCATTTCTGATGAGGGAGAACAGGAGAAACTACTCTGAAAATGAGTTGACAAGGCTGCACTCTAACTCACTCACTCACTCACTCACTCCAGAGCCCTTCGGGCAGTGATCACACAAGCTCCAGTGCCAATCCCAGCCCCCTCTTCTCATTCCCAGCTCTTCTCCCCCTCCAGACCCTCTGTTTTCCCAGTACAAGTGTCCAGTCCATCCAGTCTCCCTGATGGATGTTTTCCCCCTGCCCTTGTCTATCTCAAACAGTAGCTGCAGGATATAAATGAGGCGCCGGCTTCTGCTGTTTCCTGGTTCTCTTTGCTCTCCTTGGGTCCTATATATCCTAAATCGCCCGGCCAGGTTCAGAAGAGAAGCAGACAACTAAAAAAACTACAACCCTCACTGCAGCCAGGTGGAAAATGCCGCTCAGCCTGCAAACCTCGCTCATGGCCTGAGGCGTGGCAAGCCTCTCCCTCAGGGAAGGCGATTTGGCATCTGCTCTGGGCTTCCCAAGAGAGCCAGGCTGTGCCTCCCTGCTGCCCACCCTCGCATCCTGCTTTGCAGTCCCCTACCATCCAGCAGGCAGCATCCCGCCACTGGCCAGGGCATCGTGTCCCTCCTCTCCCTGCCATGAGCAGCTCCCAGACCCGAGGGGGTCACGGCACTGCTTGCAGACCCATCTTTCCACTGATTTCCCTAGCCCCATCTCATCCTCATCAAAACAGGATGGGGGTTAGATGTGACCGTGCCACCCTTGGCCACCCAACACCCCTCCATGGAGACAGGGCTCAGCTCCGGTAAGAGCTCCCTGGCTCCCACTAGGTCTTTCCCCAAGAAACCAGGTCAGACACAGTCGCCCCAAAGTCTCCATCTTTGCTCTGAAGTCTCCATCTTCCTCCTCCTCACCAGCCGTGGCTCCGCTGCCCTGCTGTGGGCCAGCAGCTGGGGAACGTGCTGACGGAGGGAGATTTTGGCTCCGGCGCGTCAGTCAGGCTTAGGGGCCCACTGAGCGGTGCGGTGGGGGCAGGCTGCCGGGCACACCATCACGGCCACATTGCCACCTAGCCTCCCATTCCGGGATGTGCAGCTCACCCTTGCCAACCGAGCAACGCTCCCTTTGGACCGAAGTCCAGCCTCCGGCTACAACACCCCCAGTTCAGTCCGAGTTTTGGCCATCTCCCCTCCTCCCAGCCCCCAAAGTCACTAGCTGCCTCCCCCAGCTCTGTGGTCCATCCACCCTGCTGGCGCAGGGCCATGAGACGGGGCCGCCTGTCTCCCAGCCTCGGTCTCCAAGCAGATGGAAGACATCAGCTCCCCGCTGCATCCCTCTGCAATAATCTGTCTCGCCTGCTTCCTTTCGGGGACACCCCTTCTCACGGCCAGCTAATCCCCAGTGCTCGCCTGTCTCTTTCCAGACCCCGGCCCTCACCAGACAGCCTGGTTGCGTGTCTTTTCTGGGCAAGCATCTCCCTAAAGCCCATCTCTTCCTACCCATGCAGGATGCCCTAAGAAAACACTCCTCTCCCCCAACTCGCACGAAAGAATGTCCGGGCACAAAGTTCACACCATTGCCAGGGGAATAGGCTCCCTCTTGGGAGCTTCATCTGATGCAAAACGCGTATCCAAACACGCGGGAATACACACTAACCCAGGGGCCCGCTCAGACCTGACCAGGGAGACGCATTTGTAACAGGGCAAGAAGATCCTGGGAGGACTCGGCTTTTGGCTTCCCCTTTCCTCTGCAGCGGGTGGCAGCTCCCCTAGAGGCTGCACGGGAGATGAGAGAATTCCTCCTAAGCATTGTCTCATGCTGGAAAATTTTCCCGTTTGCCATATAAAATCATGTTAATGACAGAATAGTAAACATACACATGGAGCACGGGAGAGAACGACCTTCTGACAGCAGCTGAGGTAGTTTGTGTTTTGTTTTTTCTTCCCTCTTCTAAGGGAATTATCCCACCAGCCTGCAGCCGTCCTTAACGAAAAGGTCCTGCAAGAATTGCTACCCAGAGGAAATCACACCTGATTACCTAGCAGGATGGATGCACAAGGAAAAGTCTTGCATTTGGGGAGAGCTCAGTCTCAGGCAGGTCCCAAAGAAGGATGCTCCAAGCTGGAGCCCAGGAAACGCAGCAGCCACTCCCAGGACACCAGTGCCTCATTGCTCAGAAGGCTCCGGCATGTCCAAGACAGAGCAGGTGCCAGCCTGGAAATTGAGAACAAGCAGGTATTGTCCCCTGCACTGAGACAAAAGAGAGGATCTGGAATACAGGGCCTGCTGGAAGGACAGGACAGAGAGCCCAGAGAACCTACATCAGCCCGGGGCTGATTGATGTAGGCGTCACCCCTCTGCTGCCTGTGCAGGTTCTGCTGCTGGAGCAGTGCCGGGGCAATTGGTGCCGACTATCCTGCAGCCACGGCAGGGCCAAATTCACTGGGACAAGTGGGAGAGGGCTAAGGGCTCAGCCACAAGCTAGGCCCTTTTCTCTCGGAGAGACACTGCCACAGGCGGCGCCTGGAATTTGCCAAGCACGGAGCTGTCACCGCGAGCCGGGAATTTTTGACGAGGCCACGTTCCCTGTTAAGGAAAGACGGGTAAAAACTGCAGGAGACGCTCTACGGAATATGCTTAGCTTAGCTGTCTGCATGTCTGCTTATTAAGCTCTGAGGTTAAGGATTTAGTTCCCCATTATCAGTTTACTTCGAAACAAAGCATTACTCCACATTTTAATCTCAAGTATGCTGCATTGTCTTGCCTGCTTCCTCTCATGCCCTCTCCCCACGACCTCTTCCCCAGCAAAACACTGCGAAGTTATTAGCAAATATTCTGTGAAATATTTAATATCCAAACAGCAGGGTCTGTGCATCCCATGAGGGACTCATAGGCCTTATGGTCAGAACAAGAAAAATAAGGATTGTTTGCAAGCCCCCAGGACCTACTGGGAGACGCTTTGACGCTGGAGTCGTTGCCAAGCAAAAAACCTCACAGTAGAGCAGCCCTTTGGATGACTGGGACCAAGTATTCCAGCTTGGGATGGACCCCGCTTCCAGTGTGCCCACAGCCTTTCAGAGAAATTAAATACCCTGTGCAAGTGTAATTTGCAAGTCTGTTTTCTGGCTCTGTGTTAGTGAAAGCCACCTTTCTTGTCCGTTCTCAAAACAATTTACATTGAAGAAACCTGAACTCCTTCTGTGTGTAGGAAGGGCATGACAGACATGTCAACTGGCTTACGATTTGTTTGTTAAATAAACTATGAAAGTACTTGTTTATGTGTTTATCAGGTTCAAAGGTTGTGGAAAGTTTTCTAAAGCAAGACCACAGAGCTGTTAGGTGGAATAAACACTTTCCCTAAAAATATGTAAGACCACACATCCTTTATTTCCTCTGAATACTTCCATCTGACACAGGGATGAGCTTTGAAAAGGCAAAAAACCCCCACACCTAAAGCGGGCTGTGAAGATTTATCTGCTGATGGCAGGGCACAACGCTGACTTTCCCACCCCTTAGCCAAACTCGGGAAGATCGGCATCCTGCAGCCCTGTGCAAAGCTTCCCCGGCACCAGTATCAGACCTGTGCACCCAACGCTTGCTAAAGCCTCGTGACGTTGAGCAGAGCCCAGTGAGTGCCACTCCCCTGGCCAGACTCTGCTCCTGAAGTTGGGGAGGGATGCAGGCTGGTAGAAGGGATGGGAAGGACCTGCCATCCCACTCCAGGCACGTGTGCTCCTGCCTGCACAGCTCCTCATGCCTGCAGGAGAAGCACCGAGCATCGCCAGCGGGCTGGGAAGCTACTTGTAGAACAGCGCTCATTAAAAAAAAAAAAAAAGCCCTGGGAGCATCCCATGCTGATCTGGGAAAAAATTCGGCCAGGGGAAAAAACAGGCAGTGAGCAATGCCCCAGCAGTCAGGCTGTGACATGGAGACAAATCCAACCAGAGGGAGGCAGGCCAGACACGCTCATCGCTGTGTCTGACACCCACGGTTTGTTCACCGTCCTGCTCAGCAAAGTGGCACAAACATCACCTCCGGGCATGGAACGTTCCTCCTGGAAGTCAACTGTGCCCAGATAGACACGAGCCAGAAAAGCATCTGCTCTGCTGCCCTGTTTAACCACACACCACCGCAGCTGTAGGCCACAATGCTCTCCTAATTCTCACTCTTCCTAAAGACTTTCCTTGCGCAAAGATGTAGAAACTCACCCTTTTATTGAATGCGCTCAAGGCACCAATAGTTCATCGTATATCTCTCCTATTCTACCACATGTGAATCTATTTTGTAGACCCCAGTGTCACGGCAGCAGGGGCTGCGCTTCGTCTCTGGCTCCCAAGGAACTGGGAAAGGCAGAAATAGGGAAAAGAGCATGAGCAGGACAAAACAAGAAGGATTTTCAGGTTCTCATTTTAATGTTTAGAGACCAAACTAACACGACTGGAGCAGGAAGGGTGAAGGACCATTTCCCAAGCACACTGCAGATGTTCTGTGAAATACATCAACCTTCTTTTGGAGAAAAACAAGGTCTTTCAACATTTAAACCAGTTGCTTGTAATTCTTCAACAGGAAGAGAGACTCTTCACAAAGCTCAATTTCACGATTTTCACAAAAAGGACCAAGGAACAGCTACTGCGTGAAAGCATATTAACAGGGCTGCCAGAGACCTTTCTTAGCTTTCACACAAAGTTGCGGGCAATGGCCAACACTTTGGAGAATTTCCCGTCTTTCTGTCGCAGGATATAGGGTATCGGTGTTTTTATTCTAGTTCCTACTGGATTTCCATTGTCTTCTATGAGTACCACATTGTTGGAATCAAATCTAGGCGTCATGGGGGGGCCAGGCCTCTTGTGCCCTACAATTAAAGCCTTCTTCTTTTCTCCTTTGATAGCCAGAAGGATCGTATCTCCTACTTTGCCAACTCCGGTCTTGTTATACACATGGATACATTTTGGTGGCCGGTGGTACGGCGTGTTCCCCAAGGCGCTGTTGTCCACCACTCGCACGCGGGTGAGTTTCTGTATTGCTCGGCACGCTCCAGTGACACTAGCAGAAGACAGGAAAGAATGAAAGACAGATCTCCTCAGTAATCCTTGGGGAGCAAGCACAAACCCGGCCCAGGATCTCGTCATGCCACGAACCGCTCGGAAGGCGCTGGCAGCAAATACGTACCGTATGGGTGACACACTGACTGTATTCAGTGTGCCCTTTGAAAGCCAGATGCTACTTTGGGCTTTGCACACTCTTCTCTAAATGCCAAACACAAACCAACCGGTTAGTCTGAAACGCGACTACAAGATGGCGTGAAGAGCGGCTCGCGTTTACTGGGCTTTTTAGCAACTGCAGATGATTCCATTCAACTTCAACCTACAAGCAAAGCGTGCGCTTGCTTCTGCTACCAACAACCTACAGGAAGCGAAGACTCCAGTCAGGCTCTTTCAGTCTTGTACACAGACCCCTGCAGTTAACGATTTTTCTGACCAATCTTCTTTTCAGTGAAGTCTAGGAGGTCTCATTATCTTAGTTGGCCCTCAGCGAGACCTCAGAGGTTCTGCTGTGGCTGTGCTAAGCTGTCACCAAACAGAATCGTAACAGATCGTCATCTTCCCCGCATGGGAGGAGCCCAGAGAGATGCAGTCTCTTCTGTATCTGTTTGCCCTCTGGGATTATATTATCGGGAGTAAGCAACAATAGAAATAAACTGCATGATTATTATAACTGCATGATTGTTCTATCTGACTCTGGATATGCTTGGGAACAGCAGGAATAAACTGAGACAACAATTCAACATCCCTTGCAGGAACAGCTCCTTATCCAGTAAGCTCAAATTCCAATGATTCGTTGCTTTGCTTCAAAGGACGCCCAAACACAGACCGTCAGAAAAGCAGGAAGATCCTTTCTACTGCTAAACAACTGGTTTCAAGCTGGAAGAGGGTACGTTTAGACTAGATGTGAGGAAGAAATTCTTCACAGTAAGAGTGGTGAGACACTGGAACAGGTTGCCCAGGGAGGTTGTGGATCCCCCTCCCTGGAAGTGTTCAAGGCCGGGTTGGATGGGTTCTTGAGCAACCTGGTCTAGTGGGGGGTGGCCCTGCTCATGGCAGAGGGCTTGGAACTAGATGATCTTTAAGGTCCCTTCCAATCTAAATCATTCTATGAATCTATGAACTGTTTTGCAATGAGGTACTAGAAACGTGCTGGCCAGACAGCTGCAGGAGTGCCAAACTGCTGTCAGCTGAACTACTCAAACAGACAGCATATGGAACCACCCTAACCATTCCCTCGGCCTCTAAGAGCAGAAGTGTCTACAGTAAATTAAGACCAACAGGGACCATCAGCCCTTCTTGAAGATGAAGGATCTGTATTTGCAATGCTGCCTAAAGAAGAGCAAGCCATCCCCTGAGTATCGAAGGTGGTGCAGATGGACATCAGCTGAAGCAGGTATTTGTCCATGCAGTAAGGGAAGTCTGGCTGGGTCAGTCTGAGTTAGTCTAACTGCTCCAGACAGAGCAGTTTGTTTCCCACAGCAGAGGCCTACTCCAGCTCTCCACTACAAGAGGACACTTCTCACTCAGAAGTCACTCACCTCTACCAGCAGCCACCCTCTCTCATCCCATCCCCTGGCAGGGACTGCGGTATTCCGCACTCTCTCTCCTCTGCCTACCTGTGGCTGCACATCAGGGAAAGCAGAAGCAAGGAGGTTGGAAAGGGACAAGACTATTGCCAGAGGAAGGAGAAGGGGAAAACCAGGCGGGACCAAGCTCACAACGCAGCAGTAGCAAACAACTGTAACTGTGATTGCCCAGGTACCACTAGACAAGAATAGCTGCACAAGGCAGGCTTTTTCTTTCCCCTCCTTTCTTCGTTTCTGCCACAGTCTTGGAGCAAACCCCCACCACATCCAAAGCAGGCTCACCACAAAGGAAAAGGTTCTCCATTAACACTGCTGATATCCCGCAGCAGCACTACTCACCTCTGTCAATTTTGCCTCCCTCCTGTTGCCAGCATATACACAAATATGTATCCTGCAAGTGTCTATTGGCCAGTGCTCTCATGCAGCCCATTTACAGAGACAGCAAGTAACACTTAGATACCTCCTTCAGATAGCTCCTGGGACTATCACACAGCCTAGTCCTGAGTCTTAACCCCCTCTCTAGACCACACTCACGGGAATGACTATTCCCACCCTTTAAGCTGAAGCCCTGATGCTCCAGTTTATAAGCTAGAGAATCCCACACCTACACCAAGAGTACTGTGGCATTAGACTCCAAGCTTTGTGCAAGGCATTGTAAAATATGAGGTCCAGAAATTTAAGAAGCTTTAAATGCCTTGAGCCTGGAACAAGGTCCTAAATAAAAGTAATAAAATGGACACTGCTAAGGTACAAGGAAACAACTTTTTAGGTTACTTCTGATCTCAATAACTGAAATGATCAACTCTGGAATAATTTTAAACACGTAATTGGTTCTGGGTCAGCAGGGGCTGACTGTTGCTCTTTTGTACTTATCTGAGAAACACAAGCACTTTCAAGTTCTGGTTGCAGGCCCTTGCATCACCCTCAAAGGTCTAAAAGCCTTCTGACATGCATACGAAAATACAAGAGTTCACATCATGTTCAGACTGTCAGGAACCTGTGTGTGTTGTGTGTGCGCTCGTTTTACAACCTGTGAATTGACAACTGTCAGATTTTTTTTTTCATTATCCTTTTTCAATAAGAAATGTTATATCTTATGCTTGACCTACTTAACAGCACATCTTTCGATCAGAAAACTCTTCCAAGAAAAAGGTAAAAAGCATGATTTGAAAATTACCTGAATTGTCGCTGGATCACCGTACTGCTGATATGGGTCAAGGATGAACCCAACCGCCTACTGAAGAGAGCCATGTGCATTCTGGTCACACACCCTGCAAAAGAAACAAGAGAATGATGAACTCTGGAAAATGGACAGAATTTGTTTTGCTTCCTGTCTCTTACGCAAACCACACACTAGAGCCTCAGCACCTCTTTAGACATCGCAATCCACAGCACGCAGAACGGGAACAGCACCCACAACACACTACAAAGCAGATCAACAGTCTCTGCCTGAATTCAGGAGACAATATCATTGAGATGCACACACTACAAAGCTGGATTCTGTGATCACCGCATTGCAGCTTCCTGCACACACAGGTGAGGACCCTTCTGCGTGCACTGTGAACCACGTAACGACAAGCGGGCTTGAGAATTTCAGATGTAGACTGGCTGAAAGGCTGCAGTGACCAGTACAACTGCCACAGTTACTTGTAAAAGCTACCAACGTTACCTAACAAATCAGGTTAGAAAGTAGAGATACTCTGCAGACCGGCATCAGAGCGCCAAGAAACCATTTGCCACACAAGACAAAGCTCCGCCAGCGAGGGCACGCACAAGGTGTTCAGCAGCCTGTGTTTAGAGACCAGACTCCCACCTCTGCCAACCTCACCCCGTCAAGTCTGCCCAGGTGAAACAGTTCTGTGTTACAGTGCTTGCTCAACCCAAACCAAAACACCACCCCAACTGCAGCAGTCTGGGTTACGAGGGTAACCTCCGACTGTGTTTTCCACACCCTCTTCCCCGACTACATCTCTTCTGTCAGACTGACAGGAACCAGCTTGTAGGCACAGTCACAAAGGCTCATCGGAAGCCAGATCACTTCGCTAGACAGGGGTCAGGGAGCGCTGACCCGGGCAGCTACGCCGGCAGATCCAAGTGAAAGGAGAAAACACCACGGACCTAGAGCCAGTTCTCTTTCAGGCCAGCTCAGGTGGAGCTAAGACTTTTCCAACGGACTGCAGCTACCGCTGTGTGACACTGTTTGCTCAGACCTTGGCACTGTATCCGCCACAGGCTCCACTTCTCTTCTTTCTAAACATAAAAAATACATCGACCTCTTAGCTCCCTTTGCCGGTTCTGATGAGCAGAGGGACAAACCATAGCAGTACACTGTGAAGCCTTTTTCTTAACTTTTATTCTAAAAACAAAGCTGACCTAACTTCTCTAGTGACAAAAAGTACCTACAGAGCCTTCCGACAGACAGTGCCACGGCCGTTCTCATTATAACCAAGTAGGGCCCTGGCTAAACCTTCACTCTCTTTCTTGTTTTTATTTTTCCCCAGTGTGTTCGCTTACTTGAGGACGTATGTAATTTTTAAGGTTTGCAGCTGCCCTACAGAGCAGGCGTTACCTGACAGCAAGACGAGAAGCGCTGGAGATGGGCACTCCAACAATTTTGTAGCGGTGCTCCCTGAGTAAAGCACACGATACATTGCAAACCATCCCACCTGTCATACAGGCAGGGTTGGAAAAGAAAAGCAACAGTCCCACCATACATTTATTTGCTAAACAAAGCCACTTTTCAGTGGGGTAGAAGATCCCCAAATGAGTTCAGAGCTTCCCTTCAGAGATTGCCTGCACTTAATCCTCTCTGAAACAAGACTCCAAGAAGGCTGTGGTTTTGCCACACCTCCTTAGCCAGAGGTGTGATCCTATGGAAAACAAGGCCCTGCAGTATTTACAGTGCTGCAGGCAATCAAGGTCCAATTACCTGGGCCTTGCTGCTGCTACAATTCCTAAGTGAGTTCAACTAGGCTGCCCTGCCGTAAGCCCACACTCTGCGTGGGCAGGGAGGACAGCCTGTGCCCTGTCCTGCGCTCGGGTGTACTGTTTCCCCGTGTGAAACTCAAACCCAGTGGGTAACATTACTCCTACTTCCTCCAGAATCGCACCAAGGCTTTGGATCCCTCTAGGAAACTCAAACAAGCAGCAGCAGCAGCAGCAAGGTGGCTTCTCTGTTGCCTCGATGGACGCTTCTTGGGAAGACCGGCTGCCCCTGTGACCCATCTCTATTCCCCTGGCAGGCATGGTGACCTCACTGGGCCTGCTCATCCTCACCACTACGTAAGACCAACAGGAGAGGTCTGCTGGCTTGTGGCAGGGCAGGCACAGCCGCACGCTCTGACCGCTGTCAGGACAGCAATGTCAGGACCACCATAGCTAGATGTGCTCAGGGGCACATCTCAGAGTCCTGACTCTGAACTCACTCCCACTCCTGGGAGGAGTCACCGTTTGTTTCTACCTTGTGGCAGCAGTGAAGGTTTGAAGTTACAAAACTACCAGCAGGAGCATCAACAGCGTTAATTGCCCAACGACTGTTTATTTTTCCAGATGACTCAATACCCCCTTCTTTACTAAGAATTATTCCTCAGCACATTAAGATGTGTCACAAGCTAAGAAACTTTGTACGATCGATTATTTGCTATGAAGCATCCTGTTAGGAACTGAGTAAATGGGGGGATGCTTCCAATTAGCAGGAAGGCTCAGGATGGAGGGAAGAGAAGAATGCATCTGTGGCATGGAGTACGGCACTCAAGGGTGCAAGTGGGTTCACAAAGAGTGACTCACATCTTCAGCTGCTGGAACAGGCCGGCTTCCCTTCTAGAAACAAACAGCCAATAGTTTAGGTCTGTCTCCAGGTGCTACTCGACCAGATCCAGTCCCAACTCAATCCCTCTGCGGCTCTGAACTTGATCTCCTCTGCCATGAGCTTTCCCCTCTGTGGAGTGCCTAATTACTGAACTCCCAAGGAACAGAAGCCACCACTCTGTCATGCTGGGTGCTGCCACACGAACGCTCCGAGTTGGTGCCAGAGTTGAAATGCCGCTATAAATGGTTATGACAGTTCGACTTGATCATCTTGACGGTCATTTCCAACCTTAACGATTCTATGATAAAGCGATAACAGCCATCAGCCCCAGGGCACCCAGCACCCCTCTTCCCCCCAGCGCTGATGTTGCCCCACACCAGCAGGCCATAAAAAGGCTCAGAGGCGACTGCACTTAGCACAGGCCTGGGGAACCGACATGACCCTAGTTTACTTCTGAAGGTGGCTCTCCCCAGGTGATCAGGTTCCAGTGCGTGGAGATGTATGGGAAGAGTACACCCATAACCCTCAAGCACAAAAAGAATCTGCAGGAACTCCCAGAAGGCTGCTGTTGGTATTGCCTAATTGATACAGGAGGGTATCCTGCAATACCCTGGGCAGGCAAAACACCACCGTGCTCAGTACGTAAGTCACTAATACATACCTGACCAAGGAATTATCTAGGAAGGGACTTCTGGAGGTCATCTCATACCATCTGCTGCTCAGGAAGGATTAATTTCCAAGTTGTTCACGCTAGGCAAGAGCAGTATTTGAACGGACACTATCCTAAAATGAAAGGCCCAACACAAAGACAACTATCGATATAACGGTGGCCATGCAGAGCTGCACCACAGCAGCAAAGAACCGTGCAGACAAACATCTCTACCTGCTGCCCCTAAATTTGAGCAGTGGCTCTATCTCATGTTAGAGACTAATTTCTTAAAACCACAATCATAGGGACACTTTGCTTCTCTCTGCTCCATATACTTGTTAAAAGCCCGCACAGGCCTCCAACAGAGTTCGCAGTAAGATTCAGAAAGTGGGGAGGAGTTTGTTAATCAAATATTCACTAAAATGACCCAATTTCACTGAGGAAGTCTGAGCGCACAATAACCTGCTGCAGCAAACACTCCCTTTCTGAGGGCCCTTCAGCCTTACCCCCTCAACGCAACAGACCGAATTCCAACATCTCACAACAAAGAAACTCTTCATTACTTATAAACCTCTGGAAGTTATTGACCCACTGCACCATTTTCAGGTGCCGTATTAAAGCTACCACTTTCACTGTTTCCCCTGGAGATTAAAGAACTAACTTGCCTTTAGTGCAATCTTGAGTGGTTTTGAATGGAGAAATCACAGAAAATTTCATCCCAGCTGACAGAGGCAGGCCACATACGATATTTTCATCAAAAGCAAAAACATCTTCCCGATGAGGCTGACAGGGTGACATATTCCACTTTGAACCGATGCTGGGGCACACAGTACCAAGAACGGGAGCCCTGTGTCCCCCCCAGTACCCATTTCCATCACCTCCCTTACGGTGGCTCTAGCATCCACGTAAACCAGTGACAGTTTTCAGCTAGATGAATTCCTTGATCCCGCTCATCCCACAGCTGCACGAATGCTGGTGCGAGGCAATGAGGCAAACCACAAGACAGGCACTTCATCTTTCACTGCCAACCCAAACACTGTGACATTATCTCTGGAAAAACACTGGGAGATACGGACTAGAAATGGATCCCTTTCATTTCAGCAAAAATGCCGATGCGCTTCACAAGACTGGTCTGTATGAATCGGCACTACGAATACAGCTACGGGAGCACTCACAAGCTCTGCATCTGAACACTCAAGAGGCCAGTGCAATGGCTCTGGCCAAGTTTCTATCAGTGGTGTACACCCTAAAGAACAGTCAAGGTGCCATTCTTACCCTGCCTACATCCTCAGGTAAATGTACTTATAAACAGCGCTGTTACCTAGCAATCCAATATTACTCTCCTTTTTAATCACAAGGTTTGGAAATGACACCCAAGATCCGTAGTTCCACAACCATTCAGCTTTTTCCTTCTTTCTGCTAGTAACTCATCCGCATGAGCAGGCCCTGGGGAAAACCAACGGATGTCCCAAAGCAAATGCTGAAGCCTACTACCCAAAGCCGGCTGTCAAACGTACAAAATGAAACCGGGAAAACTTATTCTTCACTTTAACAGCAGTAACCTGATCTGCAGTCCTACAGTGCGGGCGAACATCCCCTTAATTCTTCTGAGAGACCAAAACTGACATGCTCTGGGCACCACAAAGATTTGAACTACATCTGTCATCCACCATTAAAACGCAGGAAATAAATCCAAGGCAATATGCACGATGCAAATACCTAAAGCCCCACTCTGCCACTGCAGGTTTATTTATAGACCGCCTACCAGGGTGAGCTACAAGAGCCAACTGTGAACTACGGGACTCAATCCATTCACAGCTCTCCTCATAAAGGAAACAAGGTGATTAAGGGCTCGCGTGCGTTAAAAATACACAAGATATTCATTACCGAGACATAATTGGGTTTACATTAATGACAGCCAGAAAGGGCAGGATTCACAAAGAGAAATTAAGTCTTTTTGAATTCTGTTTATGAATAGGATTAGCTATTATACAGGATATTTATTGATCCAAGTTACCAACAGAA
The DNA here is from genome assembly GCA_013396935.1 of Baryphthengus martii. Lineage (NCBI taxonomy): Eukaryota > Metazoa > Chordata > Aves > Coraciiformes > Momotidae > Baryphthengus > Baryphthengus martii. The sequence continues at coordinate 95,041 of VWZK01001980.1, read as the reverse complement.
ACTCATTACAGGTACATCTGTTAACAATTCTGAAGCAAAACACACTAATCCCATTTTCCAGATCACAACCAGGAAAGGCAGCCAAAAAGAGCCAAATACTTTCAATGGAAAACTTACTTTTGACATTTTAAGTATCCAGAAGTCCCAGCTGTAAGGTGCTTTTGGCTCTTTTTGTTCTGTTATCCGAACACCTTAAACCATTCTATACATTCATATTCACAGCACACCACTAAAATAGGGAGGGATTATTACAGGGAATTAATTTACAGAGAGAACAACTTCCTGTGTGAGGTCAAATGAAAGGAGCAGTGGAGCAGGTACCTAAGCCCAGAAGCTCCGCTCCAGTACGGTCTGTGGGTTGTAGGTGAAGCCCAGTGAGGGCCCTCCATACCTCTGCCTCCTGGAACTCTGTTAATTCAGAGAACTGACCACAGGCCCTTAATTTAATGCTGCTATCACCTTTCAAATGTATCTTTACAACTTTTAACGGTCTAGAGGTCTCTGGAACAGAACAATAGGTGGCAAGCCACAAGACCAGATTCTGCTCCCAGGTGGCCGGGTCCCAACCAGCAAGGTATGATCACAAACCAGACAGCAGTAGCTGTTCTTGGGGAAGCTGTGGCAGGAAGGACAGAAACAAGAAGGAAGAGAAGGTGGGGGGAGCTGTGGCTCAACCATAAAGAAAGTCAGGAACCACTGACCTAGGCCAGTTGTTCACAGAACAAAGAACAATGGTGGCTCCAAGTCTTCCTAGTAAAGCTACACCAGAAAAAAAAAAAAAAAAAAAAAAAAAGAGGATGCCTAATACAGGCAGAATTCAGGCTTAAGGGAAACCTGACCTGGAGACAAAAGGCACACTCATTCCACAAGGCAGCACAGACCTACCTGCTGCTTTGCTGGAATAAGCCTCACTTCTCATTCAAAAACTTCCCTTAACTCACTTTCTCTCCTTCTAAACAAGACCCTCCCAGCAAAACATGGAGAAGTCTCAACCCAGACAAGTGAACACAGCATCCTGCTTCTAAAAAGGCAGGCTGCCCATCTTCTACTACACAGAGTAAGTATTTCCCACTTATAAGAAACCTGTTGTGCTGTCTTTTTCCCCAAATTGCTTCCCTTTACTCACTGGACCTCCAAAGGAGTTTTCTTGAGAGCGACCAGCAAAGCACAGACTAATGTCCGCACTTCCTGAGTCACCGTGACACACAGGAGTAAATGCTGCGCTTGTCAGGACACAGGAATTTTAGCCGAACTTTGCTGCGTGACTCCTCATACCCACACAAGCCTTACTCCCAGCACCACAGCCCCACACGAATTCTGAAGCAAAGAAACGCTCTGAAGGGCACACGTGCAAGAGTATTAGACCAGACTTCGTGTTTTCCTCCTCCCCCAGGCCAGACTGCCGGGGCGTGGGCTGAAGCCCAGTGGGAGCAGAGGGTGTTGCCTGCCGGAGAGGCCGGTCACCCCATCTGCAGCGCCCGTGCACATGCGACACAAAGGCTCCAAGCTCCGCACAGCCCAGGCTCTGCCTCCCAGCTGCTTCCACAAGATGTCACAGCTCTGCCCTGCTGCGTGCCACTCGAACACGGCCCCCGTGCCGTCTTCGGGGACAGCGTTTCTCAGCCTTTTTAAAGCAGCAACCCACGCTCAGGGTTTAGACGTTTCAGGCCCTATACACGGAGCATCAGCGACGCCTGTAAGCGGCTCCCTCCCTGGGAGAGACGGGCAGCAGGGCCGGTACCCGGCGGAAAGGAGGATCCGGGCAGCCCAGGCGCCGCAGGGCCCACACGCGAGCACGGCAGAT
>VWZK01001980.1:24686-92942 GCA_013396935.1 Baryphthengus martii | reverse complement strand
GGCGCGGAGCGGAGCGGGGGGCACGCCCGGGTGCGGCGCCGCTGCCGGAGCGGCCCTTACTCCGTCCCCCAGGGCCCGTCGGGACTGTGTAAGAGCAGGGTGGCTCGGGGCTCCTCGCCCGCCTCTTGGGCGCCCGTCCTCTGCCGTCTCAAGGTGCGCCGTCCTTCGGCTCGGCCGCTGCTAGGTAAGGTGTTTTCTGCACCCCGGGGTTCGCCCGCCCCGTCTCTGCGGTGTGGCACCGGCTCCGTCTCGCCTGCGAGCGCCGTCAGAGGTGCTGAGGCTGCTCGGGTGCGTGCTCGGTGTTGGAGAGCTGCCTGCCCTCCTGCCTGCCCCTCCTCCGGGCACCGCTGGGTCGGAGAGCGACAGGAAGGCAGGAGGGATGGCTCAGGGGTGGGAACAGCGGGCAGCTTTCTGTTGCCGCTCTGCCTCGTACCCGGGAGAACTTAGCAGAGAGTTATCAGGCAGGGCCTCTGTCCGTAGCCAAGCAATAGCGCCTTTCTGCTCTTGTCTTCATCACCAGCCGCTTCAAATCGGCAGAACGTGTTATGGGGTTTGTTTGTTTTTTTTTTTATTTCTGTCCTAGAGTTCGCCTTGTATATCTGTATGCAGCTGCCTACCTGCTGGAGGCATCGTGCCAAAAATCTGTGACGTGGCTGCAGTCAGCCCAGTGCCTGTAGCAGGTTTGATAGCTCTCAGCTGGATGGAGACCGGGTGTTTTGGGAATTTGGGATTCTGGTTACCCCCTTCCCTCGATCTTCCCTCCACAGCAAAAGCTGGAAGCAAAAAGCTGATCAGTGCATGCTCAGGGTGGCTAATTCAGCTGTGCGTAGTCCACGAGGAGCTTCCCTCTCTCCCATGTTAGTCTGTTACTGCAGAAGTGTCCTGCTCCATCCTGCTGTCCTCTGGAGTAAGCACATATGGAAAGCCACTGACTGAGGGTCAGGAGCATCTCATTAGAGGCAGCCCATCTGTGCCACGCAGCCTTTCAGAGCCCCTGAAGGGCTGCGTGGCACAGATGCCTCTTGAATTGTCCTGCAGATACTCCACCCAGGCGTGGGACAGAGTCTTCCTAAGTGCGTTGCAGGGACTGGTACCCTTCCCCTCCGAACACCCGTGCTGTACAGCGCCTAATAGCCTTTTATTCTCTTAATGTTTCTGATCAGAAAGCTGACCACTCAGCTCATAACCGACTCCAGGAGGACTCCGTTCAAACTAGAAATAGCAAGGCATTAAGGACGTTGCTTCTAATGACTGCAATTAGCTGCTCTCTACCTAGGAAAGGCCTTTTTTATCTCAAGCCTTTAAGTGGTAGGAATACGCTGTCTTCACAGGGAGAGAAGTCCTTTCTGCAGTCTCTACCTGGGTACCGTAAGAGCAAGATAAACATGAAAGAAGATGCCTTTGAGGGGGTTGGGAAGAGGCTCTGGTTTGGCTCATGAGTATGTTTTGTTGCACTATGTTTGCTCTATTTTTGTCTGTTCCTGTCTTCAGTAACCTTGGAAGGAACTAAAGCTACTGTATTTTCTGAGGGTGTCAGTTTTCTTGTCAAGAAGGCATTGCCATGAGGCTTTGCAATGCTCCATTTTCTTCCCCTTTGACCAGAATATGGTGCAACTATCCTGACATGTCCTAAAGCCATGAGTTTGAGACAAGAAAAGAAAAATAGAGTGCTTTGCTTCTTGTTTGGGTTTTTGTTGTTGTTGTGTTGTTTTTTTTTTTTCCTTCTGGGCTTTTAAAGTGTCCTTGGTCATATTTTTTAGCTTTCTTAGCAATAAAATGGGCTAGGAACTTCCTTGGATTTTTTTTTGATAAATTCATATGTTAAAAAAAATAATAAAATATCCTCATAAAATTGCTTTGCTCTGGGAACTAGGACTTGAAGGCAGTCCCCGATAGTGTGAGATTTGTGATAAAAGCCTGCGAGCTGGCAGTGGCGAGGGCCTGCTTTGTGTCCATTGCTGACTTCCTCTATAGAGCCCGGGGTAGCTGGGGTGCCTCAGGTCACGGGGAGCCCTGTCCTGCCAGTGACTCCTCTGCCACCCCCCCATCCCTACCGTGATGTGACGCCAACCCGCGTCCTTTCTGTAAGTGCCCCATCTCCATCCCGGCTGCCAGGGTGAGGCTGTATTCTGGGGACCTCCCGTGCCCAGGAATGACAGCTGGGATCTGTGCCGTCTGCCGTGGAGCCTGTGCAGCCAAGGGGTGCCTGCTTCGTGCCGGAGGAGGCCCAGGCGTAGGATACTCTGCGTGCTGTTAATTGCAGACGGTGCCGGTTATGGATCCCGTGGCTGGTTTGCATATCAAAGCATCTGAGAGCTCGGCGGTGGGTGGCGGCGGCAAGGATGATAGGGCTTTGCTGGAGGCTGGGGCCGGATCTTCCCCGGGGTTTTTAGTGGTGCATCGATGAGACAAGGTGATGGGGATGTTTGGAAAACGGAGATTGTCTCCATGTCCTTGAATGACAGCACTGTAAAGGCTTTCTTTAGCAACTGCTTTCCAGGATATGGGAGCCAAGAAGAGGAGGAGCGATCCTTGGTGGCAGTCCCTCAGGCTGCTCCTGCCCAACTACCTTTCCGCCATCGAGAGCTTATCCGGCAGCCATCCTCTCCCCCCGGCTGGCAGTTCCTACAGCAAGTGGCCGGTGTGCCGGCCTGCTGTCCATGCTGCCCTTTGCGTAAGGAGGTGGAGGACCAGCTGGGAGCCCAAAGCGAAGGGGCAGGTTTGCTACTGCCTGAACTGCCTCTGTGTTCCCAGGTGTTGCCTGGTGGCTCAGGAGGCACTTGGCGGGGGGAGCAGTGGAGCCTCGGATGAGCCACGGCCTCTGGGATGCTGTGTGAGTCAGAGGAAGGTTCTCCTGCGTCTGGTCTCAGCAGAGCTGTCTCTTGCTCCTCCTGGTTCTGGAAACAAGCCTGGTGAGCCCAGAGACTTTCTTGGAGGCTGAGCTGGTAAACCAAACTGCATGGAGGGAATCCCTGTGTCCCTCTGCCACTTTGATCTTAGCAAGTGTGTTGCTGGTCCTGATTCACTGAAGGACTGTAGCACGGGGCAGCTGGACTCTCTGAAGGTAGCTCTGCGTTCGTTGTGGGAGTGCCTGCTGCCTGGAACTGCAGCTCTTGGCCTCTCTCCTGTGCCCTGTGCAGGTCGGGCTCTTGCTGGGCAGGACCCCTTGTCTTGCCAGCCATATGAGGAGTTGGTGTGTGCAGGAGCTGCCTTGAGTGTGGCCTTCTCAGGAGGCACTTCTCTGTCTGCAGCCCTTGGCCTGTCCACAGCTCTCTGGCTCGCTCAGAGGGGGGCAAGTTGCAGGAACAGGCCTCATACATAGGTTAGAAATTTGGTTAAAAGGAGAAAAACAAAAATCAAGGAATGAAAAAACCATGTATGTGTGTACACACTCTGCAACAGAGAGAGAGTGACATTTGTGAAGCTGCTGCCAAGCTTGTAGAGCAAAGACTTGCAGTATGAAATGGCTTTTCTCTGAGCCCACAGGCCCGCGGTTGGCACTGCCTTCTCACTTCATGTCCTTCCAGCGTGGAGCTGAGTGTCTGCCCTCTGCTCCAAATACAGATGAGCTGCAGGAAGCCCGAGACTCTCTTGCTAAGTGTGAGATGCAGAATGTTTTCCTCTGTCTTCTCTGTGCAGCACTCGCTGCCCTTCACAGGGTTACCTTTGTGTGCTCGTTATGGGTTCTCTGCACANGTCTTCTCTGTGCAGCACTCGCTGCCCTTCGCAGGGTTATGGGTTCTCTGCACGGGATTGCTAAGCAGCGCTGGAAATACTTCTGTTCTCCCCGTGGCTCTTGCGTATTGATATTCCCTGCCTGCCTGTTTTCCCTCTTCTTTTGAGTCCCGTCCTCCCCATGCCTCATAAAGCCAGGTGGGGGAGCGGGAATGCTTTCCCAGCATCCGGGTGCTCTCCTTAGGCCAAGCTTTTGTCCTGGCTACACAGCGTGTGTGGGCAAGATGGGGATCCTGCTGGCGTAGCCCACTGCGTCTTTTGAGCACGATCTCCTATTCTTTATGTGCTTTGGTCTAATTGTCAATGCCGGCAGCTTTTGCCCGCGTGGTTATTGTGCTGGGAAGAGAGAGGTCTTGTTTTATGCATGCTGGTTTTCCCCAGAGAATTGGCAGTTGGTCGTATGGGTCTGGCTTAAAGCAAGGTTTTGAAGATTCCTGTTTGTGTCGCCCTATCTGGGAAGGTGCTGGAGCTATCGCATTAAAGACAGGAGGTGGATCACTTACGGGATTGTGTATTCGTAAGGCAGCACATTGCATCAGCACCAGGAGAAAGCAGTTGCAGGCAGATTTCATGTCTTGCCTGTTTTCAGTGTGTTCTGCCATTGCTTTCCTGAACCACCACAACAGTCCTGCCTCTGAGCAGCAAACCAAAACACTTCCCTGCCTTTCTCTAGCTGGAAGAGCAGCTGCTGTGGACCTTTCCTGTCTGACCATTGCCTCTCATTCCCTAGGAGGGCTGTGTGTTCCTAGAGCTACTTTTTTGAGTCCCTCCATTGGATGTGCTCATCCCCTCTGCACCAGTAGTTCTATGTGTGGAGCAGTTACTCGTTTTGAGACCCACTTCACGTTCCCCTAGGAACGTTCCGTGCAGGTCTCTGCTCCCAACTCGGTGCAGAGCATTGCCCTTCAGGCAGCCAGCTGCCACCAGTGAGTGGTGTGGCCTCTTGCTCTGTCCTGACAACAAGGAGGCCTCGTGGTGTTGCTCATGGGGAGGTGTTGTGTTCTCTCCTGTTGACCTGCATGGAAGAGCAGCTCTTGACAGGCTCCCTTAGAGCATCCAGCTGTCTCCTGATGTGTTGCTGACGTGTCCCAGGGGGAGAGCGTTACGCTTACAAGTGCAATTTCTTACAAAAGTGCATTTAGTAGGTGATTTGTGTGTTGGCCTGGCCCTGCTAATTAAACAGTAGCCTTTAGTAGTAGGCTCTGTCTCGGGTCCCCTCCAAGCCAGAGGATGAGACAATCTTGGCATGATCTTCTATTTAGAGGAAACTCAGATGGCAGCAGGCCTTGTCTCCTGCTTGAAGATAATTCTCAACATCTGCTGTCTTTTGCTTGGAAGTCAGAAAGAGTCTGGCAGTGACACAGACTGGAGAGGGTCTCTGCAGCTGACCTTGGCCTCTTAAGCCAAAAATTATGTACTTTTGGGTCCCAAGGAAGATACTAAGGGATTCATCCCTCAACTCCCTGCACATCTGGTCCAGTCCCTTTGTGTGAAACCACTGGACTCGGAAGACTCCCAGGTGATACTGGTAAAGCTGCCATCTTCTCAAGGATGACTGCCTGTGCAAGTTGGTGATTTGGTTTTGCTGGGCTCTTAGACACACTTGAGGCATATACCTGGAAGTGAATTCTGGTGGGTCTGCTGAGCTGCTGTAGCTGCCCAGAGGCTTGCTGTTACAACACAGCAAAGGCAGGTTGAGTTGGCTGTGAGTTGCAAAGTTGTACGTCTGGGAGGAAGGAACTGGATTTAAGGTGGATGCAAAACTCGGTGTGAACTCCCAACCAGGACAGAAGCAGCCGATGCAGCTATTGGATAGAAGAAGGAATTGGGTCCTGGCTGCATGGAAAAGAGGAGTAGATAAAATGTGACAGTAAGAACTGTCTTCACCTTGCAAAGAAGGTCAGAGTTAGCAAGGTATTAAAGGAGTTAATTTTAAAAAGTAAATCCAAGCACAAGTCAGAAGAGGTGACAAGATTATTAAGGTAAATTAGATGTGGTCATGTGGGCAAAGCCTTATGAAATTTCCCTTGAAGTACTTAAAGAATAGACTAAGGCAACTTCTGCAGCCACGTTGGAGAACATCTAGTGAAGGGACATTCCAAGGTCTGATCCCTTGAAATAAAGAGGGAAAGAATGGGACTACAATCAGCCTGTCTAAATAACCCAGAATAAACTGTTAAGTAGTTAGTGGTTATCCTGTTAAGGAGGCGAGAGAATGTGCTGATTGAAAATCCACCAGTGTGTGTTCATCTAGAACATACCACGTCAAGTCGGCCAACGCCCTTGCCTGAAAGGATGGGCTGCCTAGTGGCTGAGCGGGCGTGATTGATGTAATAAATCTTGGCTTAAGACAGTCTGTGTCACTGACCCAAGCATCAGCCTCATAAACAGGTGAGGAAGTGATAGGAGATGGGAAGCATCTCTCAGGTGGACCCACAACCATTTGAAAAGATGTACTCAAAAGGTTTCCCATCTGATAAGGAGACATTATCTAGTCAGGGCAGGGGAAAATGTTGGTATTACCCAAGTTTGGGAGTAGGATGAGTTAGTACTCTGATGCGGAGGAGAAAAAACATGAGCCTTGTGCCAGGCTGTATGAGGAGTGACACCTGTAAGGTACAGGAAGCAATTAGTGCTCTCCTCAACACAGATGAGTTGTTGCTGAAGAACCAGGCTCAGATGTAGATGCAACCCTTGGAGAATGATGTAAGCAAACAATAGAGTATACAGGAAGGCAATAGAAGTTATTAAGGTCTCTAGAAATATGATGTGGGAGGAAGGATGAGAAGAACTAGGACTATGTAGCCTGAGGAAGAAAAGATGGGAAAGGGAACTTCGTAGTCTTCAAGGATGTACAGCACTGTACTTCTAGGAGGCTATAGTCGTGATGAAGACAGGGCAGGAAGTCATTTTACCTGAAATGAGGAAGTTCAGACTTCATGGTTTTCTGCAATCGTGGTTGGGATGGTGAAGCAGAAGAGGAGGCTATCTTGAAGGGGTTTGTAATGGATTTTAAGAGTGAAGAGGGTTTGGTTTTTTAGAACAAATTAGCCAAAAGTCTGTAGATACGGGTGAGTTGCTGCTGGCTGAGCCTCAAGCAAAGAATCTCACCAGATGACCTATTAAGGCCCCTTCAAGCCTGAGAGTTATGTGAAATGTTTGATCCCTGGAAAGGCAGCAGTGAGTAGCCCTAGAAATGAGGCTTTACTGTTACAGGAGGTGCTGGGGAGACTGGTACTAAAATATGCGAAGTCTGGTGTCAGTGCTCAGAAAAGGATGCTTAAAAATTGAGAATGCAGAAAAAAAGTTACAAGATAATCTGAGGACCGAAGAGAAAGCTTTATGGTGAGAAACATAAGGAGATCAATCTGTTTATCTGATCAAGGAAAAGATTAAGGTGAGACTTTGTTATTCTGCATAAGCATAATGCATCTTGTGACTGTGTATCAGTAGCTTGGTAGGGTCGAGATGCCAGGCTGTGAAGACTGGCAGCAAAAAGCTGTGGTGAGATGGCTGCAGCTGTGGTCGCCTTCAGAGCCATGCAGCCATCTCTACCTTCTCTTGCATGGGTGGAGGTCCCTGCCTTTGCCTGTTGCTGTTTTCTCAGTGCACCCCTGTTCGCTGAGTTTCAAAGCTCTCCTTTGTTTGTTTTTTTTTTTTCCTTTTTGTTGCGTTGTGTTGTTTTTCTAGGTCTTTTCCTTGGGACTCCTCTACCTTATTAGGAGGCATCTCCAGTAAAAGAGAGCACTGGCCTGGCCCTAGCTTGTGTAGGACGGTGCCCTGACAAACCTACACCCGCTCTCTGTGCATGTGCCTTTGAAATTGTTCCCTGCCTCTCCTTGCCCCAGCCCGTCATCTGCCTCTAAGTGATTTATAGCATCCCTTTCCCTGTGGCACCCAATTTCTTTGCCAAACAGGTACCTGGGAGCAGCCAGCACGACCACCTCTGCAAACTTGGCACCCTGACCAGCAAAAATGATGAACGAAAACCGAATGTTGGCCTCGCCTCTGGTTCCTACCAGCCTGCAGTCCAGTGCTCTGTCACTTACAGCTGCTGGTTTACTCAGGGTCATTATGCCTGTTTTCAGTCCCCGAGGTGACGTTTCTGCCTTAGCCCAATGAGCAAACCTTGAGAGGGAGATTGGGTGAGATGCCGCAGCAGATGGCTCACTGAAATCTTGCCACATCCACAACTTCCCTTTCACCCACTAATGCTGTAATGCTGTTAAAAATAAAGATGATCCAGTGTGCCTGACAGGATGTATCCCTTGTAAATCCCTGCTGCCTGGTGCTCCTGGAATCTCACGCTTTCGTGTCTTCATGTTTTATTATTGCCTAGAGTAGGAGGGGAATTTCAAAGCTAGTAGATAGCTCTTGACTATGGTTGTGAGTCAAGAGAATCAAATACTTTGAAGTGCTTTAAGGGAAAGAACCCTCCAGTGTTTGACTTACTTTTTTTTTTTTTTCTCTCTCAAGCTTTGTTCCATCTGATGGGAGCAGAGCTTTGGTTTGTAGGGAATAACCCCAGTAAGCGTTTGTGTCTTCGTCTGGGGAGTTGAGTGCTACAGGATTGAACAGCCTGAGATGGCCCAGAAGAGTCTTGTGGAGTGGCAGCCGTAGCTCAGCTCTCCTCTGGTGGGTATGGGGTGAGGGACAGGCCTTTGCGGATCAAAGGCGTAAAACACATGGTATGGTGGCAGTATTTGAGTATGGTGTGGGCCAGGTCTTTGAGGTGCTTTAGGTGCCTCCTTCAAAACACCTGCAGCTTCTGGCCTGCTTGATATATAGTATTGCCTGCTCTGCTGATACATTATGTTGGCAAAAATGCTTCTGATTCTCAGTGAGGTTTTATTCCACCACCTCAATATACTAAGAAGCAGTTTTGCCAGTATAACTGCTCCTCCATCAGCAGTCTTAAGCCTGTGGAGACATGTTGTTCGCTTAGGTCTTTGACTCTGTCTGACACAGCTGCGCTCACAGATGTCTCTGGGGTTGGCTGGGTGCGAGAGATCAAAAAGGACCTCTAGTTGGAGCTCAGAAATCTAGACAAGAGGAGAGATGGGGCAATCAAAATAGAGGTGGTGTGCAGTTTTAATGAGCCTGTTTTCAAAATACATGGGAGTGACAGATGTCTGGGTAGGAAAGCAGTGCTGGGAGTGTGTGGCTGGTAAATAGAGAACAAAGCAGATTTTGGACAGTTTGAGGTGAGAGGGCTTTGCTGTTTGGGCTGCAGCATATATGTTCTGTCTCTTCTTGTTTGCACTGCATGTCTTGGAGCAAAAAAAGGTATTTTCAAACCCATTTAGTGAAGGTAGGCTCCATCCCATCCAAGCAGTGGTGCAGGTAGAGCTGTGCATTGTGGCCAAATGGGTGTGTGGACGGGAAACTTCCAGCCTAGTCCTGAAAAGCCACCGCAGGGTGGTGAGCCTATCTGGCCCATAGGAAAGACACCTGCCTGCTCTTACCTCTCCTCCCCTCCCTTTCCTCTGGCTCTTCCCAGCCTGTCAATGATCCTCATCAACTTTGAAATGCCTCCCAGCCCACCCCATAATTTCAAAGCATCCCTCGACTTGCAAGGTACTACTGATTGCGAAGCCTGACCTTCCTACCAACCGACATCTCCTTGCAGAGCTGGCTCTGGAGACTCCAAGCAGAGCTCTGGGACAACACCCTCTCCTCCTACCCAGTGCTGAGGCTCAGCGGCCTTGTTATTCCTGCTCTGCCTCCCTGCTTAGAGGTATGTGCATTTTTGTGCCACATTTTGCCTGCAGGAACCTTATGCTGGACAGATTTCAGGATCCATGAGGGTTTGAGACTTGAATGTGGCTGGAGGAGGGATGGTTTGGTATTGAGTTTATGTATTTTTTTTATCTGACCCTACTACTTCTTAAGGCCCGTGTGTTGGGGAAGGTGGAACAGAACTTCTGCTCAATCCCTTGGTAACCCAGCGGGTGAGAAGATCCAGGAGGAGACCCTGTTGATTCATGCTGCTGCTTGCCATGCTGAGGGAGGAACCTTTCAATCCTTTCCCAGTGCTGCAGTACTGAAACAAATACCAAAGTAGCCAAGATGTGGTTTCTACACTCCTAATCTGGTGACTGTGGATGCTGGGTGAGGAAAATAGTGAACAACAGAAAGTGGTCGGGCTTATATGCTGTCCCTGTTTGGATCTCCTCATAGGGCTGGAGCTTAACTTGGTCCTAATGAATACCTAAAGTCCTCTCTAGGCAGGGAGGAACTAAAGGAGAAAAAGTGACAGTGGAGACAGCATCAGGTAGCAGGAGGCGACACGCAGGAGCCATGTGAGATGCAGAATGAAGAGCCCATGGATGGGTAGCAGCAGCCAGGACACTGAGCAGAGCACCCTGCAGCACCGCAGCTCCTCACAGATACCTCAAGGTGGATGTTGTCCTCAGACCGAAAAGGCTATGCTGAGGGATCCCATGACTCAGGCCATGGGTGGACAAGGAGTGTAGCCCTTCTTTCTCTCTCCTTGAGACAGACTTGCTGCTCGGTGCCACTGCTCCCTCCATCAAAGGTAGAGAGCATGCCTGGTCGTGAAGAGCTTGAGCGCTGACCTCAGGTGGAAGCTTAAAGTAGCAGCAGCAAAACTTCATAAGGTGCGTTGCTGCTCGGGCATCTCTCTGGCTGTTTGTTCCTGACCTGAGTTGGAGGAGGGGGTGTGAAGCTTGTGCTCTTGCCATTACCCTAGCAAGCGGTTGGGAAATCATCCAAAAGTGTCTTTGGTTTTAATCTTGTGGCTGGTGACACACGAGTAGAGACAGGACAGGGTTTGCTTACCCAGGAGAGGGGTAAATGGAGAAGGCCTAGTGCAGGAAGGGGCAGCAGGGCAGTGACAGCCCCAGACCTCACCGACAGCAGAGGACTATAGCTCCAGGATGTACCCCTCACTCCTAGTAACTCCACAGGGATCTCAGCTTCTCCACTGAAGCAAGCAGCAAGGAATACTTGTGTGCTGCTGGTGTGTCTAATCTGGAAAGCAAACTGCCTTTCTCATGCCTGTGAACGAGCTAGGTGATTTCCCTGGGAGGGGTTGTGTGTGATTCTGACGGATAGAAGCAGATGCCTGTATCAGTGATGTGCCTGTGGTCATGTAACTGGTCAGGGTGAGATGCAGAGCTGGGCTATCTTGCGTTGTGGGTCTGCACTCTTCACTGTCACTCTCTAAACAGAGTGCTGACACCTTGCTCTGTGACTCAGGGTGGTGGGGTTGCTGGAGGCAAGCTGGGTACATGGTCGTTGGGGAATGAGTTGGTGCCTGGATCGAGTGAATCGGTGCTGGGAGGAGCACGTGGGCTGAGATGTGGGTAGGGATGACCAGAAGCGGCCATATGGACTTGTGGGTAAGTGGCAGAGAGTAACGGCCCAGCAGCAGGTACTGGGTGAGTCTGGAGCATGAAGAGAGCGAAGGATCATCCTGGGCATGGGCAGTGCTGCTGGTGCCTGCACATGTGCCTGGCAGCACAAGGAGTGCAGAAGCCTGCACCCCTACTGAGCCCGTGGCTAGTCGGTCAGGAGAAGCCATGCTAAAGGGATGGCACATGAGGGTCTGCTGAGTGCACAGCTTGTAGCCAAAACTCACTGTGCAGTTGACCAGCAGTTCCTGGGCCCTCTGTGTGACTATTCTCTGTGTTCCAGCAGCTAAGGTGGTGTATTCTAGGCATGCCTCTTGACTCCCCGTCTTGGCCGAACATGCACCACGCCCCAACTGAGGCTTTCTGGTCAAACTCCCACCACAACCTTCCCTGTGCCTGTGAGGAACGGTTAAACTCAGAAATTGATCTATCCTCTTAATGTAAATTTGCATCCTCGCCAGCCAGTTTGGGGCTGGTAAGTGCGATGGCATAGGAGATGGATCTGGGAAATGTCAGAGGGGAATGGAGCCAGGAGGTCCATTACCAGTTTGATAGGGTGGAAGAGGTGTTAGCTTTTTGAGGGCATGAAAGCAATAACTTTCTTGAAGATGGAGAGGAAAATATGAGGCTCTGAAAATAAGCCTGGCATTTAGAGATGGCTAGATGCAGCCAGGAGGGAGGAATGGAAAATGTGGTGGTGACTCTAGGAGGAGCCAGGGGCTGGCACCAGTTGTTTCATCTGGATGAGCTTCAAGACTCTCTGATCTGCCACCATATGGGTGTGCAGTTCAATAATACCACATGGGCTGTTTCCAGCCACCCAGGAGAGAGTATAGCTTGGACACTGGAGAAAGTCTGCAAAATTTAAGGATCCCTAGGAAGTACTGATTTCTTGCCTTCTATTGCTCTGGATCCTATTCCTGGACAGTATCCAGGAATATGGATATTGCCATCGGGGCCTGGGGTTGTAGTCCCTCTTTTCCCCTGACCTCCCTTTGAGACCCATAGCAAACTTTGTTGTGCTCATCTCTTCCCGCAGCTGAACGCTGATGTCAGTAGTGCCTCAGCAGCCGTACGTCCTTGCTTTAGGCAGCCCTCTCAATCTACTCTTCCCAGGGACACAGAGCGAATGCAATGACAGTCGCCATCCAGAGCAGAGGCTGGGCGAGGGTGAGCAGTGGGGGCTGCCTTCCCACCCACCTACCAGAGGACTGCCAGCTGGCAGGGTTGTGGTTCCCTCGGAGATGGGTACTGCCTGAAGAAGCCCTGTCAAAGCACTGTAGCAAGCAGCAGCCCTTCATTGAGCCGCTGGAAGAGGGTCCCAGGAGCTGTCTGTCAGGAGGTTTTCAGAGACCTTATGTTAAGTCTGTTCTTCAACACCAGCTGGCACTGGGTGCTTTCCAGGCCTGGAGCAGGCTGCAAGGGCATGCTGGCATGCTCCTGTGTGCTGGGTCCGATATCACCCTTTCACAGGAAGATCTTCCCAGAGCTTAAGAGTCTGATGTGAAAAAAAAGTGCTGAGTCCACTTGCATTGGAGAGGGAGCTGGAGGTGATCAGCCATGCTGCAGCACCCAGCCCTAAGTAACCCTCCCACGGTCCCCTCATCTTCCCATGACAGGAGAAAGGTCCCTTGCTCACGCTCACTTGACTCATCTCTTCCTCTGCTTCCAAAGAGAGAGTGCTTGGTGTTGGTAAACAGCATGTTATAAATAGGCAGCAGATCTTATATTGGGGGTTTTCTCTGCTGGTTTACACAGGCATAGTGGGCCCTGGACCTGGAAGCTGTGAGCTCAGCTGGCAGGCATGGAAAGGTACTAGTGACCTCTTGTCAAGGGGCTGCTGTGGGCATGGCTGGAGGAAAGCTTCTTGAGCACCAGCTCTGTCTCCCTGGCCCTGGGAAGCCATTCACAGCCTTCTACCTCTACCATCTTGTGGATGGGGGCATTGGAGAGGAGACTTGATTCAGGAGGAAGGAGTGAGGTGCACATGGCTCTGTTGGGTTACAGTTGTCCCTGAGTGGCTGCAGGTGTTTTATGTAGGGTAAAAGGTACTGCAGCTGGAGCAGTGGGGTAGGACGTGGGGCTCAGTAGCTGTCACCTTCCTCCTGTTGAGATGGTGGTCCCTGACTCGGGAGAAGGTCCATAGTCATTGTCTGGGTGAGACTCTGAGGAGCAGATGGCTGCCCCCGGGCTGTTTTGCAGTGCCCACTGGGGTGCCAGGTAGAAGGCACCAAACAAGGGATCTCTCTTTGATTGCTGTCTGGTCACACGTGCACGTCCCTGTGCCACTTGGAGAGCAAGTTGTTGATCCTAAAGCTCTGCTAGGTCTGTGGATTTCAGATAAGCTGCAGTAAATGAGTCAGCCCGTGTGTGTGTGACTTGGAGCCCTGCAGAGCTGCATGCGGCAGGGTTGATCTCAGATTCCGGCATTGACCCTCACAGGATGTCTGTCCCTGCCACCGAACTTGGCAGTCGGTCCCCAGCAGCCATGCCTGGGGGCTGGCACCGCAGCCTCTGCCGAGGCCTGATTTCCGTACACAGGGATTCCTTGGAGGCTTTGCCCAGGATGTCGGTCAGGTGGCGTAAGTGGAGGGCAGAGTGCCAGGGGTGAAATTCCAGCCTCCCTGCTCACTTACAGCTGTGGCAACCATTGGGTGTAAGCAGGCTGGCAGGGCTGACCGCTCTGGAGGAGGTGCTACCCTCCTGCATCCCGGTACATTTCCCTTTTCAGGCCCTGGAAGAGCAAAACGTGGATGCCAGGTTTGCTCTGAGAGCAGCTGTGCACTTTCTCCTCTGGAGGCTGGCCTGGGAGATGTGCTCCCAGCCCCAGTAGCGTCGGGTGGAGAGGGGATGTCCCCACTGCAGGTGGCTGTGATTCAAGAAGGAGCTGTGAGTTGGTGAGCCTGGGGTATACCTCCTGCTTGGGCGATGTTTAGGCAGGGGACTGCTGGCTTTGTGGCCTTCCCCCTGTGATACAGGAGGGTGACTGAGGGATGGAGCAGCTGGGCTTGCCTGGGAGCTCTTGGGAAGGTGACGGTGGCTTGCAAAGCGCAGACTGAATCTGAAAGCCCTCCAGTTTGAGGAGTGGAGGCTTTGTTCAGTCTGCTGCTCAAGTCAACAGCATTGTCTGGATGTCCTCTGTGTTGTCCAGGTTGTGTTTTAAGGCCTGTAAACCCAATGCTGCCTGGTGCTTTCCTGCGAAGGAAGGATTGGGCTGGCTTCTCTGAACTGGTTGAAATGCATTGGAAGAGCCAGACAAAAGGCATCCCAGGAACAACAGCCTGACTGGCATGTGAGATGAGGCAGTGGCTGCACTTTCTCCATTGATAAAAAGCAAAATGCCTTGTAAGAGGCTCCTGCCTTGTCTTCAGCCTGCGGCACGTGTCTTTCCACACTATGTTCTGAAAAGCAAACATTAGGAAGCCTTTCCTTCATCATGCATTAATGGAGTTCAACTCTGCCTGTGGCATCTGTAGGTCACCTGCCCTGATGGGAGTTCAGGGGACCCTAGATCTTAAGGCTCCTTGGAGGAACTCAGGTACTCAAGTGCTTTAGTGCAGGAAACCTTTTCAAAATGCCCCATAATGGTGATGAAGACACAAAGGCCGTGTTGGTTCTGTGGTAGTGTTTGCCAAAAGCCAGGCAAGCCCTGATGCTGATGATCAGTAGCAAGCCCGGCAGCAAGGTTCACTTGTGTCCCACTATGTAAAAATGGGACAACCAGTATGTTTGAATGTTTGTTGATATAAATGGGAGAAGTGAAGTTTACCATGTAACAGTTGACGCTTGTCAAACTACTGTGTTTATTTAAAGGTTAAAAAAAGCTTACTTTCACCTCCCACTGTGGACAGTTTGGGCACCATAGGAGGCAGCTGTCCTGCAAAGAAATGAGAAACGAGGGGACAAGCTAGGGTGGCAGGCTATAGGGATTGAGATATTTGGTCCTGATGTGACTGAAAGCGTGAGAGGCTAAAGAGCTCTCTCTGAATGCGAAGGAACTGTGCTGCAGAGCAAGGAGACTGCAGTACCATTCTCTCTCTGGCTCTGACACAATCCGTGCTTGGGAAGTTCAGGCACAGTGCAGCTAGAGAGATGCTGACCGCGCGGAGATACATCAGCCATGGAAACAGTCAGATGCTGGAAAGGTGTGTTTGGAGAAATGACAAGCGTGCAGAGCTTGGATTAAGGAGAGCAGAGGCAGGTGAGACAGCTAACAGCAAGGAATCTTCAATCCCCTTGCTGAGAAAGAGGAGCAGTATTTTTGAAGGAGGAGCCAGAAACAGAAGTAATGGAATTAAAAACAGAATCAGGAGGAATGGCACGCTTTTCAAGCCTGCCAGAACCATTTCCCCATGAAGAGAGGAAAGCTTCCTGGTCTAGGATCATTTATTTAACCAGTCTCTATGAAGTGTGCTGCAGGAACCTATTTCTCATCTCCAAAGAAAAATTACGGTTAAGCTACTTCATTTTTACTACCTCTACCCTGAGACACTCAACTGGGGCTGGGTTGTTAACTGGTGCACATAGCTGGGGTTCAGAGAAGGGTCTTGCAAAATATTTGGTGCTTGAAGTGGAGCACGGTCCTCAACTCTGTCCCTTTTTGGGCAAACACTTTAACTTAGCCGTGCACTTCAGTTATGATGACTTCAGTGAGAGTGTTTCAAAGTAAGTATGTACTTGGGAGCTTTCCTGAGCAGGGGTGATTTCTTTTGCATGAAGATTCTTGGAGAAGTATCTTAACAAGCATTAGCTCATGCAGCTGCCAAAGCTAGATTTACTTTGGGAGCAATACTAAGCAGTAACCTCATCTGGGTTATTAATTAGTAATTAACCTTGGAATGCCATAATCTACTAATTGCTGTTATAGTCCTGCTCCTGTGTTTGGGAAGGCCAGGCAAACTTCACACCGAAGAGGAAAATTCTGGAGGAGCTGCTTGCTGTTCTGTTGCATTGTATTGGAGGCCTCAGCCACTGCTGATCAAGTGATTTTTCTTTTCATTCGATACGTGTCTTATGTTGTCCTGCTCCAGAAATGAGGTATGGAACAGTGTGGTCACCCTTTCCAGCATGTGAACGAGTGATGAACAGTTTTGTTGTCCGAAGGTACCCTGATTGTCTTTGGGGTTCACAGGCTCCTTTTTATTCGGGTGTACTGCTCTTCCTGCCCACCTCTGTGATCATGGAATGAGCTGATTTGGAAGGGACCTTAAAGATCCTCTAGTTCCAACCTCCCTGCCATGGGCAGGGACACCTCTCCCTAGACCAGGTTGCGCAGAGCTTCATCCAGCCTGACCTTTAACACTTCCAGGGATGAGGCGTCCACAACTTCTCTGGGCAACCTCTTCCAGTGTCTCACCACCCTCATAGTAAAGAACTTATTCCTACTGTCTAATCTAAATCTACTCTGCTCCTGTGCTGTGATGCTGCACTTAACATCAGATCCTATGCTCACGTAACTCTTCCACGGAATGGAAACAGCCACGAGTGTGATTTCGTGGTAGAAACCTGTGGTGCACTTTGCTCAATCCTCACAGTGTTGTGCTGCGTGCTCATACTCACGTACAGGGGAGGATTAGGTTTGTGGGTACAGGGTGACATTCAAACTTCAAGGCTTGATGCAAGTTCAGAGATGAAGTTCACCTCAGACTTGGAAAACGTGGACCCCAGCCGTCAGTGCCATCGTGTTGTTTTCTTTCGTTTGTCCGTGGAAGCACAGGGTACAAGGGAGTGCTTTGGAAGGGAGAGGTGGTCTCTGGAAGTATGGCCAGAATAAGCAATGGGTTTTGGCTCCCACTGACACGTAAGGATCATGGCTGAAGGGCTTAGCCTGCCAGCAGAGGCAGTGGGATGGGAGCAGCGCAGTTCTGAGCGTGGGCCTTCTCGAGGCTGCTGCTCCAATGAGACAGCTCCCCGCTGATTTGCACTCCATTTAGGGCGATGTTTTCCATGGAAAGCGGCCTCTAAGTGCACAGGCCGCTTTACAGCAGCTCCAAGCCATCATGCTTAGCTGTTCCTGGGTGTTTTCCAGACCCAAGCCCATGGAAAGCAACCACTGCTGTTTTCCTTTCAGTGCCACAGCCTGGAGGAGCAAAGCCCAGATGCTGTGGCTGCTTGGCCAGCATGCCTGAAGAGCCTGCCAGGTATGCTGTTTTAGTTCTGTGTGATACTGGTCTGTCTGGGCAGGAGAGCTCTCCCTGATTTCACCTCCAGCAGCCCTTGGTGCACAGCATTTGGTGTGCTTCACGTTGCTTCCGGGATACCTCCAAGCCATCAAGTCAAGATTTCAGTGGTCTTAGTAGGTGTGACCACCCTGGCTTCAGCTGGGTCTGCGGGCAAGAGGAGCCCAGGTTACCAACTGCAAATCTTTAGTGGACTTTCATAGGCTTGATATTTGCTCTTGTGGAGCTGTGCCCTGTAGATAAACAGTGACTCAGAGCAGCTTTGCCCAGGTGAAGTACCGTGTCTTTGTTTGTCCTAACATTGAGATAGAGTCCAGATGAGATGAGGCTTGTACTGCCGGGTCTTACTGAAAATTCAGTGCCCTTCTCCAAGTCCAAGCCTCCACTTTATCTCCCACGCCTTTTTCTGCAGGTCTGGGAGCCAGGCTGCTTGCCTTGAAGTACCACTTCGGTGTTCCTGGTCTTGGCTGGACGCCATCGTCTCTGTGCCCAGCACCCGACCGATGCTTTGTTCCCTATATTCCCAAGCCAGGCCCAGCAACTCTTGCCAAGCCACACGGGGTGAAGAGCGACCATTGAAAAGAAGAGCCTGGTCAGCATCTCTAAAGTGCTGGTGGCTGGCTGAGATCCCAGTGTCCCCAGCCGGGTGCTTGCAAGTGACCCTGCCTGCAGACCCCAGCCCCAGTAGTCGAAGGCTGTTAGAGCTGCCCTGAAAACCCAAAAGGAGATGTTCAACCCTCATTCTTCCCAGATGGTAAAGATTATTGGGGAGCTGCCTCCTAGATCAGATCCTTCTAGTAGTGTCAGAACACTCTGGGCTGCCTTTGGACACTGATATGCCAAGTGAGTTCCAGCTGTTCTCTCTGTAGCATAGATGGTGGCTTGAGGGCAAGGACAGTCTCAAGGCTGTGTTTAAGGACCATCTCGCTCAGCTGTGACCTTTGTTATTTATTCTGTGCTCAGCAGGAGCTCAGAATTGGTCTCTTGCAGCCCCTACCTCCCTTGTTGGAGTTCAGTAGCTGCTGGGACAGAGAGTGTAAGGGGAACCACGTGCCATAAAGCCTCCAGGGTTTTTCGGCATCACAGTGTCCTATTCGGACATCCTTGTAGCCAAGGTTGCCCTGCTACTCTTGGTTGTACTGGGTGCTGTGCCAGCCCTGTGCGTAGTGCCCTGGTGCTGTGCTGTGGACTGGACTGTGCTGCTCTTGCCAGAGCTCTGACTCCTGTCATGATTTCCCCAGCAGATGCAGAATGCTGATTCCAGGTGTTCTCCTAAAAACTGTCCTGGCTTGCTGGCCGCATCCAGAGCTCTTGCTGTGAGAGCCTTTTGCTGATGTCTGCTGTTGTTGAGGAACAATTGATTGACTTCCTCCTCCTGTTACGACTGCCAAATCTCTTCTCAGTGTGGAGTCCTGCTGCAGGGCTGTGATTATGTTGACCTGTGTGGCTTGGCTGTGCTGTGGGTCCTTTGTAGACCAAGCCTGCAAGGTAAGCACTACTCTAGGAGTGCTGTAAGGAAGGTGAGGAAAAGGTGAGAACATCCCCAGCCTGCAAAATGAAAACACTGGGAGCTGCAATCTGCTTAAGGACCTTTGAAAAGAATCATCCTTTGTTTGTTATAAGAAGGGTGCAGGTGCCAGGCTTTGGAGTAGATGTTCCTCTTGCTGTAAGAGCAGCACTGAGAGGCTGCTCCTGCTGTCAGTCATGCAACATCCTGGCTGCTTGCCCTGCTCTTCCACTCCCCCAATGCATACAAGGGAAGGGGTTTCCCTCCAGGCTTCCTGATTTTATATCCTGTGTGTTTCCTGCTGGATGAGCAAACTTAAGCTGGTGGGCCCTTCCCTGCTCGTGCCAAGCTTCCTCACCTTTTGATGTGAAGGAGCTTTTTTGTGTGCCGCTAAGTGTCATCTCTAGGGATGCTGCTCTAAGCAGCTTGTGCACTTGCTTTGCCTCTATTCCTGATTTGATGCAGGGTTTCATTTTTCCTGGATCCCTATGGAGCACTTGCTAAAAGCAGGACCATGAAGCTTTTCTAAACTACCATCCAAGAGAGATAATGCTCCAACCCTGTGCATGCTGAGTGTGGTGGTGTCAGTGCTTAGAGCAGGAGGACTGGGCAAGAGAGACACTTAGCCCCAATAACCTCTGAGCAAGCAGCTTGCACGCTGCAGTGTAAGGAGTAGGGATGCTCCCAGGGCTGATGTAGTAGGATATCCTGTCAGCCCCTGGTGAGGAACCAGCTGCAGAGCCCTGAGAGGTGACTTGGGCAGCTCTGAGAGGTGCTGCTTGCAATTGCTTGGTGACTTACATTACCCAAGAGTTTCCTTGGTGGGGAGTGCTGATTGCGCTGTGTAGGTAAGCAACTGTAATTGTGCCCGGTGGGCAAAATTCCTGTATTTTTGAGCGCTGTGCTGCAAAGAGGTTAAGACTCCTGTCATGCAAAAGTGAGGAGGAGGAGGAAACGGTCAATGTGACCTTGAGAGACTAGCTCAAAACCCTAGATTTGAGACACACATGCTTCACTGGAGGAAAAGCTGAGTGCAGCTGAGAATACCGTCTGTGACAATTGGTAGGGGACAGATACAGTGCATGGGGGAAGGCAGGTGTTAATACTCCCTTATGCACAAGAGGATTAAAATCAGAGATAAACAAGAAGCTCTAACATGAGGTAAGCTTACTGATAAACAATGGAAAAGGGGATGAGAGCTGGGAGAGGTGCAGAGCTCCTGCTAAAAATGTATACCTGTGCAAAATGGACAAGATGGCATCTGGTCACTTAAACAGAGGGGAACATGGGAAAAATCAGAGTAAATAAGGATTCACCAGGAAGATTGGTCCATATTTCAGCCAAACCAGATGTCATGCACCTGAATGGGTCTCCTTAAAAGTGCTCGAAAGCCAAACTGATATTTGTCCAGTAAAGATTCTGTATGAATAATCACTCACCTAAAAACTGAAGTATGAGAGAGTCAACTTAGGGCAGACCCTTTGCAAGGGAAGTGCAGACCATGTGCCAGTAGCATAAACGGTGATCGTTGACATGCAGGAGATAACTAAGCAGGCAACTCCTGAAGAACTGCCCGTGTTCCACTGGGTTCCGTAATCCAGAAGCTGAAAATCACTGGTGTTGAGAGATGGTGGGCTCTCCATCCTTTGGTTTTAGTAAACACCCGTTGGGCATTGGTAGAGTTGCTACTGCTGGGGTGCTGGGTGATGGGTGAGGGAGCCCTGTTTTCTGAGACCTATTCCAAACCAGGGTTTGGTTGCCCTAGGGCCATTGCTCTGCAGAATATTCGCGTGAAGTCCAGCATCTCGTCAGTCTTACCACTCAACTTATTTACGTTGAATTTGCTGTATCACTACCAGCATATTGCCTACAGGAAACAAGGGAAGCCAAACAGTAAGCAGTTATTTCTGTATAAAGTACAAGCTGGCAGACAAACTTGATTTCTTTCTGATAGATTTACAGCCTAGAAGCTTGAAGAGAAAGTGACAGGTAGATATATTTGGAACTAGAGTGTTTGATTCGGTGAGTCATGAAATCAAACACTCAAAATTTAATGCAAATCGGGTTGGCTGTGACTCTGCTGTGCAGATTGAGAACTGATCAATGTGGAGAACTGTTGGATAGGTTTGGGTTTCCTCTTGGTGATAGAGGAGGAGATGACCCCTTGTCACGTACTAGGGCTGGATTCATGAATGGGACCCTAGGGATGTCCGTGTGGCTTGAAGACTTTTATAGTGTTTGTCAGGAGGTAAACAAGATGGGACTGGGGACCTCTCCTTAGTGTATTGGAAATGCTCGGTGCTCTGGCTGCGTTGGTTCCTTGCAGCCAGATGGAGGCAGTTGGGCTGTCTTCTTGCCAGCTGAGCTGCAGTGTCGTGTTGTGTGGGTGCCACTGTTCCATCAAACCTCCCTGAAGGCGAAGAGGACACTATCATCTCTTCCCTGATGGCCAGAGAGGGACAGATGTCCCTTGCCCAGGAGCACCTGGTCCAAAGAGTTGTGAAAACTGAGGTGGGAGGGCAGCAAGATGTGACATGGGAGCAAAACACAGAGCTGGAGTGACCAGAGATCCTTTAGACTGAGGACAGGTTAGTCAGCTGAGACGAGAGAAGCATGAACCGCATCATACCAGGGTTTCAAGCCCTGGTACAGCCCTTCTTGGTGTGGTACGTTATGTTCAGGACACCATACGACTTGAAAGCACTACCAGCAGATTGCAGGGAGTTCCTGTAGAAGAGGCGTAAAAAAGACCTAGCTGTCTGGAGTTAAAGCCGTATCGCCTGGCAAGGCAGACCGTTTCTGGTGGGCAAAGGCAGCGTGAAGGGCTTTGCTGATATTCAGAGGCAGAGTTTCTGGAATTGGGTATCCTGGATGATTTTGAAAGGGACAGAGTTGAGAAATGGACAAGTTACCTGATCTTCATGGAAGTTAGTGCCCAAAAGCCACTCTTCTTATTGAAAACCATGGATGAGAAAATAACCTCGAAGGAAGCAGTCTTGTGTGGCCTAGTCAAGGGAGGACTGTACAGGTGAAGTTGTGGAAATAAAATGCCTTGGTTTCACCTGCAACTTGAAGATTTCCCTGATGCTGAGTTTCCCCAGCTTGTGGAGTGGTTTTTCCCAGGAAAAGGAGTTCTTCAGATGACTTTGTTTCAAGCCTTTGAAATGAAGGAGCCGCCCAGTACTGAGCCCCAGGAAGTCAGTAGGAGTCTCCAAAATACGCGTGTCCCTTCAGGATCACCCTCTAGCAAGTTCAGGATAGAATGTCATGAGGAGATCCTCTCCTTTTGGGTGGGGAACCCAAGTTTCCTTTCCTTCCTGTTTTGCTTTTGAAGTGATCCCTGTATCTCCTGGATGCCTTTAGAAGAAAACTAAACTCAGGTTTCTCATGGCCTCAAAGGCTCCCTGCTGTTACATTCTGCTTCCATCCCTGCTGGGTACCATCCTAGCGCAGAGAAGTCACTTGTGCGCTCTGCTGTGCTTACGGCTGCGCTGGGAGCAGAACCAGGGGGTCCTGAGCAGCAGGATGGACACAGGCAGCAGTACGCAACCTGCCTGCAAAGCAATGCTCTGAGCAGCCAGGCGCTGGCCAGGACAGTGACGGTAACTGCCAACACCGTGGCTGGGAGCCGATACGCACAAAAAAGGGTGCGATGCCCTTGGCTGGTAGCTATTTGAGGCCTAATGCAAAGCCAGCTGGAAGGCCTTTGGACCCAGGGCAAAGGTGCGCTTCGTTTTTGCTTTGAAGAACCCGAGCTTGCCGGATCAAAAGTTGGGAGGCCTGGTGTCTGCTTGGCTAGCTCCTACAGATGATGAGACGTGCAGGGAGCTTGGGATGTTGATTGGAGGAGATGGAGGGGAGGCGGAGAGATACAAGGCTTTGGCCTGTTCACCTCCTTTCTGGTGATACAGGACTGATCTCTGTTGTGTGCTCCTCAGTGCTTTGCCCAGGCTTGTTTGAAATGCACCAGTAGCACATTTGCTTCTTGATGCTTTTTCTCTTGGCCTGCAGATCATGTTCCTCCTCACTGCACTCGGCATGTCAGCACTTTCTCTGGCCCTCTGCTGCCTGAAAGCCCCATGCCAGCTCTGAAGCATGACACAGGGCAGCTTTCCCACTGCTCTATCTGCAGGAGGAGTGCTGTTTACCCCTTTTCTTTGCTGGTGTACTCTGGGAAAGGCTTTTGGCTAATTTGCAAGCCACCTTCTCCCCATGTCTCCTGAGGATTTTCCCTCTTTGTTTGCCAAGAATTGAACTGTTCTTCATGTGGTCCGTGGCTGCAAATGCTTTGCACAGAGCTCTGCTGGGCTTCGCCACTGAGATGCAGGTAACCTTCGTGGCTCTTTAGGGGGTGACAAGGCTTTCTCAACCCTGGTGCCAGCTGCTCCGTCAGGGTCCCCAAATGCTCAGTGCAGGCAGTCTGTGCTACCCTGGCAAGCAGGGGCTCAGAGTGTCGTGTCTTCTGGGCTCAGGTCCCTGGCATCATGGTGTGGATCACCTGTGGTGCTTGGGAGACCAAGGCGACCCTAGAGAAGCAGGTCTGCAAGGGACAGGTCATGCTGCCAGCACCCTCTGAGGACAGGAACTAAACTGCACCTCATTTCTCTGAATGTCATGTCCCAGAGATTTAACAAATTTTGGGTTGGTGGTTTTGGTTTTAGTGGTTGGTGGGGTTTTTTTCAAGTCTGGAAATGTATAATCCTAGCCCTAGATGTGCTGATATCTGTTTTCCTGTCTCTGTGCCCCCAGCTTGTTGAGAGACTGTCACATTTCCGTAACCAAATTTGTCTCTACCAGAGCACAAACTTGCTGTTCTAATTACAGATGGGATTATTAACAGTGTGTGTGCTGTGGTAGAAAGTCATGCTCACTGTCAGAAAAGGACTTGGACACCTCAGGCTTATTCTTACTGCCCCCAGCCCTTGCAACAGCTTCCCACCAACTCTCTGTGCCTTGGCTCTCTTGACACACAGGAGTTCGTGCTGTTGTTAGCGTCTCAGCTTGGGCAGAGCCAAGCTCACCCTGTCCTACAGCCCTTGATGGGAAGGAGGGACCAAGAAAGGCACCTTTAATCGCGTCCTGGTACAGCACAGCCTGTGTGGTCACAGAAGGTGAGCTCTCTTACCTGCCGTGGCAGCGTAGGTATAAGGGACCTTCCCCAGAGGCAGGCAGTGTGACCTGAACAGAAAGCTTTGCAAAACCATCTCTGCCTTGGGTGGAGGCAGCACATCAGGTGTGTGTTTTGGGGGAGGGGAAGCAGTTGTTGCTGGAGAAGTCCCCTTCTCCCTCTCAGGCTGTTGGAATGGATTTCCTTTTGTAATTAGGAAGTACGCTGCTGAGGTGCGAGACTCTGCTAGCTGTGACCGCCGCCTTTCCTCCTGGCCTGTGCTTCCCTTAAAATGCTGCATCCAGCGTCAGCTGCCCCTGGGACCAGCCCTGCACCTTGCAGCATGGGACGCATTGCAGCATGCCCTGTCTGGCTGAGGGTCCCCTGGAGTGACTGTCCGAGACCAAGGCGCAAACCGAGCGTGAGGACAGAGGTATTGCCAGGCCCGTGGATTGCGCCGTACCTGGCAAGACTAGCCAGCCTCCGGCTCAGCCATTAGGCTCCTGGGAAAGGTCTTTGCAAAGAAAAACATCCTTGCAAGCTTTCCCAGCCTTCCCACAGGTCTAAAGCACTTCTGTCTCCATGGGGAGCCCCCTTTTGTGCTTACCAGCCAGGTGGGAGGCTGCGTACCTAAGGATGGTGCTGACTGCTGCTGTGCTAACGAAAAGGCGGTGTAAGCCTTGCACGTATGCCACACATTTTTCATCACTGGGTGTTCCGGCTGGGTTACTGGAGAGGCTAGGAAGGCTTATCTCCTTTCCCTTCCTCTAGGCTTCAGAAAAAAATACGTCTCTGGGATCTGTCTGTGTGAAATGTGGCTTAAATTACCCGTAGACTTGCAAAGTTTGTCTTGGAACACATAATGGCTTGTATAAATAATTATTCTGATGGGTTTGTGGGCAATGTGAGCGTATGAGCCTCATTTCTTTTAGAAGGACGACCAGAAAATGGGGCTATAAAACATGTAGGAATGAGGTAAACAGTTTGGTCTCTGCAGAGGAAAATCATTCTTCCTTGATCTGTTGCAAGTCTTTCAGTACTTCAGTGAAATAATAAGTAGTATTTGGCTAGCTTGTGCAACTTGCTTGGATGTTCAGAAAACCTCTGAAATTCCTCACAAAAGAACGTTAAGAAAACTACTCGCTGGAGATGTAAATGAGGGTCCACAAACAAAGCCTGGGAGTGAGTGAGCAATTTCAGTGTGAGAGGAGCAGTGAGATGAGGTCCTTCACTATTAATGACCCAGAAGAGATAACGTGCAGCGAGGTACCCAGAATCTGCCAATATCCTGAAGTCGTTCAGATGTGTCAGGATGAAGTAACTCCAGAGTGACACCGTGCAAAGTGGTGTGAGGTGATGGGAAAGTGGATGCTGAGAAGCATGCAGCTGGGAGTATTGAAAGGAGCGATTTGTTCTGGCATACGGCTGACTCCTAAAACACTGTGGCTTCTTGGGCCAGCAACATCGCAGCCCGGTTACAAAGATGCTTTTCTTCAATACTCAAAGATACCATCAGAGAAGTAAATCTTTTCAGCCACACATGGGAGTAGCATAGGGAGAGATGCTGAGAGCATCAGGATGCTGTTCTGTCAGTCAAGGTCATTTCCTCACCCAGGATATCATCTGCGGTTCTGGTCGCCTTTCCAGAGGGTGGAAGAGAGGATATATTGGGAATGTGCGGTGAGAGTGGTTAGAGCTGGAAGATACCTTATATCTTGGGAAGGAGAGGGTATTTAATAGCACTGAGTTTTGTAGGTCTAGAAAAAGCAAAGGCTTGTATTCTTCGCCCCTTACTCACTTTGCAAGGAGAACTGCAGGCTGTAGAGTTGCGGGGAGATCGTACTCTCTCACATCTGAATCTCAT
This sequence comes from Baryphthengus martii, assembly GCA_013396935.1. Classification (NCBI taxonomy): domain Eukaryota; kingdom Metazoa; phylum Chordata; class Aves; order Coraciiformes; family Momotidae; genus Baryphthengus; species Baryphthengus martii. The sequence continues at coordinate 67,174 of VWZK01001980.1, read as the reverse complement.
TGCTGCCGCATACCATTTACAACATAAACGTTCAGAAGGCTCCCAAAAAGGAGTGAGCGGTCTTTCTCTTTGCAGTAAGTCCATCTAGGTTGGCACTTCAGAAGTAAAAACAGAGGTATAACAATTCATGTTCCAAAGTGTGTGACTTTCCTTTGAGTCTCATCCTGTCGGTTTTTTCCGACCCATTCCCTGGAGTTTCTGAGTCTCGTTAATTTGACCAGGGTGAATTACCGTCTTTGGCTCTCCAGTTGGTTCTCAACTGTGATCCTGTGATTTGGCTTGTTTTTCCTGATTTGCTGTTCGTTTTTCTGCTCCTGGCAGCCCTGCCACAGCTCTACCTGTGAATATCTCTTAACAGGCTGCTTGGTGGCTTTCCAATTTGGCTGACCCCCTTCAGTGCCTGTACCCAGCTGGCCTTCTGCTTGTTGTGGTGCCCTTTGTCACCAATGCTTCATCTGATGTGCAGCAGTGCATCCATACCGTCTGAGCCAGGAGGGACTGCTCTGAAGCTGAGCTCTCTAGGACACCGCAGCAAACACATGGGTGGTCATTATCCAGCCCGTGTTGTGCTGTGATGCTGATAAATCTCTGCAGCCAGGCGGGAGCTTGCCAGGATATATCCATGAGCTGGAGGAAAGAGCTCTGTGCCCTCTCTGCTAATGTCACTGTCCAATGTGGAGCTAGAAGGGCAGGGGCTGGTGGCAGGGATCATCTCTGGGACGAGAGGTTGAAATCAGCACAGGGCAGTGGTGGTTTTCTTGTGCTTTGGGTGAGTGACTGCTCTTTAGCCCAGCCCACCATGATGACATTTCTGGGCTTGGGTCAACAGCCCCTGAGCACTGCCCTGAAGTGATACTGTGCCAGCCAACCTTTCTGCGTGGTACACGGTGCTAGTGAGGGATTTGGGGTAGTTGGTGGGTGCTAGGTAAGAGGGGTGGTTCAGGGGTCAGCAGCCTGGGTAGATCTTTCCATCGGTTATTGACGCTTCCTTCTGCAGCTGATGGAGTTTTCTCTCCCCTATTCCACGAAGTGGTCGTGTTTCTGTTGTTGGTTTGTCGTTTCTAAACCATGCTGGTAATGCTCATTTTGCATTTATCCATTGCTAGCATGATCTTCTCTATGTTTCCTGTGGAGCTGCTCTGCACAGAAGGATCTCCCTATGTCCAGGCAGTGATGCTGACCCAAAACCAGCTGTGGGTCTCATACAAATTCAGGGAAGACATCGAAGCAAATAAAATGTTTGACCAGCTAAATGGTAGAGCCTAAGCTTCCTCTCTGCCCTCTGTGTGGTTACGTCTAGATGCATCCAAGTCAGCGGAAGGAAAGAAGCAAAGCAGAGGGTGTAACCAGTCGCTGATGGGGTGCCCTGGGGGCTGAAGTCTGCAGTGAGCAGAGGGTGGTGATTCAGCCTGATAAAGCTGATGGCGTGCAGCCAGGCAAAGGAAATTGTGGGATTGTGATGCAGTAACTGTCCCACAGCAGTTTGTTTCCATCATCTGGATGTGACTTCATGCCCCCACCACCCCACCCTTTTGTTCTTTCCTGTACCTAAACATTCTGCCTGATGAGGGGAAGGTGCTGAGACACCTTGTCCTCAGGAAGAGGAGTAGTCCATGAGAAAGAAGTGCACCTAAATGGTCTGAGAGTGGGACAACAAGGAATGGAGCTCTGGGACAGTGCATGGTGAGACCACAGCTGCTGAAGCACTCGGGCTCTTCCAGCACGCCCTAAATTCAGCAGGCTTCTCTGGATGACCTTGTCCCTGAACACTGACTCCCAGGGAAACCCTGTAGTGTGGAGGAGCCTGAGACAGCAGGCAAGGTTGGCCTCTAACTCCAGACAGGGCTACTCTGTTGCTCAGCTGATGTACATCTAACTGTTTCTTCCTCCCCTTTCCCTAGGGAAGACGATGAAGTTGTAGAGATGCTTCCCTACGTGATCGCCACCCTGGGCTCATCAGGGGCCACCTGCAAAGCCTCAACATGCAACAACAGCACCAAGGACTACTGCTACAGTGCCCGCATCCGCAGCACTGTGCTGCAAGGGCTGCCCTTTGGTGGGGTGCCCACCGTCCTAGCTCTTGACTTTATGTGCTTCCTTGTAAGTCTACCTGCCGTTGCTTCAGCACCTTCTCCCCTAATTAGCCTGTGAAGAGAGGACTGTGGTTGGGTGGTTAGAGCTGAGAGCCCCAAATGCCATCCTGGACTTTGCTGCTGGCCGACTTTATGGCCCTGATTGCATCCCTTAGCCACTGTGGACTTAGCCGCTATTGATTTAACTCCAATACCACTGCACAGAGCCCATGGAAGGGTGTTGCAAATTTTCCTTCAGGACATGGGTCAGATTAGGCCAGTCCTGCATCCCAGAACTTCTGCTTATGATGCCAAGTCCCTGCAACTTTACTCACCCAAAAGCTTTGCTTGTTCCTCCTTAGGAACTGCAGGACTTGACTACAGATACTGTAGCCGTAATCTCGCACCGGAGGGCCTTTTGATCCTGTGCCTCACTTAGCTACTGTGTGTTGTGTCCTGGACCTCTACCTCCCACAGCCATCCAGATAGCCTGTCTTAACAGCCACAGGGAACTTCTGCTGTCCCGTGGCTTCAGTGCGCTGTTAACTGAGCAGCCCTATCCCCTTCTGCCCTCCCTGTTCTTGTAGCTCTGCGTGCAGAGGACAAGGACAGAGCAGGACAATGCCTCATCTCACAGCCCCTCCTTTGCTCTCTTCCAGGCACTGTTGTTTGTCTTTTCAATTTTGCGTAAAGTTGCTTGGGACTACGGACGCCTGGCCCTGGTGACCGATGCTGACAGGTAAGCATGGGAGAGGGGTGGGAAAATAAGGCATGAGTGGTGCCCTTCTTTGCTTTGGGGCAGAAGGGATAACTCCCTTTGCATGTGCCTGAGGCAGGTAGGGAAGAGAGGCGAGCATGCCAGTTGTATCCCCTGAGCTCCAGGAACAGGAAAGATCCTTGCTTACTGGCTTTTTTTTGTGTGTGTTACAGCATCCTTCTCCCAATACAGGCAGTGGTGCCTGCTGGCTCCATATCATTTATGATCCCTACAGTTAGAGGCGTGCAGGGGCCCTTACAGAGGAACAGCAGGTAGAGGGAGGAGAGAGGAAAAGAGTTCAGGAAGGGTCAGGACTGCCACCGTGAAGGCTTTGTCAAGCTTCTGAAGGTGTCTTTGTGGCTCTGCTGGATGCAGTTCTGCTTAAGAGCACTTGAAAGCAGTAGGCTGTGCTTCCAGGTGTGGTACCACTATACTAATGTGAATTTAGCTCACATCCCAGGTGCTGACGAGGCAGTCTGGGTATGGATCCTTCCTGCCCAGTGCATTAGTGGACTGCGGTGTCCGTTGACAAAAGTCAAGGGCCACTGGGGATGGCAGCTCCACAGCGGAGTGAGAGGCTGTTCTCACTTTTGCTGTCAGCAGGAGGAAGGACAATAATTATTTTCTTCCGGTGCAGAATGAGGAACTCTACTTGATTAAGCTAGAGAGGTTGTCCAGGTAGTCCACCTCTCTTCAGGGGTGGCTCGCTGTGCCGGTAGCGCTTTGTCATGCGCTGGAGGCAAAGTGTGGCTTCTGAAGGCTGGCTGGGGTAGGTGGTGGTTCTTGATCAGCTTTGCAAGCTTGTCATGTCCAAAGGCTTGACTGGGGCTGCGCTCCAGCCTCTTTCATTCCTTTGGCAATACAGATTCGAGCGAGCTGCTCTTGAGCACTCTGTGTATGACAGTGGAAATAGTTTGCTTCCAGCACTGAACCAGGAACCTCTCCTGGTTTAGATAAGCACTCCTGGATGGCATTAGATAAGCAGCTGTGTCCCTGTGGCTCCTTTGCCTCTCCTTTCCTTTCTTGGCCTGGGTAGCTGGGGAAATCAGCAATGTAGGGGCCTCGGGGGAGAGCAAGGAGATGGGAATAGCTGGATGAGGCCTCGGTGGGGAGAGGGCAACAGCTCCTTGGGGTTGAGCTATCTGGTCCTAAGTGCTCGCTGGTAGCCACAGGGGCTGCACAGCTCTTGGCTTTCAGTGTGGGAAGAGGGCTGGCCCTTCTCAGAGGTGATGCTCGAGCACATTGGGTGCAAGGGAGTGGGAGCAGTAGCTGTAGGCAGAAAGGCAGAGGGGTGCCAGCTGTTTGGTGAGGGAGAGCTAGTAAGCGTGGGGAGAGGGACAGCATGGCTGTGGTCAGGGCTGTGGATCACCGTGCCTGGGATCCTAGGGAGTACTGGTTGCCTGAATGGGGAAGAGAGGTGTAGAAGGGAGCTCAGATGGTAGCTGGGCAGCTGCGGCAGGGTGTCCTGCCTGTCCGTCAGGAGCTCCCTGGGACACCCATGGTGTGGAGCCAGGCTACCTTCCCAGTAAAGCCAGCTTCCCTTGAGCTGGCAACAGAACATTCTGCCCCTGGGCCAGCAGGGGCTTTGGGGTGTTGTGGCTTGGGGCAACACTAGGCTCTGGAAGGAAGGTCTTCTCCAGCCTCACCATTGGCAGGTTTCTCTTCCTCAGGACAGCGTGGAGGGAGCCCTGTTGGGTGCACAGCCCCCTGCAACAGGAGACCTGGCGCCTGCTCCCCGGGTTGTAACCTTTCCTTTTGTTTCTGTGCCCCCAGGCGCCGACGCTGGCAGACGGAGCGAGAGGAGCGGGAATAGTATGTCATTTATTTCAGGGTCTTGTTTCTTCTTCTTGCTCGCACTTTCTTTCTCCTTTTTCCTTACGGTTTTCTGTCTGTCTTCTGAACTAATCAAAGTGGCTGGGAGTTTGGGCTTGGATTTGTGCCTCTCAATGGATTCATGCTCTTCTCACTTTTTCCCCCCTCCCCTTTGTGTTGGCCACTACCACAGCTGGAGGTACCCTGATTTTTCCTTTAGTAGCTCTTAAAAGCTCTCTGATGCCAGCAGTGCTGAGGAGGTCCCAGCCCTGATGAAGGTGGAGGGTGCCATGTCACATACCCTGCTCTGCCATCTGTCCAGCTGATGGAGAAACTAAACCTGTTTGCCTGAGCCCACAGCATGCTTGTCACCGAGGTGCAGGGGACCTTCCTTTACTTGGTCCCTCTGGGGTCAGGGTGCCACAAGGGCTGCTCCCGTGCCAGCTGCAAGGGCAGGCAGATGCACAGAGAGCATCTGGCACGCAGTTGTGAGACCTCTCTTTTTGCTTTACCCCTTGAGGTTTCCAGGACCAGGACAAGTGTTGGCCTTTGTCCCTTGCCACCTATGCTCAGCAAGGCAACACTTTTCTCTCCCCTGCAAAAACAATTCCTACCTCAGCGCCACTGAGAACATCCTCCAGCACCTTGGCCTGGCATTACCCATTAAGCACTGCCATGGACCCTCCCTCTCTGCTCTTTCCTCTTTCTCTCTGCTTTTACGCCTAAGAGCATTGTCCGCGCCTTGCCAGCTGGCCGAGTGGTACACGCCACAGAGGACGTGATCAGCTGGAGGTGCAGAGCCTGCGATACGGTCGCTTTAGCCAGGCTGACATGTGTCTGAGGCCAGGGCAGCAAGCTGCAGCCTCACTACTCATGCTCCCATCCCTTGCAGAGCAAGGGCCTACCACTGCTACTGCCTTGAGGGAGTACAGGGATGCTCCTGGTTTTGTAGTTACTCCTTGCTCCTAAAGGAGCAGAGCAGATGGAGTTGTGAAAACGGAGGTTGTGGTAGCTGTGGTACTTAGCACAGAGGGGAACCCTTGCTCATGCCTGAGTCCTTCGCTAGTGGTTGGCCCTGCTTAGGTGTGTCTGGCAACTTTTCACTGCTAACGCCTTGCTGGGAGAGTAAGACAGAGGTAGCAGAGCCGTCATGCTCTGAGGCTTTTCACGGAGGCCACCTTAGTTATCCTCACGAGTGCTCGTCTTTCTCCAAGGGGCTGCTTCTTCCTGCTCCCGTTCTTCATCTGAGCTTGCTGAGTTCTCTGCTGACACACTTCTCCCCCCATCCCACCACCTCAAACCTGCTGCTTGAGCTGGTACAGTGTTGGTAGCCAAAGCTTCCAAAAGCCTGCAGAGCTAAGTGAGGAAACCTTGTCCTGGCGGTGCTCCTCCAAAGTTGGTGACACTTTCCCATCCCAGCTGTTCCCTGTGCAGGGGCACAGTGACAGGTGGTGGGTTAAGGACATGTATAAGCCACCTGATGCTCCTAACCCCAGAATGTGCAACATCGCTCTTGGTATGGGAGGGCATCCTCCTCTGCTGTGTCCCCTTGCCTGAGAACCTGCAAGTGCCCCTTGCCAGGGCTTGCAGTAGCCATTGGCACTCTTAGTTGGTGACTCAGTCTGCACCAGAAGGTTGTGGTGACCTATCTGCTCCTCCCTGTGTAAGGGCAGTGATCACAGAGCGCTGTGGGGCTTGCCACCCACACAACCACCTCCTGCCTCACGCTGCAGCAAGCCCACTACAGCGCATACCTGGCCTCTGCTTCCAGAGCCTGTGATTCCCTTGGCCTGAGGCTAGCCGTGCCTCGGACCCCGTCCTTCTCCTTTGCTGGCAGGGCTGGCACCAACCTGGGGCAGCGGGCAGAGTCCCACCTTAATCTTCTTGTGGTTTAGGGCAACCTTGCCTCCACCCACTTACTTTGTACTTTGCTTTAAAAAGCCTCCAGCTTGGGGCAGGTACTGTCGGAGCTCCCTCCCCAGCTTCCCATCTTTGGCAAGGTTTGGCCTCCTCTGTCTTCTCAGGATGTCCGTTCATTCTGATTATCGTCTCTGCATCCCCCCTGAATGGAGCTATGTTAGCCTGGTCACCTCATAACGTGGCACTCTTCCCAGTTGTTCCCTCCAGTGCTGCTTCTGCTCTGCTCTCTGCTTTTCCAGTACTGAGAAGCCAAAAGTACACTGTGTTGTCATGCTGGGCTCTGGGCTGTGGACAGCAGAAATTCACCCTTGCTCTCTCTTGCCCAGTTGCAAGGCCCCTGGGATTTTAGAGGGCTGAAGATATGAGAGCTTGGTTGAAGCTCACTCTGTTCCTCCAGCAAAGCAGGGGGGTTGGCCTGCACACCACTGTCTAATCTGCACTGCTGTAGTCCCATGACCTTCAGCTAATCTCCTTACCCCTCTCTCTGTTACTTCCAGCTAGGGGCTCAGCAGGTGTTGCTGTGCTCTGAGGGAGGCCACATGTCCCATCCTCTTTCCTTTGGCAGGGTCACAAAGGTCTCTGCTTGTTGTTCTTCTGATAGTCATCCACCACATTTTAAGCACTCATCTCTCAGCCGCTGCTTCTCCGGGTTCTTGTCCATCTGATCCTCCTTGAGCCTGTACTGGTTACAGGGAGACCATGTTTTCATCTGTTTCTTTTAGGGTTTTTTGTTGTTTTTTCCTTTGCTTCTAGCCTTCAGATCAGCTATAGCCCTTGCACCTCCACGGTCCCAGCCTGCTGTTGTAATCTTGCAAGTGCTGTTTAATTTAGGTTTCTGGACCATTTTCTTGTCTCCTTTGCCAGCTGCCCCTCTGCCTCCATTTGTAGTGGGGGTCATTGTCTACCTTGGATATTTCTGCTGCAAGTTCTTCATCTAGGTCCCTGCCTGTGCCTGGAGTAAAGCGGTCTGGGATATTCACCGTTCTTGTTTTCCTGTCCTTCAGCCCGTGGTCATTCACTTCTAGCTGTTTGCCCCACTCTTGCTGGAGGGCTTTCCTAAGCAAGGGCTAAGGTGAGGCTGTGGAGCAGGTTGGGCTGAGCCTGACTCCAGGCAGCACAGCCACTGGGGCTCAGCTGCGTTCGTCCTCCTCCTGGGTTTCCCTGCACTGAAGCACTAAGGGTGGGGACGACTGATGTAGTGGGATACGGCCCATCAGACTCCCAGACTCCCTCTTTCCTGAGGGGAGAGACACCCTCCAGGATGGTAGCCCCTGCCCACACCTCTCTGGAGCGCCGAGGCTGCCGCCTCAGGGCCGCACTGCACCCAGAGGGGCTGCAGCACCCTCTGGTTCCCACCTCCTCTCCTCTATCTAAACCCTGTGCTAAAGAGACCTCATCTCCCTGCCATGGCAGCCGCTGTTAACCCCTCCTCACAGGGGCTGCTGTGTAACGCAGGTGCCCCTCAGAAGGTGCTGAGCGAGTAGCATCCGTGGCCAAGCCTGAGGGAGCTGCTGGGCACAGGGTGCCATCTGAGGAGGAGTCTCGACTTCCTGCTACCTCTGCTCTCTGATCTCACCTCTCTCCATCTCGCCTAGAGCAAACTGACCTGAATTAACCTCTGACCTTCTGAGTGCTCTTGGTTCCTGGCCGAGCTGCCTCCTCACGTCTTCTAACTTTTCTCCCTCGCTTCCCGCTTGTCATTTTAGCGTAGCCTCCGCCCTGCACTCCGACAGCCATGACCGCTATGAGCGCCTCACCTCTGTCTCCAGCTCTGTGGACTTCGACCAGAGGGACAATGTGAGTAGCAGCAAGTCAAATGCATTGCCATCGAGTGGCCAGGACCCCGCATCTTGTCTGCACCAAGAGCTCTTCAGAAGAAACAGTTTGCCCATCCCCAGGCCTTAGGTCCCACACCTTGTAGTATGTGAGCATGGTGTAGAGCTCAAGAAGACGTACCTCCATGGCTTCTAGACATGTGCTTAAACAAGTAGGCTGTGCATCCCTGTGGCTTAAGACATGTGTCGAACCTGTCGTCTCAATATTACAAACAGTGCTTACCAGCTCCTCCTCACCCTGCTATTTACTGCTGTTTTCCTCTCTAAAGGGAAGGCACAGCTCAGTAGGGTAATGAGGTGTGGTGGAGCTCCCAGGAAATATTCTTCCCTAAGGTGTCCCTTTGAGGAGCACTGACTTGACCCAGCCTGCCTTCCCAGTCCCTGCAGAGCTCCTCTTATCCAGGATGATGGCTGAAGTACCTGTATAGTGAATTTTCTGGGTGTCCCTAGGCTATGGAGAGCTTCCATGCTAGCCAGGAGTCCATGGATCGTCTGGGAGGTTGAGCTGCCAGTTGGTAGGGCATAGCCACATGGCAAAATCCAGCCTGTGTTGTGCTCCACGGAGTACCTCTTTCATCTTCTTCACCTTGGTCCATCCATGGCTCTGCACATCTGGGTGCTCATGGTCTGTGCCCCTGAGTCAAGTCTGTGGAGGTACAAGGACACCAGCCTGGTCCCCTGAGCCTTTGGAAGAGGGAGCAGGGATAAGGGAACACAATGTGATGTGAGACTCTCCTGTCTTTCTGCACAGGGTTTCTGCTCCTGGCTGACAGCCATCTTCAGGATAAAGTAAGTGCTCCAGGACCTGCACGGGGGACCCACGTGGGTAAGGAGGAGAGGCGGTGCAGGGCATTGGGACACCCAGTGCAGTGTAGCTCTGAAGTTGCTGCCCTTGCTGCAGCCCCTTCTCTGAAGAGCGCAAGCAAAAGTATATCCTGTGGAGAGGACAGACAAAGATGGGACAAGATGAGGGACTTTCTAGATTCAGAGTGCTGTGGGATAGTGTCAGTCAATCTGTATCCTCAGCAGGGGAGGCAAGGCCCACCAGGAGGGTGTGAGGTGGAGTTCGTGTGTGTCCAGCTGCCTGTCCTGAGGGGCAGAGGACAGGGCTGTGGGCAGTGGGGCTGCAGCAAGCATTGCATGGGCAGCTTTCTGCCCAGGCTGCTCCATGGTTGGATGCTGGTCTCCCCACCCCAGGGGCTGGCTACAGTTCTTTAGGGCAGAACCAGGGGTGCTGCCTGGACTCAAAGCAGAAGGGCAGCCATGACCCTGTGCTTTTCTCCAGCACTTAGGGGACTGTAGAAGATTGCATGACGGCCTTTCTCTCCCCGGCAGGGATGACGAGATCCGGGACAAGTGCGGGGGTGATGCGGTGCACTACCTGTCCTTCCAGAGGCACATCATCGGGCTGCTGGTGGCCGTGGGCGTGCTTTCCGTGGGCATCGTGTTACCTGTCAACTTCTCAGGGGACCTGCTAGGTGAGAGTAGGAAGCTTTTGGCCGGGCTAGGGGAGCTGCTTTCAACACCACATTCCAGACCACTGGGGAGCAGTGGAGGACGGGCCAAGACTTAACACGGACAAACCCTGACTGTTATCCTGCTTTGGGTGTGGCACATCCAGAGGGTCATCCTGGGCAGCTTGGGTTTTGGGGTGTTCCGCAGGTGAGATTCCTGCCGTAGTCCACCCCAGCGGTGCTTTGTGCCAGTCAGTATAACTGAACATGCTCGTGTCTGCCTCTTTCTCTGTAGAAAACAACGCCTACAGCTTCGGGAGGACAACTATCGCTAACCTGAATTCCGGGTATGTGTGGGCAGGGGTATGATGGATAATTGAGGCCTTCAAGGGGCTATTTCATAAATGTCCACTTGCTGCAGAGCCTCACCTCCTTGAAGGTCGCATTGCTGCCCTTGCTGTGAGGCTGCTGTCCCTACTCCAATTTCCAGGCTGAGCTCCTGGAAGTTGGTTGCAGGGCATGTGGGTGCTGTGCTGGTTACACCGCTCGTGGCCCCAGCTCTTTCAGGGCCTGACCAGCCACACGCGGACTTGTAGCGGCCACCTTGCGTTGATCTTTGCGGTCTCCCTTGTGACAGGAATAACCTGCTGTGGCTGCACACGTCTTTTGCCTTCCTGTACCTGCTGCTGACAGTGTACAGCATGCGCCGGCACACCTCCAAGATGCGCTACAAAGAGGATGACTTGGTGAGCAGGATCTGGCCGCTCTCCCAGGCACATTTTCCCGTGCCCTTCGGTCAAGTCAGGTGGCCTTGGAGAGAGTGCTGAGCACCCCAGTTCCCACAGCAATTTGGGGTTGTCTCCATTTGGCTGTTTGTTTTGTTTCGTGTTTCTCTTGCTGGCCAAAGGCAGATCTCCTCTAGAGCAGCAGCCCTCGCTGCCTCGGGGGAAACAGGAGAGGCCTGCACTGGGTGAACATTGAGGGTGGGGGGGACCCCATGCCTTTCTCAGGGGTTGCTCCAGCTGCTTTTGCCTCCTTTGTTTCTTAAGGATACCCCTGTTTCTGTTTAGGTAGCTGTAGTATAAGCCTGTCCATCTGCAGCACACCAGGAAGCCGCATGCCAAGAGCAAGCGGAAGCGTAGGAGACGGGGAGCCCTGGGTGTTAGAAGTGATGAGGCTGCCCTTTTTCCCAATGCTGAGTTGAGCCTGGTAGAGGTTTTGCTGCAGTCTGGTCTTTCGCACCATCCACGCCTACCTGCCCTCTCCTTCTTTGTCCGTCCTTCCTTCCTTCCAGGTTAAGCGAACCCTCTTCATCAATGGGATCTCAAAATACGCTGAGCCAGAGAAGATTAAGAAGCATTTTGAGTGAGTCTCACTGTGTCCCTAATTGAAGGCCACTCTGTAATCCGAGTGTTTTTACTGGGCTAGTGAAAATGTTAATTGGAATGGCAATAATACATCAAGAGCATAAAGCTAGTCAGAATTGGTGAACGCTTTTCTTTTGGGCATCTCACTCTATTTTTCTGCACAATTTTTTATCTGACCATTCAGTGTCCTTGGTTTTGTGCCTTGGGAAATGCTCAGCTATCTCTTGCAGAGCCACAGGGGGTCAGCATGGTAGGCAGTAGACAGAGCATGTCCTGAGATGTACTCAAGTTGAGATATGAGATGCAGGCAGGACAGGCTCAAGCAGTGATTGGGGGATGTTGAGCGGCTGCTTTTCCCCTGATCGCAGTCCTCGTAGTAGAGTATATTTTTCTTTTTAACAAAAAAAATTATTTCCTCTTCCTTTAGGACCTCAGTGAATGCACTGTCAGGGCCATGTTTAGAAGCACCAAGGGGAGAGGAGAGATGCTTTGTACCCTTTGGGAACCCTTCCGCCTCTTTCCGACCCCAGGTCCTGTGGCCTTTGAAGGCAGAGTTTGGGGTGGGGTCAGAGAGGTGCCTTGCTGCCACAGGACGAATGTCCAGAGAGGCTGCCTGTGCCAAAGCCTGGAGGATGTAGCATTTGCCCCATGTGTTGCTTCCACCGTAAGGGACAGAGCCTGCAGCCTCCCAGCAAGCTCTTGCTATCTGTCATAGTGCTCGTCCTAGAGCAGGAGAGAAGTCCTGGATGGGTGGGGTTTGCTGGAGGGTACAGCTTTTGGTGCCGGGTGTGATGAGCTGGTGCTTTTCGTCCACAGGGAGGCCTATGCCAACTGCACCGTCCTGGAGGCCCGTCCCTGCTATGATGTGGCCCGGCTGATGTTCCTCGACGCAGAGAGGTAACCCCTGGTTTGGGACAGAAGCCAGGGTGGGCCAATGCTGTGGGCTCTCCCTTAAGTCTGGTGCCACAGGAACTTTTCTGAGCCACCCTCTCTTTTTTTTTTTTTCTTTCTCTCTTTCTTTCTTTTCTTCTCTTCTGGTCTCCTGTTTCAGGAAGAAAGCTGAGCGTGGGCGAATCTACTTCACCAACCTGCAGACCAAGGAGAACACCCCATCCATGATCAACCCCAAGCCCTGTGGCCACCTGTGCTGCTGTGTCATCAGGGGCTGTGAGGAGGTGGGAGGAGAGATGGAGGTGTTGGGTGGTAGGTCACTTGGGGGCTTGGGTCCCCAGATCTGTGCTCTGATACCTGTCCCTCTGCCCAGGTGGAGGCCATTGAGTACTACACCAAGCTGGAGGAGAAGCTTAAAGATGACTACAAGCGGGAGAAGGAGAAGGTGAATGAAAAACCTCTGGGGATGGCCTTTGTCACTTTCCACAACGAAACCATCACAGCCATGTGAGTGCAAAGGATCCTGTCCTCCTCAGGAAGGTGACCTTTCCCAGCTCTCACCTTAAATTAGAGGGATGCCAACGTTAAGGCATCCCCCTCGGCTTGTCCCTGACAGTGTCAGCATCTCCTTCTTTCTCTTCTTGTCCAGAATCCTCAAAGATTTCAACGCTTGTAAGTGCCAGGGCTGTGCATGCCGTGGGGAGCCCAGGGCCTCCTCTTGCAGCGAATCCCTCCACGTCTCCAATTGGACCGTCAGCTATGCCCCTGACCCACAGAACATCTACTGGTGAGCAGCTCTGTAGGTCTTAGCAGACCCTGGTGATGGGAAAGGGTTGCACTCTCCGTCTCCCTCCCCATCTGCTCCTCTGGTAGCTGAATGAGTTGCTCTTGCTGAAGTCCAGCCTGACTGAGCTGCAGGTCTGTTGTGACATGGAGGGGGAAAGCCTTGGGCTAGCGCCCCGAGTGCTGTTCACCTGGACTGGGCTATGGTGTGTACATGGACGCCTGGACCCGCCCTTCTCCCCTATGCAGCCACTGTGATGCCCTTCTTCCCTCCCTTCCAGGGAGCACCTCTCCATCCGGGGTTTCATCTGGTGGATCCGCTGCCTCGTGATCAATGTGGTCCTGTTCATCCTCCTTTTCTTTCTCACCACCCCTGCTATCATCATCACCACTATGGACAAGTTCAACGTCACCAAGCCTGTGGAATACCTCAATGTAAGGCCTTCAGAGACAGGTGCAGGATGGGTATCATGGGGACCACTCTGAGACACCACAGCCCCTGCAAGGGACGGGGTAGGGAAAGAGATTGTCAGCGCTCCCCGGGACCTGTGAGCCTGACTGAGGGAGGCCAGGGTGCGGCGGCAGCCACTGTGCTGGGAACACAATGTCAGCAGAGGCAGCTGTACCTGTGGCTGGCGCAAGAGCTGCCGCACCATGTAACGCAGTCTTTTCTCTGCTTCGTTGCAGAACCCCATCATCACCCAGTTCTTCCCCACTCTGCTGCTGTGGTGCTTCTCTGCTCTGCTGCCCACCATTGTGTATTACTCTGCCTTCTTCGAAGCGCACTGGACCAGGTAAGGACACCAGCGCCTGTTCTTAGTCACACCAGCGCACCGTCTGGCCACTGGACACCTCTCCCTGACACAGACCTCCTGGCTGGATCCTTCTGCTTGAATTTCTGCCTTCTGCTCCAAGCATGGTGGTGTTACGTTGTACCTCTTGGATACCTGGGGTGCACCATGGACCGCTGTTCTGCCAATCCTTAGCTGCTGTGCAGCATGGTTGTCTGAGCAGAGCTTTTACGTAGATCTGCAAGAAGAAAGCTGGGAGGGGTTTGGGCTGGTCACTGTGAGAAATTCTAGTAGCGAGGGAAGTGTTGGCTCAGGTGAGCAGGCAGGGGTGGTGTGCCTGTAACCATGCGTACAGGTACGCGTGTGGTGTGCCCATACCGTAGCTTTTCCAAATCTCCTGAGCTGCTATGGCATCTGGCTGTTGGGAAGGGATTTGAAATGCGAAGCGCTAGAAGAGTGCTGCTTGTGAGGCGCATTCCCCACAGGATGTGCGATGTAAGCTTTATTTTCTGCTTTATGTTGCTAAGACTGGTGGGGAGGATGTTGCCAGCTCTGAGGATTGCAGGTCAAGAGAGATAATTGCAGAGAGTCCTCTAAAGGTACAAGGGCTGGGAGGGCCTGGGAAACAAGTGGGGAGGAGCTGGGAGTCAAGAACAGACCTCACATGTGCTAAAGGGAAAGGGAGCATGTTCATGTACCAGTAATGGACAGGGTCGAATTCACATTAGACGGTGGGAAGCTTGTTCTGATGGAAAAAATGACAGGAGTACTGCTTCTAGTTGATCTGATAGTTGAGGATGTCCCTTCTTACTGCAGGGTGGTTGGACTAGATGACCTTTGGAGGTCCTTTCCAACCTGGGGCATTCTACGGTTCTAAGGCTGACAAGGTGACAGTGAAAGGTTGACAGCTTCTCTTTCCCCTCAGATCCGGAGAGAACAGGACAACCATGCACAAGTGTTACACCTTCCTCATCTTCATGGTCTTGCTGCTGCCATCGCTGGGCTTGAGCAGGTAGGAGTGGTGGGATGTGAAAGCAAGTGCAGAGACGTGGAGCATGGGAAGGGTTAAGATGCAGCCCTGATAGTTCTCCTACACTACACACTTTCCTTGATGCAGAAGTGCCCTGCCACCTTCCCCTTGGGTAGGTGACATTTAGTTCTGGCTAGAGGGCCAGGACAGGTCAGACTATACCTGGGTCTCAAGGAGCTTGAATCAATCTGCAGATGCATTGACCTGTGCCTTGGTGTTACAAATAACACAGCAGAAAGTGGTACAGTTGATAGACACGTGTGAAGAGTCTGCTGAAGGTCTGCTGGTGAAGGAGGTACTCCCTACCTCTATGCTCAGTGTGCACTCTGAATTTTGCACAAAACTAGTGAATTCCCCATTTGAGCCAGAATCGAGTAGGTTGCACTGCTGGCTGAGCGGGGTAGTTGTATGTAGGCTGCAGCAATGCTCAGCTGTTTGGACGTGAGCCCCAAATCTTCCTGCAGGGGCTGTAGAAGTGTCCTGAGGCAAACAGTGGTGTGTCGGCTGGCAGCCATCAGCATAGGCTCCCAGCACTGAGCTGTGACTGAGTAGGAAAATATTATGAGGAAGGAAAAACTGAGGGATGGGAGTGGGTCTGGAGAGTCCTCACTGTGGTACGGAGTTACTTGCACATTGTAGGGTGGGGGTTCTACGCCTCTTTGAATTCAGTACTAGGGATACAGCCCCTCAGTGGTGAAGTCAGGCAGCAACTAAGAATAGGCAAATCCTCTGATAGAGGCAGAAGAGTACCCTCCATCCCAGTGAGTGACTACTGCAGTGTTTCCCAGGCAGATTAAAAATGCCTTGTGGTGTGTAACCTGACGACCTGGGCAGATGAATGTTCTCGGAAAGTTTTGCAGTTTGACCAGATACCACTAAACAGACCAGGCTTCCTTCTGAGGACTTGGTCCCCCTGCTGTTGCCTCTGGAGCCGTACTCCCATCGGTATCTGTGGTACCAGAGGATTGGACTGTTTGATATCAAAAAATCAGAGTTGAATAAAATGGGATTTGTTTCTACTAAGAAATCTTTTAATCTCTCTGTGGCAGGGTACCTTGTACCTAACCAGTTTGTTCTCTAGAGCCATTCACCTGTTCCTTGCGTGGGCGTTGTGCTCAGAGGGGAGAGGAAAATACTGGTAGGATTGACCTGTGCCAAGGGAGAACACCGCACGAGAGCGGGAAGCTTTATACCCCTTGTTGAGTGCTGCACTGTCTTTCCCAATATCTGATCTATGTAATTGGTAGTGACGCATCCCAAGAGGGAACAAAATGATCTATGGTCAGAGCTTTGGGTCCTTCTAGAGCAGCTTCCACATATTTGCACCTGCATGTCTGTCTATCCCTGATTCTGACTGTTCCTCTTTTCTTCTTGCCCCCTCTTCCACAGCTTGGATGTGTTTTTCCGCTGGTTGTTTGACAAAAAATTCCTTGCTGAAGCCGCCGTGCGATTTGAGTAAGTGAAGTTGGGCAGAAGAGCCCCCTTTGCAAGGCGGGGGGAGGAGGATTTTGTTGGCGTCAGAAGGTACTGGTGCCTCCTGGCTGCTGCCCTGCGAGGGGGGAGCACCTCCTGCAGCCTACTCTCGCTGTGCCTCCGCAGGTGTGTGTTTCTACCGGACAACGGGGCCTTCTTCGTCAACTATGTCATTGCCTCTGCCTTCATCGGGAACGCCATGGACCTTCTGCGCATCCCCGGCTTGCTCATGTACATGATACGCCTCTGCCTGGCCCGCTCGGCCGCCGAGCGGAGGAACGTCAAACGAGTATGTAGTGGGGCTGAGGGGAGGGGGTTGTGGTCTCCACCCAGGGATGGGAGTGCTGCGATGGGACCTCGATGGGGCCCACCCGATGCTGTGCACACATCTGGGTGTATTGCACACCCCACCTCAGCTCCCCGGGCCGTACTGACGGGTCTCCGCTCCCTCTTGCAGCACCAGGCCTATGAGTTCCAGTTTGGGGCTGCTTATGCCTGGATGATGTGCGTCTTCACTGTGGTCATGACGTACAGCATCACCTGCCCCATCATCGTCCCTTTTGGTGAGTCATACCCTTCGGCCTTCCTGTGACAGAGGCTGGGGAGAGCTCGAGGCAAGGAAGGGGTAGCGTGGAGGGGAGATTCCCTGTCAGTCTTTCCCAGAAGCGCTGGGAAAGAGGCTGATTGCTTGCTCTGCTGGCATCCCTACCTTTCTTCCAGGGCTCATGTACATGCTGCTTAAGCACCTCGTGGACCGATACAACCTGTATTATGCTTACCTACCTGCCAAGCTGGACAAGAAGATCCATTCAGGGGCTGTGAACCAGGTGGTGGCAGCCCCCATCCTCTGTCTCTTCTGGCTTCTCTTCTTCTCCACCATGCGCACAGGTGAGCGCTGGGCCGGGATGCCAGCCCCTGGCCTCCCGCAGAGCTGCTTCCCTGGCTGGGCCGTGGTCCTGGCAGCTCCCAGCCTTGGAGCACGGTCAGGGGCCCTCTGACACCATCACTTTGTTTTTCCTTTGCCCCAGGGTTCTTGGCCCCCACTTCCATGTTCACCTTTGTGGTCCTTGTGATCACCATTGTGATCTGCCTGTGTCATGTCTGCTTCGGGCATTTCAAATACCTCAGCGCTCACAACTACAAGGTGAGGTGGAGGGCTGGGCTGGGAGGGGTGGGACCCTTCTCTTTGGGAGCACAGCTCAGCAGTAAAACAGCAGGGGCTCTAGGGAGGCTCCCAGTCTGCTCCCTGGCAGGGTCTCTCAACCCTGACTTCACAGAAGGTTGTCCCTGCTGCCTCTATGCTGCTTCTGTGGTGGGACAACAAACCTGTTGCCCCAGGAGTCTCTTAAGTATCTCTTTTCTCTCCAGATTGACCACACGGAGGTGGACGCCATAGAAAACAGGCAGAATGGGAGACCTGCCACCAATCTGCCGGCTCCCAAATCAGCTGTGAGTCCCTGTCCCCACCTCTATGCCCTGGTGTGCTTCTTACCCGTTTTTTGGAAGGGGTAGATAACTCCTTGAGTATCTTGCTCTCCACCTCTCTGAGACGGTATCTGGAGTCTCCTAGAGAGGGCAGGAGACAAAAGTTGGGTTCTGTGCCTCTCACCTGAGCTGAGTGTTGAAGTGTAACCCACCCACACCCATACACGCTCCTTTCCCGCTGATCCTCAGACGCTGTCCATTTGCTTTCTGCCTCTCTCTTGGCTGGGACAGTGAATCCAGCCAGGTCAGTCTCCCTCCTCATTCTGCATCTTTGTGCGCTTGCCTGTCAGCAAAGGCTGTCACCCACCAGGCCGGTCCTCGTGCCGATGCAGAGAGGTGGCTGGGCAGTGCCCTGAAGGCCATGAAAGTGCTTTTGGGACTCTCTCCCCTGCCTAGGTGCTTCCTTCCACCATGAGATTTTTCTGGTTGGGGCCCATGCAGAGCTGTTCAGGGGGTACAGCTGGAGAGACGGGGTGAAGCTGAGCCTCCCGCTTCCTCCTGCTGGAGAGCAGGGCTGGGGTGTGCACATGTAATCCAGGCTCCTCCCCGGTCTCCATGTACTTAAGGGCAGCAGTATCTCTGGAAGGAGATGCCCCATAGGAGGCAGGTGTAGCCTCAGAGGGACACATCCACAGGCAAAAGAGGGTATACAGTCTTCCAGTCTGCATGGACTCCAAAGAGCTGAGAAGCCCCACACTCTGCCCGCTCTGGCTCCTGGGGTCGCTGCTTGTCCCAGGACACTGGGGTTTGGCACATCCACTGTTGCAGGGCCAAGCTAACCCTGCTTTTACCTCCTCTCCCAGTACATCCGACGGAGTCTCAACCCTTTCTCACCCTCCCAGTATATCCCCACGCTCAACCTCTCGCATGGTGCCTTGTGTGTTGTGCTCTGCTGCCACGAGAAACCCCCTGGGCTTACGTGCGTTTCTGCTCTCTCCCTATCCCTTGCCCGCCCGGTTCCTGGCCCTGGCAGAAGTACATCGCCCAAGTGCTGCAGGACTCCTCACCGGAAGGCGAAGCAACGGAGTCGGAGGAGCAGGGCTCACAAGACGAGGAGCTCATCAATGCAGATGGCATGAATGACACGGATTTCCAGTCGTGTGAGGACAGCCTGATAGAGAACGAGATCCACCAGTAGGGACCTCAGAGGGCAGGAGGAGAAGGAGGCCCAGGAGCGGGGCAGGCTGTGCGCACGGAGACCTAGGGAGAGGCACCTGAGGGTGCTGGCCGCTGCCCTCGCCCAACTGCCCCCAACCTCCCCCCGGGGCCGCTGCCTTCAGTGAGGGCAGAGGCCCTGCCGCAAGCTCTCCGTTTCCCTGCCCCTCCACCCCTGCGCCAGTCGGCAGCTCGGCGGGCATGCTCTTTACTAGCTACCTTCTTTAACGTGTCCCCAGAGCCCAAACCCCCTGGGGGCTGGGGAGGAGGGAGGACTGTGACCCCTGCGGGGCTGCTCTGGACCAGCAAGAAAGAGGAAGGCTGGGGGCCTTGTGGGGAGGGGCGTGAGGGGAACCTTTGGGGTCTTCTCAGCAGGCCTCCCTGTCCTCCTGGCGAGAAACACTAATAAGTTCTTAGATTTACCGGAAGGTGATAAACAAAAAGCTGTAGTCAGTATATTGGAAGCCCCACTTAGGAAGGGGGTAGCTTTTGTTGCACCTTCCACCTGTGCATGCCCTTTCTCAACCCCTCACAGCATCCACTGGGCCAGGTGTGGGGGGTGGTGGCAGCCTTCTCCCCCACGCCCTAACAGGGAAGGTGACAGCCTGGCCTTGTGGTCAGGGTGGCATCACCCTGAGGCAAGGGGCACGTGGTTGGCATGAGCTGGACAAGCCCCTCGCAGGGTGAGGGATGCTGAGGGCATTTCTAGCGGGCAGGAGGAGGCGCAGGCAGCCTCTCCCCCAGGTCCTGTTCCCTCTTCCCCCAGGGGCACAGGCAGGGGCTTGCAGCATCATTTTAAATGGCATTTTTTTTGCACATTTTACTCCTCTTTCAAAGAAAAATCAACCTGACCCCTGTGTGGTACTGTGACCGCCTTTGCTGCCCTGTGTCTGCACAGCAGGGCCAGGCCCAAGGGTGAGGGGCTGTGCTGGGGGTCTCCTGGGTGCTAGAGAGAGGGGAGAAAGGGTCCTGGACTGCAGGCCCTTGGCACCCTGCAAAGTTAGTGCTGCCTGGCTGCCATGGGGCCTCGTGGGCTGCCTTCTCTGAGCTGCTGCAGGATCTTCCCCCAGCTGAGGTAGTCAGAGGGAAGGAATTCTGGGAGAGCAGCCTCTGGGAGCCCTCTCCAAGCAAGCCCACCATCTTCAGGAGCACAAAAGCCCTGTGGGGCTGTGCTGGCTTTCTTCACCTGCCTGGGTGTAGGCTACCCCAGCGTCACCTAGCCTGAGAAGCTGGCAGGGGATGTTCCTCCCCAACCTCTGCCCTTGCCTCCTCCCTGGTTGTAGCTGTTCTAGAGGCAGGCAGGGAACAGAATGGATGGGACAGGTGAACTGGAGCTCCTGGCACCTGCAGCAAGATCTGACCCTGTTTGAAGGCTCCTATGAGGAGGTTTCTGGTCAGGATCAGTTGCCCTCAATTGCTTCCCCCCTCCCCTTGTGTAAAATGTAAAGGAAAATAATAAATCTCCTTGCTATTGAGCTATATTTATTTCCCTCAACCCCCTGCCACCATCCTGTTTGGTGCTCATTGTGGATACTACCACCCTCCCTTTGCCTGTCATCTGTGGGTGCTGCACTGGCTCACTGGGGCCGTGCCCTCCAGGGTCTGACGGGGCGTGGGGAATGGGATAGTCCTTTTCCTTTTCAATCACCCGTGCTGGCCCTGGAGCTCCAAGCACTTTAATAGACCTGAACAAGTGAAGCATAAGCCCTGCCCAGCTCTGCTCTGGGGAAGGGTGGTCACATCCTATGGCTTTTCTCCCCCTTGCCCTACCCCCCCAATAGTGAAGGGGAGCTAGACATGCAGAGCAGGCAGAGGGCTGCCCTCGGGAGGAGGTAGCTGGCTTTCCTGTATGCCTCTCCCTAGGAATTCCAGGCCCAGAGGAAAGGGGGGATGGAGGGGAAGAGATGTGGGTCTTTGATGCATGGGAAAGGCAGGCCACTCCAGCTACCCAGTCTCAGCTGGGGCTGGAGCACAGGTGGGTGTGGAGGGGCACAGTGAGTGTCACCTAGCCCTGCCAGGGACAGGCTAGATGTGAAATGATCATGTGAATTGAGAACTCCCAGGCAGGGACAGGGAGGATGTTGATCCTGCTTCCCTATTCTTGCTCCCACCTACTGCCCTTGCTCCTCGTCCAGCAGGTGCACTGGGATGCTCCAGTCTTTGTAGGTACGGCCGTGGCCTGGGCTGCCTCTGCGGCTGTCGGGGAGAGCTGTATGTTCTGAGTGGCACTGTATGTGTAGAGATGTGTATAATACCCTGTATATATTTGTGTACAAAAGAAAAAAAGGAAAAAAAGGAGCTATTGTTCTTGCAGTCTTTTCTTTGTGGAGCGGGTTGGGGGCTGGGAAGAGAGGACCTCAGCTGCAGCAGGGATGCAGGAGCATGCGCGGTGCAAAAGGAGGAGTGGGGGGTTGTGCGCTCCCTATGTGAGCACAAGCCCTGCCCTGCCACCCTGGCAGCCCAAGTGGGTTCTCCCTCCAGCTTGCAGAGACATCAAAGGTTTTGCTGCTAAAAGCAGGTGAGTGGGGAGTTGTGTGCATTGGGGCTGGGATGGGAGGGGAAGATGCTTTGGGAATGGTGTGGAAGGGGAGTTTTGCTGGTAGCCTTGGTGGCCGATGTCAGCCCAGCCCTACAATCTCAACAGCACATTTGTGTGGCTGTTTCTACTGTCTCCATCCAGGAACTTGTCTCTTAGCCCGATTTGATTGGAAGACTAAAGCCCTTGGGAAAGGAGTGCAACTTGGCTGGGAGTAATTTCCTGCTTGTAGCTTGGCCATCCCGTCAGCACTGGGGCAGGCAGCAAGCAGCCAGCCCTGGGGACGGCTCCCTGCTGCTCTCTGGTGCAGACTGGAGCTGGGCTGGTTCCCAGGCAGCCGCTGCACACTCATTAATTTGTGTAGGGTTGCTGTTGCTTGGAGGGTGGCAGAATGGGGAGGCAAGACGCGGGGCAGGCCTCAGAGATGGAGGAGTGACCCCAGCTCCTTTCCCACCTCGCTGTGTTCAGGCTCTGTGGCTTCATGTGCCAGCAGCACAGTGTGAGTGAAGGCCAAAAGCTCTCCTTCCCCCAGCAGCCCACAGCCAAAGGACCGGGAAGAGGCTACAGCTGGGCACAAAGAAAACCAAAGACGAAAAGAAGAACGGTGCCCGCTGCCAAGTCCCTGCAGGCATCACTGCAAAGAGGGGCTTGAAGGAAGGGAGCAAGAAAATCATAAAGGTATTTGCTCAAGTTTTTGATGGAAGCTGCTCCTAAGTAGAAGGAGCAGGACGTGGGACAGCCTGTGTTACATAGGAGCGGTCTCCTACTCAAAAGGAGTCAGCTGTGAAAGGGGCTTTAAAGGTCATTGAAGGGTAATGAGGCAAGAGATGAGCAGGAGAAGGGGGTCACAATAGGGATGGGCACTATGCTGGATGGATCTAATTGGGCAGGAAGGACGGTGGTGGTCAAGGCCGGAGAAAAAGCTGGTAGGAGCCATTCAGGCACAAGCCCAAAACAGAAAAAAAAAAAACCCTGGTGTTGCAGATCTGCTTGTTCCTTGTATGAAAGCACGCTGCTGCCAGAAGCTCGGTGCAGAGCTGGGTAGTGCCCTGAGCCCGGACACCCCCTACAGTTCCAGCCTGCGGGCAGCAATGCAGCCACCTTCTGGCTGAGGATAAGATGAAGCAGCTACTGTGGCACCTCAGAGCAGGGCACCCCAAAGCCTCCTCCACGTCAGGGTGGGCAGCACAAGCTGCCTGCAGCAGGCTCTCTTAAGTAGGAAAAAGGTAGCTCCAGTGGGTCCAGGTCAGGGTCGGAGTGTTCCCTTGTGGGTGCAGCAGCAGGAACATGCTACAGCTGGCTTTGAAGGTCCTGGTTGCCCTTCCCTCAGGCAAGGGACACAGCTCCAAACCTGCTCCCTGCTTGGCAAGGATTTGTCTCCCTGAGGTAAGGCAGGAAGGTGTTAGAAAGCAGATGCTCTGTGAGGCCTGGGGCAGCAGCTGAATGCCAGCTCCGCAGTGAGGCAGAACAGGCACAGCCTCCCCAGCTGCAGCCAGGCACCAGGAGAGGAGCCCCATAGCTGGTGACACCCGTTGAGATCACCATGTTCAGCCCTAGCACCAGAAGGACAGTGGTGCAGAGCTTCTCCCCGGGGCTGGGGCAAGTGAGGCTGGGCCAGGCCACGCCAAGCTGGGCTGATCGGTTCCCGCCAGCCCAAGCTGTGCCGTGCTGGGGTAAGCCACACCAGGCCAAGCTGTGTCTGTCCACACTGGGCCATGTCACGGCACGCCAGATAAAGCCATGTTGCAGCACACTGGGCTGCGCAGTGCCATGCTGAGGCCCACTGTGGCTATGCCCGTCGGCAACAGCACCACCCAGCATAGCCACACGATGAGTCACCGAGGGCACACACGGGCAGCCCCGATGCAGGAAGCCCCAGGGCAGCGGTAGCTGCTCGGGGTGGGCCCTGCTGGCACCCAGCAGCGAGGGGCAGCTGGTGGGGTGGGTGCCAGCACGACTGCCTGGGCTTGCAGGAGCAAGGTAGTGCAGGCACAACCTCCCCAGGCACCAGAGGAGAAGTGACCCTGTCCTATTTTGAGCTAGAACAGAACCAACTCTCTGTTCATTCATTTTACTTTTCAGCTCAGTCTCTTCTAAGTGACTGCACTTTCTGAAGTTAACGGCATATTTTTGCAGTGTTTTCTTCCGGAAGTGATAATGCTTGATGTTGATCGTTACCACTAAGCGCTGGTTTGCAGAAAGGGTCTTGTTTATACTTGTTCCTGTAGAAACCAAGGGCACTGCCAAATCTTGTGTACCATTTTGGAGTGTCGAAGTCAAAGGGTTGTAACTAAGCAAAAGAAAGCCACACCCGTGGGGAGGAGTGGACAGGACAGGTGACCCAGCCAACCAGGACCGCACCAGCGGCCCCAGTAAATCCCTTCCCGGTAGCTGTGAGCGGTCGCTGCGCCTTTAATTCCCCCTCCCACTGCCCCTCCCGGCTTTGCTCGCACATCCTGCCCGCCGAAACCCCACCTTCCGCGGGGCTGCACCCAGCTGAGCCGGGCTGGGCTGGGCTGAAGCGGGCAGGGCGGTGGCCGCGGCAGCTTCCGTAAGTCCATCCCCCCCGAACCCCATCCTCACCCGCTTCCGACCCCCAGCACGGGCTCAGCACCCGGGGGGACCTTCGGCGGAGCCCCCTCCCGGCTGCTTTCCTCGGGCTCTGGGCTGCTCCAGACTTGCTTATCCCCACCCCGCCTTCCATCCCCTTGTTATCCGCCGGGATTTTTGCATTAGATAACGCAGCCGCAGAGTGCCAGAGGCTCCGCAATCAGGGCGGCGAGTAAACTGGGTAGCGCGGCGACCCTGATGCCAGTGCCGCATCTCGTCGAGGGGATGCGAGGACATAAAGGGGAGCTTGTGGGAAATGGAGGATCTTTGTCTCCCGGAGGGCTGGGAAGGGCCCGAGAGCGGCTTGCGCAGTGCGAGACTCTATGGGCGGCTGTAGCTTCTTGTCCCGAACTGAGTATGCGGCAGATACGGTGTCTGGGCTCGGCCTGGCTGGTTTTAAGGAAGGGAGCTCCCTCTTCCTTGAATCTCCAAGAGCAGCTGGCAAACCAGAGGTCTGCAGGGTTTATTTGGCTGAACTTCAGCAGTGATGCTGTCCAGGGAGTTTTCAGTATGCGCTAAGGTGCACCAGATATCAGGGACCCTGCCCAGACCAGCATCTCTCTGTTCCCACCTGGGAGAGATCAGAGGTGCCTCAGATACTGGAAAGCATCATATGGTGGCTGAATGTTGCTCGGTGTGGAAAACTGCCCAGGGGGCTTGGTATGTCTCTGGATGTCCTTTCCTTCCCCGTGGAGGACCTGCAGTGTCCATCAGCATCAGCTTGGCGGGAGTTGTCAGCAACTGAACCCGTGGCTTAAGGCCCCCCATGGTTCCTGTCCCATCCTGAGGTCTGAAATGCTTATCCTCACTCTGCGCTTGCGTGACCTCCGTCTGCCACTGAGCACAACCTTCACGAGTATTTTGAGCCTCAGAGCTAAGAATAACTCGCATGGTGCTCCTGTCTAGGCTGCACGCAGCTTCTCGTGTCCGCCGCCATGTCCAGTGCCGGTAGGCAGGGTGGCAAAGGGTGCAGGGAACCGGGGAGGGGCTGCACGCAGGACGAGTTCCTCGGGAGGTTGTGGTGAGAATGTGGGGAGGTGGCGAGGTGGGAGCTGGAGGCTGTGTGGGTGGCTGCACTTGGGATTACTCCTTCAGCATTCCCCTTGCGCTCTGGGCAGTGTCTCAGACTAGAGGAGTCATCCTGCAAGCTCTGCAGGCACCGAATGCCTTCCCGCTGGGAAAGGCTGCCAGGGTGCTGGCTGCGGAGCAGGAGTCAGAGGGAGGAGATGGTGGAAAATGGTGGAGCTCCATAGATTTGGGGCCATCATAGAGAAGGGTTGGTGCAGTCTTGGAGAAGTGGCTTTAGAGCATCCCAGGCGAAGTGATGGAGAGGAGTAAGTCTTTTTCTTGAAAAGCTTCTGGTTAGGGCAGCCTCTTGGGTTAGCCAGGTTTATGTCCTATGTACATGCCAAGAGTTTGCAGCCTTTTTGCAGTTGCCTGCCTTCCTTGAGCTGTCACAGTACTTCAGGACAAGGAGAGCCGCCTCTCTGGAGCCAGGCTGTACTCTGTTCCCGTGGGTCGGGCACTGGGGAGGCAGCAGGCCAGCGCTGGCATCCTAGCCCGCTGCTCTGAGTGGGTTGCTGTCTCCTGGGTTGTTTACCCGAGAACTGCTT
Organism: Baryphthengus martii; assembly: GCA_013396935.1. Classification (NCBI taxonomy): domain Eukaryota; kingdom Metazoa; phylum Chordata; class Aves; order Coraciiformes; family Momotidae; genus Baryphthengus; species Baryphthengus martii. Next base: position 41,590 of record VWZK01001980.1, on the reverse strand, counting down.
CTCTGCCTTACTCAGAGAAACCTTTGAAGTGTTCATCACCAGCCCCGCCAAGCAGGAGCTGAGGAGCGGGGCAGATGAAGCCGCAGACGCTGGTGGGCCTGTGGTGATGGCACCTGCCCCACGGCTCTGCTGTAGGTGACCCTGCTTGCATGGGGGATTGGACCAGACAGCCCCCAGAGACTCACTCCAGCGGGTACGAGCGCCAGCCCCTGCCCCGGGTGCCTGAGCGGGGCTGAGGGCAGCTGGGTGCAGGGTGAGGAACTGGGGCTTTCCCCGCTGCAGCGGGTGCAGCGGGGCAGGGCTGCAGGGCCGGGCATAGCCCGGCAGCTGCGTCAGGCCGCTTCGAAGCTCCGGGACGGGAGCTGCCGGTTAAATCCCCCGGGAGGAAGGCTTGCGGTACGGCCTTTTCCAGGGCAAGGGACCGACCGCTGAGGTGCGCGGAGCTCTGCGGGTCTGCCCTGCCCCGGTCTCCTGGTGCCGGGGTGCGCTGCCGCACCCCGCCTGCCATCCCCGCTGCCTCCGGGGAGCCTTGAGTCACCCTGCCCGTGTGTGCGCCGGGAACGGCCGACCCGCCTCTTCCTTCCCTCACCCTCCGCCGCCGGCCCCATAGATAGAGCCGTGTCTGCGCCCGCCGGGCTCCTCCCTTCCCGGCTCGATTGACTCACTGCTCAGGCAGCCGAGACGGCTTTCCAGGGAGAGGCACCCGCGGCTGGCAGAAGCTGCGGGGCGGCCGCTGACGCCCTCCCGGCTGCGACGGGGCGAGGAGGAGCCGGGACAAGGGAAGTTCCGGAAAGCTGCGTGGAGAGGAGAGGCCGTCGAGGGTGGAAAGCGCCTAAAATCCGTCCAACCTTGGCTTCTCGGGACAGGACGTTAAGAGCCGTGAGGCTCACCAGCGGCCAGGTCCCAATGCTACTCTGCTTCTTCGATGTCCTCTAGAGACAGCACGGTAGCGGTGGCCGGGCTGAAGGCCGTGGCTTACAACAGGGATGCTGCCGGGGATGGGATCTGAGAAGGTCCTCTTGGCGTGTGGGTCCACCCTAGGGATGCTCTGTGTGCCCGCTCTGCTCGCTGTCCTGGGGCCATGCTGATGGAGAAGGTCCCTGCTATGGAGGTGGTGGGGAACTGGGGATCTGGCCTCTGATCGTGGCACTATGTGAAATGACCGACATCCCTAGAGGGTGCACCCCCTCAGCCCAGCCATGCTCATTTCATTGCAGGGAGCGGAGCTGAAGATAGCACTGCCAGTGTCCTGCCATGATGCCCTTTGGTGGGATGGCTGCCCGTCTGCAGAGGGACCGATTGAGAGCCGAGGGGGTTGGCCAACACAACAACGCCATCAAGTACCTCAACCAGGACTATGAAGCCCTCAAACAGGAGTGCATCGAGAGCGGCACCCTCTTTAGGGACCCGCAGTTCCCAGCTGGTCCCTCTGCCCTTGGATTCAAGGAGTTGGGGCCACACTCCAGCAAGACGCGAGGAGTGGAGTGGAAGCGTCCATCGGTAAGTGTTGGACCTGTTCCTCGGGCTGGGCTGGCATTCAGTTCCTACCCTGCAATGTCTGCGTTTACGTGGTTTGCTAAGCTGCAAAGCCTGGCCCTGGCCTGCTGGTCTCAGTGCTCAAAGTTCCTTGAGTGCTTCTTAGCCTCCTTTCCCAAGGACCTAGAGCAGTGCCCCATGGGCATCTGCTCAGAAAAACATCGAGTCTAGCAGGCCCAGCTGCCTCTGGACAGCAAACCATCGGCTTTAAAATGGGTGGGCTACATCATTGCTTGTAGGTGTTGTGGCATGCCTGGGCCATCCTCAGTGACTGGGCTTCTGAGGGTGTATATTACCTGGTGCCACTAGTGCAGGGGGAATGCCTTTATCTAGCTCTGTCCTCTCCTGGCTACAGAAGATCTTGCCTTGCCTTACTGTGATGGCTTTGGGGTTGCAGTCAAGCAGATTTCCCTGGCAGAAGGGAGATGGGTGGCATCTCCTGGCGACCGTATACCCTTTTTCCCAAATCAGAGTTGCAGCAGCTGCCGGTCCCCGAGAAGCCCAGGCCCTGCCGTGATCCAGCGCCAGCATCTAATTCTTTCCTTCTCCTACAGGAATTAGTGGATGACCCTCAGTTCGTCGTTGGTGGTGCAACCCGGACAGACATCTGCCAGGGAGCTCTGGGTGAGTGCTGGAGCTCTGTCCCCAGACCTTGGTCTGGCGAGCGGTGGCTGGGGAGGGTCGGTGTGACTGGAGAAGAGATGTTTGTGTAAGGTGGACCAGTTTCACAGCACCTTTCCCCAGGCCCATGCAGTACATTTTCGTGCCGGCCTCTGTTCAACCATCTCTGTACCAAATGCTCCCTTCCCATTTAGGGCAGTGGAAACTGAAAGGCAGAGGACATCCTGCCTTAAGGCTCCACAAAAATGGGTTGATGTGTGCACAGCTCGACCATGATAAGATCGGGGAGATGTTGGGTGGATCCATGCCTGACACATGCTGACAACAAAGCCAGGAGCTGCTCCAAAGAGCTCCTTGCTTTGGTACATGGTGAGGGGTGGCAGACAGAAGATAGTAACAAACTGAGGTGAGGATGTGCTGGTCAGGACAAAGTGTTTGCGAAGCTCCATGGTGTGGCGGAAGAGAATTGTGAGGAAAACTACGGAGTACAAGCGGTGATTTGTCATTTCTCCAGGGATGTCTCCCAGGGCAAAGGAACTGAGACAAGGAGAGCAGTGTTAATGGGCTGGGCAGGTTGGCAGGGCTGGTAACTGGGATTTTGTGGTCATCAGAACCAGATGTGGGTGCCACTAAGAGTGTCATCCCGTTCTGGATCAAGTCGGACACTTGATTGGGAGTATCGTGTACCTTAGCACACATAGCACGCTGGTTTCAGGGCTGACCACATTTAATGCATCCAGTAATTAGAACAAACTTGAGGTAGTAATGGGACCACGTAACAGCCCGGAACACTGTGGTGGTGTTCAGTTGGTCATTAAAAAGTCTGAAAAGCAATTTTGTCAAACCGCAGCCCGGTACAGGTTACCCAGCCTCAAGGCTGAGGTGTGACAGACTTCAAAGCCAAAAGAGGAAGGGAAACCAAGGCAATTTAAAGCCTTGCAATTTAAAGTGTAATGCAGGCCTGGAGCAGCACTTGTGGTTAAGAGCACTTGGAAGGAAAAGTGTGGTGATGTTGCTTGCAAATTGAGAAGGCAGGGCAGCAGCATTAAACCTCTGAGTTGATAAAATGTTTTTTTCAATGCAAGGTGTAATTCCGCTGCAGAACAACCTGTCTGAGATGTGGAGGGAAATCACACAAATGAGCCCCAGGAGAGTCGAGATAAATGTCTGCAGGAGGGGGCTGTTGGTGCTGAGTGTATGTGGTGGTCTGGACACAGGCTCCCCACCAAGGAGAATTGTTCCCTGTTGCCTTGAGCTGATACTTCTCTCTGAGGCAGGCTGAGTGAGCCTGGCTCCCCGAGCTCAGTTTGTTTGCTGGACCCTCTCTATTTTCTCCATGTGCTTTTTGAGCTGGGGAACCCCACACGTTTGCAAAGAGAGCGCTGTGGGCTCCCTATACATCCACTGCCTACCCTCCCAGCTAGGGAGGTGGTGGATGCTCATACCAGCTTCCTCTCCTGTCCCAGGTGACTGCTGGCTGCTGGCTGCTATCGGCTCCCTCACGCTCAACGAGGAGCTCCTGCACCGCGTGGTGCCCCATGGGCAGAGCTTCCAGGAGGACTATGCCGGCATCTTCCACTTCCAGGTGGGTTGGGAGTTCCTGGGCCTCCATGGCTGGTGGGCTGTGGGTGGGAGGGAGGATGGTGAGTTGAGGGCATCCCTCTGTGGTTGGGATGATCAAGTCGTGTGATGCTCCAAGCTCATCCCTTCTCTCCTGACCCTCCAGATCTGGCAGTTCGGTGAGTGGGTGGACGTGGTGGTGGATGACCAACTTCCCACCAAGGACGGGGAGCTCCTGTTTGTGCACTCAGCAGAGTGTACTGAGTTCTGGAGTGCTCTGCTGGAGAAGGCCTATGCCAAGTGGGTACCCTTGTGGTGGGCACGTGGATGGGTGGGGGACAGGGCACCTTACTGTGTAGCGCAGAGGGGAGGGGGCTCTTTTCTATCCCTGGCCCTACTTGTGCTGGATGCTGGGGAGCAGCAGTGTGCTACGTCCTTGTCACCTCACGCTCCCCTCTCACAGGCTGAACGGCTGCTACGAGTCGCTCTCAGGGGGCAGCACCACCGAGGGCTTCGAGGACTTCACCGGAGGTGTGGCAGAGATGTACGACCTGAAGCGGCCTCCACGCAACATGGGCCACATCATCCGCAAGGCACTGGAGCGGGGGTCCCTGCTGGGCTGCTCCATTGACGTAAGTAGCGCACTGGGCTGAGCCAAGGGCTGTGCCCCAGCCACGGCCCAAGCGAGGCCTTGCAGCCCGGGGTTGTGTCAGCAGTCCCCTCGCTGGGACACTGGGCAGGAGGGTACTTCTTTCCCCTCTTAGCACAGCACGCTTTCCAGAGCCAGCGTGGCAGCCCCAGGGCAGAGTACGTGGGGCTGCAGCCCAGCTGCTGTGAATGGGCTCCTGTGGATGAAGCAGGAATGTCCTTCTCAAGCATGGGCTGTTGAGCAACCGTCTACCTGTAGCTCTGGCCAGCATCTGAGAATTTTATGGAGCGGGTTTTTCCATCTGTTCCGTCTCATGGAATCGTTTTCTTGCTTTCTGAAGTTTGGGTGCTTCCCTGATGGATCTTCAGAGTCTTCTGCCTGGGAAACTGTCTTTGTAATGTCCTGAGCCAGCAGCCTTTGAGCAGGAGGTGCTGGTACCTGCTGTTTCTCTTGGTTAGAACAGTGCAAAAGCAAGGGGAATTCTTCACGTGGTGGAGGGAAGGGGTAGGGATAGGACTACTTGAGTTTAATCATATTCACCTGAGCTTTGCACATTCTCCTCAGATCACAAGTGCCTTTGATATGGAAGCAATAACCTTCAAGAAGCTGGTGAAGGGCCACGCCTATTCTGTCACAGCCTTTAGAGACGTAAGTTGGGTAGATGGGATTTCAATAGCAATAACATAGCCTGGCCAGTGGCATGAGCTCAACCTCTCCTGTGTCTGGTGGCTGTCAGGTGTACTACCGGGGTCAGCAGGAACAGCTCATCCGCGTCAGGAACCCCTGGGGTCAGGTGGAGTGGACTGGAGCCTGGAGCGATGGGTGAGTTGGACAGATGGGACGTCAGTCCCACCATTAGCAGGCCCGTGGGCACCGCACGCGCAGCAATGGAGTGCGTGGCACTGCCGAGGGGAAGTTTGCAGCGTGCAATGCCCCTCATGTCAGCGAGGCGGGCAGTCGAGAGCCAGCACTGAAGTGCTCTCGCTTCACCTTGGGTGTTTCTTATCTAATTGTCTCTCTTCTGCTACTTCAGCTCCTCTGAGTGGGACAGCATTGACCCTGGTGTCAGGGAAGAGCTGCAGCTGAAGATGGAGGATGGAGAGTTCTGGTGAGTGCCAGAGCAAAGTGCAGCTCTTCTTCAGCAGCCAGCCTGGGAAGGGGCAGAGGAGCTGGGGAGAGACCAGCGATCCTGCTTCACCTGAAACACATGACTTGCCTTTATGAGCTGAGTTTCCAGCACTAGAGAGCCTGCCAGTTTTTTCTCATCTGATCTAGTTAATAATTTTCCTCTCTTTGGGGAAATTCAGCCCAACTAAATGCAAAACAAACATCTAGGAAGGGTAAACACCCCTTCTTCCCCAAACCCAGCCAGTGGGCTTTAAATGAGCTATAACTGCTCGAAGTGAAAGATCTTGCCGTCTCTTAATTCTCCCAAAACGCTGATGGGGTCCAGAGCTGCTTTTGCACTCTCCTTCCTCCCCCTCAGTAGTGCCCTGGCCTCAGGCCCTGCCTGCCTCCTGCAGGATGTCTTTCCGAGACTTCATGAGGGAGTTCTCCAGGCTGGAGATCTGCAACCTGACCCCCGATGCCCTCACCAAGGACGAGCTTAGCAGGTGGCACACGCAGGTGTTCGAAGGCACTTGGCGCCGGGGGAGCACTGCCGGGGGCTGCAGGAATCACCCAGGTACCTCTCCCCTCCACATCTCTGATCTTGGAAACGTGATGGAGCCAGGTGTCTCACCCACACATCCTGTTTCTCCCAGCCACATTCTGGATCAACCCTCAGTTTAAGATCAAGCTACTTGAAGAGGATGATGACCCTGGAGACGACGAGGTGGCCTGCAGCTTTCTGGTGGCTCTGATGCAGAAGCACCGGCGGCGGGAGCGGCGGGTTGGTGGTGACATGCACACCATTGGCTTCGCTGTCTACGAGGTAACGCCCTGCCCACCCCAATGCTGCTTCCCTGGGACTGGTTCAGCCCTTACGGTCCTGCCTCAACCTGGCCCCTGAGTCCTCAAGGAAACTTTTCCTACCTGCTTTGACCAGTTTGTAGGATAATGTCCCCTATCCCATGCTCCTTGCAGCTGTATGGGATGGAGGAAGGTACTGGAATTCTGATTTTTTTTCCCTTTTCTCTCCCTGCAGGTTCCTGAGGAGGTATGTTCTGAGCTGCCAGAGAGGAGCACAAGTGTGGGCAGGAATGGGTTAATGCGCTTACATGCGCACCCAGTGTCGAGCCGGCAGCTGCTGGAGTGCTAATGGGTGCTGGGCACCTCCGTGCAGGAGGGATGGCTCCCGCTGGGATGGGCAGGGCAGGGATTTGGTCCAGTGCTGGTTTTGGTCCTGCTGCTCCCTATGGGTCCTCCCCGTTGCAGGGCTCTGATCCACAAGCACGTTCATTCCCCCAGGCCCAGGGCAGCCACAATGTGCATTTGAAGAAGGACTTCTTCCTGCGAAACCAGTCGCGGGCGCGGTCTGAGACCTTCATCAACCTGCGGGAGGTGAGCAACCAGATCCGGCTGCCCCCTGGCGAGTACATCATTGTGCCCTCAACCTTTGAGCCACACAAGGAGGCTGACTTCGTCCTGCGAGTCTTCACCGAGAAGCAGTCGGACACAGCGTGAGTTGCTGCCTGGCCAGGGAACGCCCTGTGTCTGTGAGCAGCGAGATGTTTCTCCACCACAGGTGGCCTGCTGTCTGGGGACCCCGCTCATTGTTTTGGTTTCCTCTTTTTCTCCCCCCTCCAGGGAGCTGGATGAGGAGATCTCAGCAGATCTGGCAGATGAGGTAGGAGCCATCACTTTGGTTTGGTCGGTGCTGAGGTTCTGGGGCTTGGATGGGGCAGCTGCAGGCAGGATGTGGCTGCCTTGGTTTGGGATGTCACTGTGACTGAAAAGGGACTGGCAGGTTCAAGGTGATTGGGATGTGGGAAGTAACAAAGATAAGAACCCAGTTTGGGTTTGCTGAGCTTAGGAGGCAGGGCAGAGCCTGGGTTTGACCACTAACCTCTCCTTTCTGGCCTGTGTCCCCCAGGAGGAAATAACCGAAGATGACATAGAGGACGGCTTCAAGAACATGTTCCAGCAGCTGGCAGGGGAGGTGGGTATGGCTGTGTCAAGCTCTAGGGGAACCTGGCCTGGGGAGGGGACAGTGTAAGTCCCCTGACCATGAGAGCTCCAGCCCATCCTGTGCTTACCTAGTCCCATCCTGCAAACAAGTCCGTCTTTCCCATGGCTCAGTCCAGCTGACTCCAGGGGTGATGTGATGAGAGCAGATTTGGGGAACGGGCATCCAAGATATCCAAACTCTGGGCATGCCAGAAATGCAACAGCACCCTGATGTTTTGTGACTAAGGCAGGAGCCGTGGAATGGCCACAAGTAGGGTGGAGAGCAGGCAAGGGGTGTTACTAACTCTACTCCTGCTGCAGGATATGGAAATCAGCATCTTTGAACTCCGGACTATTCTGAACAGAGTCATTGCTAGGCGTAAGTGCTCCCCTTCCCACCCCTTACTCTGCAGCCCAGGCCCCCTCAGCAGGTTGGATTTTGATGCACATGCTCAACCGTCTCCTTTCTTCTCAGACAAAGATCTGAAGACAGATGGGTTCAGCCTGGACTCCTGCCGCAACATGGTCAACCTGATGGATGTATCCTCTTGGTGCCGCGCACAGGAGCCAGCTTCCCTGGTGCTCAGCCTGCTAGCAGTGAGACTTCTCCGTGGGAGCTGGGGCTTGTCTCTCCAGCCCTGCTGCGGCTGTTGAGCCAGGGGAAGGAAAGGATGGGTCCTTGTGACTTCAGTGACACCTGCCCTACACTCCTGGCCTTTAGCAACGGGTTTTTTTCTGAAAAGTGCCATCAGTTGCCCTGCTTGCCTTGGGCCCTAACTCTGCCACCAGAGACCCAGCCCAACTCAACTCACACCCTCAGCCTTCCCCTTCAGGAGGAAGCTCTCTGTGCTTCCCTTTCCCAGACGTGCCATGGCGCCACCCAGCCTTCAAGGCACCCCTGGAAGGGAACAAGAGCTATTGACCTTCTTGCCCCCCAGAGGCTGACTATGAGAGGTGTAAAGCAACAAGAGCCATGGCCTGTGTTCTCTCTTGCCCAAGGACATGCAGCTGAGGAGTCAGTGCAAGGGTAGAGGAGGAGCTCCAAGCCTCTTTCCACCCTGGCCCTGCAGCATCCCCTTTTGCAGGCAAGCCATTTTGCTCCAAGGACACCACAGCCATGTACTTCCTACAGCAGCAGCCCAGCTGCTCCTGGGGTGTGGCCCAGCAGCTAATTTATGTGTTGCACTTTCCCCGCTGGGTTGCAGTCTGATCTTGATGATGCTGCAGGAGAGAGAGGGGAAGATGGGGGGAAAATTGGGCCGGCCGAGCGTGGCCAGGTTTTTCTCATGTCATGTGGCTGGGATCTGATGTCTCTGCCTTTACGCCACCCCCTTTGCTCGCTGCTTTCTCCTTGACCCTTTGCTCCTCAGAAAGATGGCAGTGCCCGCCTCGGGCTGGTGGAGTTCCAAATCCTGTGGAACAAGATCCGGAGCTGGCTGGTGAGGAGGAGCAGGGGGTCTTGGTGCACTGCACAAGGGTAGCACCCCTCCTGGTGCAGCAGCTTGAGGGGACAGCCAGGCTGGAGGCCACAGGAAATGCTGCCCTTCATGTCCCCTGTGATGTTTTTACAGACGATCTTCCGTCAGTATGACCTGGACAAGTCAGGCACCATGAGCTCCTATGAGATGCGCATGGCTCTAGAGTCAGCTGGTAGGTCTGGAGAAGGATGGAGCTGGGCAAAGGGCTGGGGAGGGGGCTCCTGCTTTCAGACCCCTGTTCCAAATAGCTGAAGAAGAGTGAAACCAGCCTACACTCCGTGCTTGGAGCCAGCATGTCATGGTAGTGAAGTGTGGCCTATGTCTGCGCTGGGCTGTCTCCAGCTGTACCAAATGCTGCACTCTTGGAGTTAGGGATGCATGCAAGGTGGTCCCAGCCTCTGTCCTCCTGCAGGGTCCCATCCTGACAAAGCAAAGACCTGGGTGGATCAGTGAGCTAACTAGTCATATGGCTCCAGAGAGAGCATCCCCTCTTCCTGCTGAGGCTGGACACAGTGCCCTTCCTTGGGTGGGTTAGTGGCCCTTTTGGGTGGGGGCATGGACTTCCATAGTTACACTCTTCTCTCCTGGCCCCCTGGGGTGCTGACTGCTCTCTGCCTTGGAGGTTTCAAGCTGAACAACAAGCTGCATCAGGTGGTGGTGGCCCGCTATGCTGACGCTGACATGGGTGTGGACTTCGACAATTTTGTCTGCTGCCTTGTGAAGCTGGAGGCCATGTTCAGTGAGTGCTGGCTCTGGGGCAGGGAGGGCAGGGACAGAGGGATGTGCTGCTCACCTTGTTCTTGTGCCACTGCAGGGTTCTTCCACAGCATGGACCCCGAAGGCACTGGCACCGCTGTCATGAACCTCTCTGAGGTGAGAACTCAGTGGGAGGTGGGATGGGAGGCAAGGGGACAAGGCATTAGGGTGAATGGGGCACCTGGGGTGGGTGATAGAAAGCCCTTCAGCTCCTTGGTAGAAAAAGAAAGCATAAAAGATCGATCAGAAAATGAGATTGCTGCAAGCTCCATGTTTCTTGAAAGGCTGGCAAAGTTGACACATGAGGGCTTATCAAAGATGTACCGGACCCTGCTCATCCCTTCTTCTTCTTCTTCCCAGTGGCTACTGCTGACGATGTGCGGCTAGGAGCCATGACAGATCTGCTGTGACTGGGACACCCCGGCAGGCCAGGCCCCCTCCAAGTGCCTCCCTTGGATCTCTGAATGCAGGATACTCTTCTCCCTTTTTTCCATCCCAAGCTGAGCCACCAGCCCTGCCTTCCAACAAACCTCATGACACCGTCTTTGGTGGATGAGGGGTTGAGGCAGGCAGGGGATGCCTTTCTCCTTTTTTGGGCTGGGCTTCTTTCCACTCTCTCCTTCCTCCTCTCCTCCCCACCCCAGAACAGGAGGAGGGCAAGCAGCACTAGGTACCTGTGCATCCCTGCACTGAGCTTCATGGGAGTAAAGGAGCAGGCTGGAGGCTGTCTGTGGAGCAGGGAGAAGCAAGAGTTGCAGGAGGCAGAGATTGGGGACTAATATCGCTTGCTCTAGTGCTGTCCCATCCCCGCTGGAATGCATTGCCTGTCTCTGTGCATGCCTGGGAGCAGCAGCAGGTACTGCTCTGCCCTGGCAGAGGCAGCGGGTTCCCCAGGAGCCAGAGTGGCCTTCTAGGAGGAGGAAGAGCCATACTGCTCTTCTTGAGGCCCTTGCATTGCGCCCATCATCACGAAGCACGACCAAAGCGTGGAGCCCACTGGCTCTTTTTGCGTGGCCTTCAACACATCCCTCCCACCTCCACGCCCCTGCCTTTGCCCCCACCACTGGGTCAAGCCCTGCAACTTAAGCACTGAATGTCTGGGGGCTCCCCTGCCACATGAACACGTGCCACCCTGTAGTGCAGCAGAAGCTCCTCTGGCATAGTAATGCCACCACTGTCACAGCAGCTTGGCCTCCCCTCCCATCTGTGGGAGCTCCTAGGGCATCCACTGCCCCTGCCTGTGGCCCAGGTCCCAGGAGGGCTGGGAGCTGCCAGCACCCAAGAAGTGATGTCTTCCCACAGAAATGAGGGCAATGGTGGTTGGGGGGGATTGTCTTCTGCAACGGTTTAGGTGTTTTCCCCCTTTCCCTCACCTCCTGCCCTGTTACAATCTCCTCTTCCCTTGGGCACCTTTGCCCAGTGTGGATGGGCTCTAGTGCCAACATATTTGCACTTCTCTGTGCTCCTCCACTCCCCTCATCTTAATCTGGGGTAATGGGGTGGCTCCAGCTTGGCGGTGGGTGACAGCCTGTCCTTTGCCCTGTAGATGCAGGCAGGCAGTTAGCTTCGCCCAGGCCCCTGTCGTCACTGGAGGACACGCCTGCAGCAATAACCACTGCTGCCCTCCTGGCAGCTCCGCTTCCTCACCCCGCTCACCGCGCACTCCAGGAATAAACTGAGATCTGTTGGACCTTTGACCTGGGCAGTGACTTGGGGGGTCACGTCGTCCCTCTGCTCGCTGTGGACTGGGCTGGGGGGCAAAGATGTGGAGCCAAGCCGATGGCACGCTGCTTGCCCAGTCTGAGCCACGGGTGGAGGAGCACCACCAGGTACAGGTCTTGCCAAGGGGATGGGAGGATCCATATTCCCTTAGGATTTTATCAGATTTGTGTCTTCCTTTGCAGGGGGGTCTTAACACCAACACGCAAGGGCAGCACCGTGCAAGGGAGCATTTCTCTCCAAAGTAAGAGCAAGCAGCATACTGTTAGCAGGGCTGTCCGGCTATCCCACGGATTTTACAAGTGAAGGAAAAGCTGGTGCTTGCTCCCTAGTGTTGGTGCGAGGAGGAGTGTGTTAGTGCTGGGCTGGGTTGAGGAGCTTCAGTGTAGCCTGTGCCCAGGGGATGTAGGTGCAGCCATGTTCCCACTCAGCTAGGGCAGCCCTGGGTCTGGCCATAGCATCCCAAAGGCCTCCCCCGGGCACTGCTGGGTGCCTCTGCCATGTGAGCAGCTGGGGCAGTTTAAACTCACTGTCTCCCTGCCTTACCAGTGGCCCAGCAGCAGCTGAAGACAGTGGGTGAGACTGGGTTTGGCCTGGGGGGTGTTGCACTGGAGCAGGTTAACGTTGGTCACCGTTTGCTGCCCTGGCCAGCTCCTTGCCAAGGTCTCCGCTGGTGGCAGAGCTGGAGTCTGCTCTTAAACAAAAGTGTCTTGGGGTGGTTGGGGAAGGGAAAGAGGAGCTGCTTGGGCAGGTTGGAGTTAACTATGGAGCAGGTGGGAGTGGAGCATACTGGAGCTCTGGACCCTGGAAAGGGACCACACGAGGTATGTGACCCTGGGTCTGGCTGGTGGGAGGTTAGTGTTTTCCCCTGCTTCCTTTGAGGCCGTGCAAGTTACAGCTGGAGGCAAAAGCCTTCCAGGAGAATGACAGCGCAGGGCTGGGTGGTGGGGCTTTTCACTGCATCGCTCAGAGCAGGACTCGCTGCCAGCGTGTGCACCCTGCCCCTGCTGGCACCCTACAAGGGCACTGCAGCCTAGATGGCCCTGGGTGCTCAGCATTTAGAAGAAGACTGTCCTTGCACACCTTATCCCCACTCGACATCTTACTATCCCTCATATGGGTGTCACTTGTGCCAGCCCAGCTTTCTGGGATCAGTATCCATGGAGAGGCAGTACCCAGCTCTGGGGCTGGGTGGCCTGGGTCAGAGCATGGCAGGGAGCTGAGGTGTGATGGCAGGATGGAGCAACCCCCCAGCCGCCTCCCCAGGCTGCCCTCTCCTCCAGAGGCTTCCCAGGGCAGGATGGAGGTGGGCTACTTGTGCTTTGCCATTGGCTACCTGTGATCTAAGCAACACCCTGTGGGCTTGGGGGTACCTTGGAGCTTGGCAGCCTGGGCTCTATGCTCCTCTGTGCAACAAGGGCTTAGGTAGGGACGAGACACGGGGCAAGCATGCAGAGCTGTCATTGCTGTCCCAGCTGCAGGATCTCATCACACACACAGAGGCCCAATTGTAGGGCACACTGATGCCCTGGCTTTGGGATGACAGGTGCCCCCAGTGCAGCCTCATCAGAAGCCCCCTCCCTCTGGGCACCAGCTGGCAGATCCCTTGCTTTGTCAGACCTGGCAGCTGGCAGGCCAGTATCAGGAGGGGGTCGGCAGGTGGAGGGTTCCCAGCTGCCAGCTAATGCCACAATCCCTGTCATTGCAAAGGGCCAAGGAGGAGGCCCGGCAGAGTCCTTAAATGCTGGTGTGGGGTGAGGAGCAAGAGGTGCTGGGGGCCAAATGTGGCCAAAACTGTTCTTAGTGTAGGGTTTGTCCTACCATGGGCAGTAGCCAGCGAGAGCTGGCCTGCTCCCACCTTCCTGCCCTCCCAATCCCCAGATCTGCAGTGGATGAGAGCGCACAAGATGGGCAGGTAGCACCCGAGGGTGCACGGCACCGCGTGGGTGCTCCTGCTCCTCAGTACCACGGCATTCCTTCATTCACTCCATACCCTGTGCTCCTGCCTCTTGCAGCCTGGAGTCGCCTGCCCACCCACCCGGGGGGTCCTCCCTTATACACCAGCTGCTCTTGTCCATCCTTCAGGCAGGAGGAGGGGGGATCAGGACCGCAGCCCGTCCCCACCTGGCCCCACCAGCTGCCCCAGCAGGCGGGCTCTGGTCCCATCTTCTCGTCGTCTGTGCTTTGCTATGTCCCAGGCTTGCGGCCACCGGAATGTTAGTCCCGTGGACACAAGGGGCCTTTGTGTGAGTGAAGTCGGCGGGCGGGGGGCCATGGCCCAGCCCAGCATCCCCAGCTGAAGCTGGGGAGAGCCGCAGCCAGGCACGTGCGTGGGCAGCAGCTGCTGCCAGCACGGCCTCGCAGCTCCCGGCCAGCTTCCGTGGAGTCCCCGCTGCTGCAAGAGCCATCAAGGAGGAAAGCCCCCTTCCCATCCTCCTTGTCCCTCCAGCACCAGCAGCCAGGTGGTGAGAGCATCCTGCAGCCACTGCTGGCCTGGGGAGCAGCACCAACACCAGTGTGGAGCTGGCACCTCCTTGGCGAGGCTCGGCATCCGTGACTAGGGATGCCATGGGCTCAGCCACCCCGCAAGAGGAAGGGGAGGGCTGGGGGTGTGGGCTGAGAGCATTGGGCAGCAGCTGCTGGATTTGGCCATTTTCAACAGCTGCCGTCTCAGCGCCATCAGCAGGGAATGTGCTTGGCCCGGGGCTTTCCAGGGCCAGGCCGCGGTGTGTTAAACAAACTATTTATAGCTCTTGTGTTGCTCCCCAGCAGGAATGGCCCGCATTCCTCCTGCATGGGACTGGGTGCTTGGGTGCTACTGGTGTCCCCACCACCACTGTCCTCTCGAGTCCCCGGCAGACGAGTGGGATCTCCTTAAAGAAAGGACTCTTGGCCACGTCTCAACTCTCCTCCACCATTTTTGTTAGCTCCCAGTGCTATGCCCAGAATAAGATTTGCAGCAAATCTTGAATACCTTGTGAAAGAGATGCCTGAGGGCCAAGCTCTCCTTCCCAGCATTCCTGGAGCCTTAACCACGCAACAGCCACTTCAAGCATTGGCAGGTGCCGATGGTTGTTATGTCCCTGCCTCTGAGGTGGCACGGGGGTCTTGCCCTCCCATGAAGCAGAGATGCTGTCGTGGAAGCAGACTGAGTGCTGGCAGGTTGCTCACAGGCCAAAGGCCGGAGACCTGGTGCACTCTCAAAGCTCATGCCAGCTTTTGCCCAGCTGTGAAGGAAGGCTGAAGGCCCTGACCATCCAGATGGGGAAAGGGGCTTGGCAATATCTCCGCATTTTTGGCAGATACAAAAAATATGCCTCTTTACAAGTCCCAAGAGCTTGGCAAACAAGCCCTGCCCCACTTCCCACCCAGTACTGGGATGTTGCAAGCACCCAGCTCTCACAGCAGGGTAACCCCTCCTGCCCTTACCTGCGCTCACTCCCTGGGAAGGAGCAGGTTTCTGCAGCGGCCACACATTGAAGCCCCTTTGTTCCCAAGGAATTTTCCATCCCCTCCCTTGTGTACCTCTGCCACGTAATGCTCAGACGAAATACCCCCAGGAACGTGCTGCAACACCTCTGCTGCACCACCTCTGCACCTGGCTGGCACCTCTTTTTCCCAGTGGGACCAGAGGACAGGATTTCCCCAGGAGGCATGGTAGGATGGGCGGTTCCCCTGGCTCAGGCAGGGCTTTCCCTAGGAATAGGTAAGGTTCTCTAGGGAATAAGATTTCCGCTCTCCTCTATCACTGTGGTCACTACTGCTGACCAGGGATACTGCACTTTTCACCCCAGACTGATTAGAGGTGGTACACTGCAAGAGCCAGGGAGGCAATATTCCTCCTGGGGCTGTACTGCTGGGGAAATCGAGATACCAAGAGGGGCAGTGACTTGGGATCAGCCCTGGCACAGCAAACCCAGGAGTCTCAAGAGCACCCTAAGCACCGCCCCTCCGATAAAAGGCAGAAAGCTCCTTTCCAGGGAAGTGTAAACCCTGGCACAGCTGCAGTGAAGCTTTGGCTCCTACTTCCTTCACCTGGGTTCTTCCCACTCCTCGTAACACCACCTGAGCGGGGTTGGCGGCAGCACGCAGCAGAGCAGTGCTGACCACCGCAGACCTGGAGCCAGGTAGGCTTCAGAAGGCTAGTCCCAAGGGGCTGATGTCAGCCAGGGTCCTTGCAGCTCCCGGGCCTGGAGCTGAGCCGTCAGAGAGCTGTTTCTAGTTTTGGCACATGGTGTCTCTGTGCTGAGACATGGCCAACCCGATTTCCTCATCCATGGCTGGCTCCCCAAGAGGAATCCACAGGGCTGGGAAAGGTCACCTTGGCTGAACTAACTGCCCTTGGATGGGACTCACTAGGCAAGGGACAGCTTGCACCAGGCAGGCTGGGAGCTGGAGCAGTAGCTTTCAGTCCCTTGTGTCTGTTCATTCTCCTAAATTCTGCTTGAGTGGGAGCCAAGAGCAGGGCTTTGGCAGGGTTTTTGAAGGGAACGACAAGGGGAAGAAATTAAGCCAGCCAGCCACCAGGAACAAAACAAAACAAAGGTTAGGCATAGGAGGGAAGCGGAAGGGTACAGGCGCAAGGCATGGACCTTCCTGCCTGCACCCTCACCCTGGCTGGCTTGCACTTCCCTGGTCTGCGACGCCCTGGCTGCTTGCCTCAAGCAGGTTCAGCTTGGGAAAACAGCTGGAAAGCATGGGACGCTGGTTACCAGCTTGCTCTGGAGCCCCACATGGAGCCAGATCACAGCTCTTCCCTAGTGGAGTGCCCATTCTCTCCTCGATGCTTCGTGCCTTGGGGCATTCCATGCTTGCTCTCCTTGGCAGTTGGCCTGGTCTGCATTCCCGGCCCTTGTGGGAGCAGGGTGGCGATTGCTGCCGCTGGCAGAGAATGACAGGCAAGCATGTTTTGGACCTGGCTGTCTGCTTCAGCAAAGCCTTGTAGTGAAACAGGACCCCGTTCTGCCAGCCCACATTTCTGTGGCGGGCAGATGTTGTTCCTCTCTCACCCCCCTTCTTCCCCCAGCCCTGCCAACCCGACAGATGGGGTCCCGGGACGAGGGGCAGTATCACTTACAGAGAGCATGTGTCTGGCCTGGGAGGAGGGGGCATTTAAATGGGCAGCTGTGGGTTTTTTTTGTTGATGTCCCTTGCTCTGGAGCCGTTCCTGCCATTTGGGCCAGTGGCAGGTCCACGTGGGGGGAGCTGAGCTGCAAGGCTCCTCTGGGAGAGAGGGCTGAGCGTTGTCTCGGAGCGCGAAGGATCCCAAAGAGGGTAAGAGCGACAAGGGGAAGAGGTGGTGGGGAGGAGTGCGTCTCCCACGAGCTTCCCCTAAGCAGCTCGCCGCTCCCTGCGAGGTGCGGACCCACCGAGCACGGCGCTCGGGTTAGAAGTTCCGAAGCGTGAGGAGCTCCTGGGCAACCCCCGGTCCGCCAAGGCACCTCGGGGGAGAGCGGAGGGTGCCCGACGGTGCGCCC
>VWZK01001980.1:0-24656 GCA_013396935.1 Baryphthengus martii | reverse complement strand
CGGGGGCCCCGCGCTACCGCTTCTCCCCGCGGTGCCCGGGCCGGGACCTCCGGGCTGCCCCTCTGCCCGCCGGAGAGGGCGAGGATGTCGGGCAGCACAGCGAGGAAGGTGCAGCCCTTCACCATCAGCACCAAGCTTTCGCTGCCCAAGTGTGCCGCCGACTTCTCCGGGGACGCCCTCGCCTCCGCTCTGGACAACCACCGCGGCCTCCGCCGCAGCCTCAACGAGCGCATCTCCCTCTACCTGGCCCAAGCCCGTGTCAACTCCGCCGCCCCCGAGGGCCAGCCCCGCAGCCCCAGTCCCGGCGAGGATGGGGGGACCGACGAGGAGCAGCTGAACCGAAACTCCCTCGCCCGCTCCATTAAGAAGATCACGCTGTCCAACTGGCATGGGGAGGCTGGCGCGGGGGACGCAGGGGGACCCGGGGACTCTGCCCGAACCGGCGGCGAGAGGAACCACAACAACAACAACAGCAGGCCAGGGAAAGCTCAGTTCAAGGTAAGTACTCCTCATACCCTGCGCCCCACTCTCTCCCCATCATTTCTGCGGCTCCCTGTTCCTGACTGCCAGAGGATGGGTAGCTCCTGAGGAGGCTGATGTCCAGATAGGAGATCCCTGCTGCCTCCTCCCCATACCCTCGATGGGGCAGTTGCTTTTCCTCTCACCTCCCCCTGCCCTTCCCCCCGCTCCTTTCTCTTATACCGTCAGGCTGGAGGGCAGGAGGTCCTTGCGGGTGAGCTGGAGATGAGCTTTCTCTAGGAGTAAGATGACCCAGAAAAGCTTTGTCCCAGAGCTTGGCTATGGAGGGCTCAGCTCTTGGGATGTCCATGATGATGCAGTTGTGTGGGGGAGCTAGGAACTTGCTCTCCCATTTACCAGAGGGGAAACCGAGGCCAGGAGAAAGGAAGTGACTCATGTACGGCTACACAGCCAGGCAGAGCCAGGACAAGGCTAAGAGCAGGACCCAGGGCTCCAGGCTCTCCACCCTCCGTGTCTGACCACTGTCAAGCACAGAGGTCCAAATCCATCAGTGCCAGAGCCTGGGAGACCCCCTGTGTGGCTTGGATGGGTCGGAAGGCAGTTCAGAGACCTCACTTTTGCTGGCAAGACTAGGCAGGAACTCCTTGGGATTTAACCCTGACCTGCAACAGCTGGTTTCCCAGCGGGATAGCGCTAGGGAGAGCAGCACAGCCCACTGCCAAAACCCTCGTCTTCATTGCCAATAAAGGCCAGGCACGGCCTCGCAAGAGCTGCCGCTTCCTCCGGCACGCAGGCAGCTCCTTGCTGGGTGGCCGGAGTCTGCACAGCCCAAGGGGCATCAGCATGAGGGCTCCCCTCTTTCATATAAAGTGGGGGGACACACACGTGCTGAGCACGGTGCTGTGGTGCGGGACTCTTGGGAGGCTGCCAAGATCGGCCCTTCCTGCCTGTCCGGCCACGGGGAGGAGGGTGGGGAGGTGGAGCTGGAAGGGGAGAGCAGGCTGCAAGATGGAGCTTTGGGAGGGAGAGGGAGAACCAGGGTGCAGGGGAAGGCGTGTGTTAGGCGGGACAGCAGCCGGAGGAGAGAAGGAAACGCTGTCGCCCGGACAGGGCACATTCGGGCTTTCCCAAGTGTGGCCCCCGGCTCTGCCCCTCGCTCCTGTCCTGTAGGATTGGGGAACTCCTCTGGGATGAGCATAGAGCAGCTTGGGAGGGTCTGGCCCCGCTCATCTTGCTCATGGGAAGTCACGGGCGCCTACTCTTCTATGGGAACGTGGTGAGCGTGTGTGCCATGTTAATTCTGCTGTTAATGAGGGAAAGAAACATTCGCAGAGGAGGCAGCTGAGGCCACTGCACTCGTTTCACATGTGACTTCACTCATATGATGAAGCCTGGGGTCCTGCTGGGGAGCGGATAGCACAGCACCTTATGGTGCCGAGGAGGGTACCGCTCCTTTTCCAGTCTTCGGTTGCTGCGAGAGTTTGTTGTTTTGCCAGAACGAGGACCCGGCTCCGGCCGGAGGGACCGGGGAGGAGGGGCAGTCCCAGTGGAGCAGCTCTGCGGGAAGGATGAAGTCATCCTTGTGCCGGCAGCCTTGTTTTCCTGCGGCTGACGGATTGTAAGACAGGGACTTTAAATAAAGCTCCCATGTCACCTGCAGGCTTGTCTCCCACGGCTGAGCTCTGCGAGTCGGGGCTTTCAGGCTGCAGCCAACGTGGGACACTGCTGCCCAGGAGGGCTTCCTAGGGTCTTATGGCCCTTAAGTCCTTCAGATTTAGCTCCCCACCATTTCCTAAACAGGCATCCAAACCTCTCGATCAGGCAGAGGGGTACCTTCTCCTTCTGGCACCCTCCTGCCAGACACATTGAGTTCTTCCTGTGCCTACCAAGCCGTGACTCAGCCTCGCTCCCTGCTCACAATTCATGCTCAGGATGGGATGCTGTGGCGTGGTGTGGCCATCTGTCCTCTGCAGCCACTAGCTGGTCTTTGCAGGACCCTGAAAAGGTCCAGTGGTGCTGGTCTCCTAGGGGTTATAGGGTTGTTGGACTGTTTACAGGGCTGTGAGCCTTTTCTGGTGGCAGCTGCTCTAGTGCTGAGGACTGCCATCCTTGTTGGGACTCTTCTGAAGTCCTGCACAGGTGGTATGAAGCCACTTTCTGTGCAGGGAAAGAGTCCTGCTTTGCCTAGGTTGGCGGGGCGCCCCCTTGGGCATTGTCCCCATCTGGAGCGGTCTGAGAAGTGGTGGGCTGGATCCAGCTCTGACTGGTCCACCATCCCATTTGCTGCGTTCTCAGAGGAGGGAATATTGAGGCAGCCCACTTTGCCCACCACCTCGTGTTGCCCTGTGCACATGTGAACAGTGTTTACAGAGACAGCAAGGTGGCCATGGGGAGAGAGTGGAGGGAGGTCCTTGAAATTGGCCTGTTGTATTCAACAGCCCAAGAAAAGATCCATCCACAGAGGATGAGGGTGACTGCCCTTGTGCATGATCCAAGCAATCCCACACACCTCACCTCCCGGGACTGGGCTCCATTATGGATAAGGTAACATGGAGTTCATCCTGGACCTCCTCTCTTGCCTGGCTGCTGCTCCTGGCCTTCCTTCCTTCTTGCCTCTCCTCCTCCCACCCTCACCCCATCCCACAGGAGCCCTTCCTTATGAGCCAGCCACCCCCTTCACTCTTGCGTCCCAGACAGACCAGAGTCAGGAATTGGCACCTGAAAGGATTCAGGTTCATGCCAGTGGAATTAATGTCTTTCTGTGTCCTTGTGCCTCTGCCCTGCTGTCCTGGAGGAGGGCAGGAGGGTCTGACTCTGAGCATCCTTAGATGACCAGGGCCAGTGATGACCACTGAATGGATTTCTACTGGCTTTGGAGTCAGTTCAAGGGGAAAAAATGGTATGTGTGTGGGAGCTAAAATGAAGAAGGCACTGAACAAAACACGCTTAGGAGCTCTTGCCTCTTGCTGAACATGTGGCAGGAGCTGTAGATGCTGCCTGGAAGAGCCTGGTCTGGATGTGTCTGGAGGGACGGGCAAGAGCCCAGCCAAGCAGTGTCTGGGTACTGCCAGCAGCCTCTTCTGTCCCAAGAGAGGGGGAGGCAGGTACACACGCCTCTGTCCCCTCAGCTGCTGGGACAGTCGAGTACTTCCAGGCTTATGGCTGTGCCTCTGTGCCTTCCTGTCTCTAGGTCTTCCTCAGGAAGGACGTGGATGTGGAGGATGAGCAGCAGGAGGCTGGGAGCCCCCGGGCTGGTGGTTTCTGCTCTCCAGTAGACCGAGACTCCCCCTTCTATGTGGTAAGTCTCTCTGCCCTCGCCAGTTAGGAAGGCCTGACGCAGGGGCACAGCTTGGAGTGGTCTGCCTGGGTGCAGATGTAGCCTCGCTGCTTTAACTGAGCAAGGGGACAAGCTTGGCATGATGGAGCGAGGGGTCAGCCCCCAGGAGAGTGCCCAGAGGTTTTATCATTTCCAAGGGAGCCCTGCCCATATCAAGAGACTGAAGATCCTGGAGTTGCAGGAGGGCCTGAGAATCTGTATTGCTATTTAAAAAAAAAAAAAAAGAAGACAGGATTTCTGTAGTACTTGTGGTTAGGCAGAAAGGCTTTGAAGAGCGACTCCCATGCTGTCAGAGGGACAGCACATGCCAGAGTGCTTAGAGAACCTGAAACAGTTGCCTGAACCCGCTGCTCCGCAGCCTCTCTGGAGATTACACCCTGGTAGGCTCAGGGACAACTGAGACCCTGCAGGGCAGCTCACAGCCAGCCCCCATGGGGAGAGAGGGCTGCCCTGGGGCAACCCCAGGAGCAATTTCTGCCTGGTGAGAGGAGGCAAGGAGCCCTGCACCTTCAGGTTTCTCCTGAAGATGCCCAGGCTCCTGTTTGCCACTAGTTAGTGTGCGGTCAGGTCCCTATCCCTGGGCAGCAGGGTGGGAAGCAAGTGCCCGGGTGGCTGTGCTGTCCCCTGGGCTGCGTGCAGCTGGGCCCCGGGCTGAGCTTGGAGGGGGGCCAGCACTTTCGCTGGCTGACCTTGACCGTCACCCCTGGTGGAGCTGGAGCCCTGACAGAGAGTTTCGTGAGCACTGGCCGCCTGCGAGGCCATGTCCTGGGGGAGATGCTGAGCTTTCTGCCTTCTGCCACCATTTGCTTGGGATGGGTGTCTCCAGGTGACCCTGAAGGGCTGAGGGGTTAAGCTCATCAGAGACTTACCCCATGGCCCTCCCATCCCATCTCCTGGCAGTGTCCTCCAGGGTGACACCAAATGGATGCCACAGACATGAATGCTTCTCACAGGGACACACAGCCTCAGGCTGGAGAGGAAGCAAGCTCACAGCTGCCTCCAAAGTGGGCACAGGACCAGTACAGGTGCTGGGTGCCATCCCGCCAGCCTAAAGTGACCTAGGGCTGAGGGACAGCCTGGCAGCTAAAGCCACCAACACCACCTTGGTAGAGGGGAGCTATGCCTCAGGGAGCTGAGAGAGAACCCCAAATATGCAAGTGAAGGAGTGGGATCATGGACGAGGCAGGATAACGTATTTCATTTGGGTTTCTGAAACGTTCCTTGGAGGTGATGGGGAGGGCTTCCTAGGGTGACACACTGACCCCTCACCTCTGCCCACCCCAGCTGGCAGGACCTCTGGTGTCATCACCCCGGAAAGAGACCCCCAAGGGCAAGGAACCCATCGTAGCACCGAGATGCAGTGGGCGAAGCGGCACAGGAGCAGCCCCCTTCCTTGACCCAAGCCCTCTGGTAGCCCAGTTCAACCGAGAGATGCTGCAGGTGAGGCCAGCCAGGGTGCCCGCCCAAGGGGCTGCATGGAGAGCGGCTCCGGGGGGCCACCGGCAGCCTTTCATGTGAGCTGTGACGTGGGGTGTGTGGCGGGGAGGGCTGAACTCCGCCCCGAGCAAAGCCATGGTTGTGGCATGAGATCATGTTTGGCCGCCTCTCCTTGGCTGTCGGCCCCGGGGAGAGGGGTCAGGCCGCACCAGGGCTCTGCTTCCTCCCCACGCACAAACGCTCCTCCCATCCCCCATCCTCCTCCTCCCAGCCCCTGTCCCTCCCTAGCAGCGTGGGAATGGGGATGGGAATGGGGATGGGACGGGAGGGCTGCTTCTACGCCATGCTGGGGAGGGTGCATGGGTGCTTGCACTGGGGAGCAGGGTGCGAGGAGAAAAGACACTTCATGCAGGGATGTCTTGCTTAGACACCCCTGGTCTAGCTTGCCCAGGGAGGGCCCTCGCTTCTACTGGGCTGGGGAAAATGCTGGAAAGAAGCAAGATGCCATTCATCTTCCCACCCCCATTGCCACCAATGCTGTCCTGAGTCCCTTTGCTGGCCCGACGGTGCTCAGAGCAAATGAAATATCAGTCAAAATGGATGCCCTCCAGTCCCTGTTGTGACTTTGGAGAGGTTCAGACTTGGATCCTCGACGCCGTATCCTCAAGGTTCTGGCAGAGGCACTGAGCCATGCAGCTCTTCCCACCTTGCAGGCAGAGGGCTGGGTGCGAGGCAAGCTGCGGGACCTGAAGGATGGCTGTGACCTCCAGGACTGGGAGAAGGTGGATCAGACCCTACAGCGGGACATGAAGGATTTTGAGAACACATTAATAAAGCTCAACCAGGTGAGGCCAGGTGGTGGCACGGGTTCCATTCCCTGTGGCACCCATGTGCCCAGGCTCTCCACAGTGGAGGATCCCTGATGCTGAGAGAGTCCCTTGGCCTCACAGATGGGTGAGCAGCTGATGTGGCGAGCGAACCCCAGCACTGAGGCCGTGCGGAGGCAGCTGGTGGCCCTGCGGGACCAGTGGCAGCTCCTGAAGCAGACAGCTGCCAGCCAGAGCAAAGCCCTGGGAGGGCTGCGGAGCCTGCAGGACTTCAACAGGAAAGCTGACCAGCTGGAGGCATGGATCAGGAAAAAGGTACGGGGTGTGGAGAGCACGGTCTGGGCAAGGGGACAGCCTGGCTGTCCCCCTGCCTTCTCACACCCTTCCCTGGCCCAGGAGGAGAAGCCCTCTCTGGCAGCCCTCCTGCAGGAAAGCCCAGACAAGATCCAGCTCACTCGACGCATCCTTGACTTGAAGCAGGTGAGAGGCTGCTGGTGGGCTGCTGTCACGCCGGGGACCCTGAACCCCATGAGACTGGGGCGTGGCGCAGGGCCCTGAGAGGATGCTCATGTCTGTGTCTCTGCTTGGGCAAGGAGGAGCAGCAGTTCCAGAGTCTGCACAAGGAGCTGAACAGCGTGGCCCAGAAGCTGGAGAAGCAAGGCAAAAGTGAGAGCAGGAGCATCTCAGCCCGGCGCAAGCACCTCAACAAAACGTGAGCGGAGGACACACGGGCTGAGCAGGGGCGAGCCAGGCGCTGGGAGCCGAACCCCCTGGACTCCCCTCAGCCCAGCTCTGCACGGCTCCCTAGAGGGGCACGGGCTTCCCTTTACCTCTCCCTTTCCACCCGCACAGGTGGCTGCGGCTTCAGGGGACCCTGAAGGAGCACCATGAGGCTCTGCAGCTGGCCCTGGAGGTGGCCGCTTTCCTCCAGCAGGCAGATACCCTGCTCAGGGCAATCCATGCCAAGGTACTAGCACCGGAGCCAGGCTCAGCCTGGTGCCGGGCTGTTGAATGGCCAAGATGAAACTGAGTGGGCAGCACCCCGATCACATCCCCTGTGTGGGGTCTGCTGTGGTCTCAGCACCCTCTTACCTGGACCTCAGTAAGAGAGCTGGGGGATGGAGCCTGGTGTAAGGAGGGGAGCCAGAGCGGCAAGCGCCGCTTTGCAGCATCTCCTTCTGCTGGAGCTGAGGACGAGACCCCGTCCTCTCCCCACTGCTGACTGTAGCTTCTTCTTACAGAAGAGGAGTGTTTGCAGTGTAGGGAAGCCAGGAGAGGGCGAGCCATGCCGCGATCGGGACGTCAGAGACATAGCCAGCCAGGTGATGGTAAGTGCAAGACTCTGCCTTGTCCTCTGAGCCCTGGGGAGCATCCCAATGGAGGGCAGATGTGTGCCTCCCTGGGTCAGCGCTGGCACCAGCAGGGCTGGGGACTCGGTGAGCGTCCACAGCCGTGTGGAGTGGCCGGGGCTGTGTGATGGATGGGAGAGTTCCTGGAGACAGGAGACTAGGCTTGGCACTTGCCGCCCCTCCTGCCCCGCAGTGCTGGTGGTGGGTTGCCATCACACACCTGCACCATGGCCGCAATGGCTCGTCCCTCGCCAGTCCTGTCAGCGCTTCCTGGCTACTCTCTCTCCTCCAGATGCTGGATGTAACAGTGTCCCAGCTCCTCAGCCTGCAGCCCAGCCTGGCAGCCCGCGTGACCCCCAAACACCGAGATGTCAAGGAGAGCTGGGCACAGCTCCAGCAGATGCTGAGGTAGGGCACAGCCTGAAAGGAAGCCCAAGGTCTCAACCCTGACAGCCCCCCCACCTGCCACAGTACTGGAGCCAGAGGCTTGGGGAGAGGCCAGGGTTAGCCCCCAGCAGGCTCTCTGGGGCACGAGCTCCACTTAAGGTTGCTCTTCTCCATCCTCTGCGTCCCTGGGTCTCCCTTGGACCCCTTTCCCAGGACGGAGAAGGCTCCAGTGCTGGCAAGCAATTCTCCAGTGGGTGAAGCTGCAGCTCCAAGTGTGGAGCCCCAAGGAGACGATAGCGGCCGTGGGGCCATGGGAAAGGAAGCAAAAGACAAATGGATGAGAGGCCCTGGGAACATGGTGAGCACTGCCTTCCTCTGGGCATTTTCAGTGCCTCTGCCTCGGGAAGATGTGGGAAAGGGGTTCGGGAGTTGGGGCAAAGCCCAAGTTGAGCATGCCTGTGACTTGGCCCCACCACTTATGGGAGGTGGTAAGTTCCAGGTCTGGGACAAAGTACTGCACACTTTGGGCTGGCAAAGGAGGAATGGGAGCCTTTATGCCATAGGTGCCGAAGAACGTGCTGGGGAAGACGGCGGAGCATCGGACAGGGGAGGACAGCAGCCCTGGCTCCCTGGTGGCAGGGCAGCCCCCTCATGGTGGGGACAGCAAAAGGTACCAGTTCACGGAAGTGGCTGTGGGGAGCGGGATGGAGACAGAAGGGACAAGGATGTGAGCCCTTGTCCAAGGGGTGACCTTGAAGTTCTTACTGTCCCCGTCTCTGCAGGAAGAGGGAGGCAGTGGCTGAGTGGGGGACGCGGCAGCCGGAGGCCCAGGTGCAGGATGTCTGTCAGGCAGTGAAGACGGTAATGTCTTCCCACGAGCTCCTTTTACTCCCAGCCTGGCCAGTGGAGCCGGTGTTGAGGAGGACCCCTTCCCCTGCCCTCTCCTGCTGCTTGTGGGCATGCACACTTGTGCGCTCACGCCCATCGCTGCTCTGGTCACTAACCCACCGTGTCTCCCCGCTCCTCGGCAGGCTCTGTCCCCGCACAAGGAGAACGTGGGTCCTGGAGCCCCTCCGTGTCCAGTGAGGGACATGGAAAGCCCCCAGGCAGCACAAACACAGCAGGAGCTCCTGGATCTCAGCTCTAGCACTAAGGCTGCATTCCGGGTGAGCCCCCTCAGGTGTGGGGTTAAGGGGGTACACCAGGCAGGGCCTATGCTAACTGCCCTCCTTGTCTTCCAGGAAGGGCCGGCACCCGGAGGACCCCCAGGGAGCCCGCAGGTGGAGGCCATGCTGCAGGAACTGGGGGAGCTGTGGGAGGACCTGCAGAGGAAGCACCAGGAGAATGGCGCCGTGCTGCGGGAAATCGATAAGGTAGGTGGAGGCAGGGCTAGGGTGGGCCCAAGGGCATGCCCTGTTGCAGCAGCTTGCTGGGGGTCGGCAAGAGAGGCAGGTACCCGCAGGGTCAGGACTTGCAGACATCTCCAGCTCAGACATCTCCAGCTGGCCACACAGTCCACGTGCTGCTCCAGCTGTGCTGCCCAAGTTGCCAGTGCCCTGGGTACCTGCAGTGGGGTGGCAGCATGGCTTCTGCCTCTTCTAGGTGGCTCAGAGCCAGGCTGATGAGCTCCCTGCTCTCCCTGCAGGCACTGAGGCTGGTGGGAGAGCTGGACCAGGCTGAGCGGTGGCTGCAAGCCGTGGCTGGGTCGCTCTCGGAGCCAGCCACCATGAGAAGCCCGGCAGAGCTGCGCCAGGACCTGGAGGAGACGGGCCAGCTCGAGAAGCAACTCCTGCTGTGTGGCCTCAAGCTCCAGGCGCTGCGGGAGGAGGCCGCGGTGGGCGAGACGCCCATGGAGCACAAGGGCACAAGGAAGATGGAGAGGAAGGTGGAGATGGTAGAGGAAAAGTGAGTCCCTGGCGAAGGTTCCTCCTCTCTGGTCCCCGGGGTGGGCAAGGAGGAGGATGCTCATCCCAATGAGGTGCAAGGAGGCACCCGAGGAGGTGTGGGGAGGAGGATGCTCACCTTGAGGAAGCGTGGAGGATGCTGGCACCTGTGACGGGTGCTTGTTCTCACAGGTTGGCACAAGTGCAAGCAGCCCTGCGGCGCCGGGCAGCTGACCTGCGGGACTCGCTGGTGCTGTCTGAGTTCTTGCAGGACCTGCAAGAGGAGGAGGCACGGAATCGGCAGGGACCTGCAGCGGTGAGCAGTGGGCCCAGGTGTCCCTGGGATGGCCCAGCGCCCAAGGGTTGGTCTGTGGCTGGCAGGGGGACCCCATGGGTGCCCCACTCCAGCCCAGCTGCCTGGGGGTCTAA
The DNA here is from genome assembly GCA_013396935.1 of Baryphthengus martii. Classification (NCBI taxonomy): domain Eukaryota; kingdom Metazoa; phylum Chordata; class Aves; order Coraciiformes; family Momotidae; genus Baryphthengus; species Baryphthengus martii. The sequence continues at coordinate 14,527 of VWZK01001980.1, read as the reverse complement.
TCCCCATCTCCCTCATACCTGGTGTTACTGTTGGCTTCAGCCAGGGAGTGGGCGTTGCAGCTCACGGAGGGCTTTCCCCCTGCTCTCGGCCCAGGCCGGGGAGCCAGTGAGCAGCAAGGACATGAGCCGCCCCTTAGGAGAGCTGCAGGAGGCCGTGGAGATGCTGAATGATGCAGCAAAGGAGCGGGAGCGGGTCATGGAGGTGGTGGCAGAGACGGAGAACCTGGAGCGCCTGGTAAGGGATGGAGGCAGGTGGGGGTCTGGGGATACAGCTGAGTGGTCCATCTGCAACTGGATATGCTGGCTGTCTGGGATGGGGCATGCACCTCAGCTGGTCCCAGTAGCGCTTGAGGGCATTGGGATACGTGGGGACCACTCTGTGCAAGGCTGATATCCCTGCTCCTCCTGTGGCTGGTGCTCCCTGCTCTTTTGCAGGTGCATGGCAAGCTGCCCCCAGACTGGGGTGGATTTGGGCTGCAAAGTGAGTTGGTGGCACAGAAGGTCCCACAGCAGGGACTCATATCGCCTCTGCCCTGGCCCATCCAGGTGGCAGAGGTATCCCCATGCCTGGAAGCCCTTCGATGCAGAGCCGAGGCGCTGGCTCACGACACTGCCCAAGCAGAGAGTGGCTTCACTGCTGTGAAGAGCGAGAAGGACCTTCAGGGACTGCAGAGCTTGCTGAGTCGGCAGCAGGACATGGAGGTGAGACCCAGGGAGCACTGTGGCCAACTACGCCACTGTGGCTAGCCATGCCCCCTAGCAGGGAGGTGTCTCGGCTGACTCGGGCCGTCCCCAGGAGGTGCTGGCCCCCAGAGGCCCAGGTGTCGTAAGCCTTGGCGCGTCATGGCAAGCCGGGCTGGAATTTTCCAGCGGAGCCGAGCCCTGCGCCGCTCCGCTCCCCTCCCCTCTGCCAACACAGGCCAGGCAAGGGAGAGAGCTTGCATCAGCTCCCGTGTGCCAGCGCCTGGCTGCCAGCACCTCACTCATCTTCCTGCTTGTGGGGAGGTGACTCACCCAAGCAGAGCGGGAAAACCAAGCAGCCCTCTGCTCTGCCGGTCCTCCCTGCTGAGGATGGCTCTGCCTGCTGTGCCTACATCCTCCCCTCCATTCCTGCATCCCAGAATGCAAGGAAGTCCAGCCTCAGTGCAAAAGGGTCGGATGCATCCTGAACCTTTTCTGCCTTATGATCTTCAGCGTGTGGTGTCCGAGACTCTGCAGGGGCGGTTGGAGGAGCTGGAGAAGACATCTGCCCGCTTGCAAGAGCTGTGCCCCGCTCGGCAATGCCCCATCAACCAGGAGGCGGAGGGGACGCTGCGGGCCTGGGCAGGGCTTCGGGAGCTGTTGCGGGAGACACGGGCCCGCGTGCAGCAGGCCGGCCGGCTGCGGCACTTCTTCAAGGATTACTTAGCCATGATGTAAGTGGTGTTTGAGCCGTCGGGGGTTGCCTCTGCTGTGGTTGGAGGGAGCTGGTGAGAGCATGGCTTTGCCGGAGCACGGGCTGCTGGTAAATACGTGGGCAGTGCTAGAGCTGCAGCGAGGTGAGACCATGAGGAGCCTGGAAAGAAGGGCTGCCTGCTGTGGGGCAGCCCCTTGGCATCCTGTCCTGCTACGCCAGAATTGCCGCTACCCAAGTAGCTTCCAGCCATCCCTGAGCATGGGAATAGCTTCCCTGCGGCCTGCAGGGATGAGAAGAGATTGAGTCATTCCTCAGCCCATCTTTCAAATGCCCACAGCTCCTGGACGGAGGACACACGGGCTCAGATCTTCTCTGAAAGCCCAAGTGGTCATGGTCTCCCAGAGACTCCATGTGAGGAGCTGGAGAGGAGGATCGAAGGGAAACTCAAGGAGTTTGAGGCGCTGGCGGCATCGGGGCAGCAGCTGGTATCTGAGGAGCACTACCTGAGCGCAACAGTAAGGACAGGGGAGACGGGATCGGGGAAACCCTCAGCACTTCCCAAAATCCTCTGGGGACAGTCCCTGAAGGAGAGAGCAAGGTGCAGGCACAGAGCCCTAGCAAGTGGTACGGGGCTGTCCACGCACCCCTGGGGCTGCTCAGGGCAGGAAGGGGTTTCATGCAGCAGTGGATGCTGAGACCTGAGGTGATGCCACTGACTACATCCCACTCTCAAAAACCTCCTGAACTGCTCTGCAGTGATGTGTCCTGGTAGGGCCGGTATGCTTGGGCCAGGAGTCCTTGCAGGCTGCCCATCATCTCTCCTCTCTTCAGATAAAGGAGCGCTTGGAAGAGCTACAGAGTATGCTGGGCTGGGTGTTGGTGCGCTGGCGAGCACAGAGGCACCAGCGGGACCCAGGGAGCAAGCAAGAGGACAGAAAGGACCCAGAGAGCCCCTTGGGCATATCCACCACCAGCCAAGTGAGTAGCCAGTCGTGTTGAGACTGTCGGGGAGCAGCACCGGCCTTGAAGCTGAGAGTAGCAGAGGCACCAAACCGAGTGGGTGGTGCGGAAGTAGGGGAGGGATGTGTGCCAATACTTCTGGGACTCTGGGGTTCAGTCAGAGCAAAGGGAAGATTGTCCTGAGGAAGTGCTTGGCCCTGGCAGCCCTTTCTCCACGGTCTCTCTCTTGCCTCCCTCTCCAGGAGCAGCGTTCCCTGTGTTCTTGGCCCCAGCTGGAGAGTATCCACAGCCCAGAGGAGTTCATGCCCTGCTCCCTCCTCAAGCCTGTGCAAAGATCAGAGCCACGACTGCCAGTGAGAGCGGCCGGCTCCCCACCAACATCTCCGCTCTCAGATGTCCCATTGGGAGTGGAGCAGAGCTGGCAGGAGCCCAGCAGCTCCACACCCCACAGTGCAGGACCCTCCGAGAAGTCTGTCATCTGGGATCCGGCTGAGACCTCCACGCTGCTGCTGCCGCCACGGGGCCCCAGTGGACTGGGGGGGACGGTCAACCTCATCCTCAGCATTGGCAAGAAGGGGGAGAAGAAGAAGGTGCAACCCGTGGCTGGCAGTGAGCGGCCGGGAGAGGAGGCACTGCGGACGGTACGTGAGGGATGGTAGGCACCTTCGGCAGAACCACAGGGGAGCGCTCAGCACCTGTCCCAGGGCTGGTCACCACTGGGTAGCCAGGGCAGCTCCCCGGAGGCTTTGAGGGCTGCCGGAAAGCCCCCATGCTGGGACCCGCTTTGGGTCATTTCCAAGCAAGCTATTGGGGCTGCGTTAGTCTTGGGAGAGGGACCTTTATCTGTGTCAATGCTGAGTGATGCCCAAGGGCTGAGGACCAGCTTATGTCACCCCTTTTGCCTGCGCTCTCTTGCTTCAGCTACTTGCCCGCTCTGTCCTCAACACTGTCTGTGTCTCTCTCTCTCTCTCCCCTCGGCTCAGCTCCCTGCCACTAAATCCTCAGGCTGTAAAACATTTTGGAAGCGTTGCCAGGGGTTTTTAGGAAACACTTGGGGTAGTTTAAAGCGAAAGAGAAAGCTGCCTCACCAGCCGGTGGAAGAGGTAACGTGCCCGGGGGAGGCTGCATGCCGGGCAGAGTGGCTGCATGGCATGAACCCGCCTGCTACCAACCCTCCTGGCCGTGCCGCAGCGCCCTGCTGGCAGAGGCCCTTCGGGAGAGGGGAAACCCTCCTGGTACTGTGGATTCCAGAGTGTGGGTGCTGGGGCATGCAAAGAGGAGGAGTGGACAGGGCTGGCCACAGTTTGGCCCTCCGGATAAGTGGTTTTGATGGTCACAGAAGGCATGGCGAGCTGGCAGCTGGCGGGAGAGTGTCCCTTCCATTGCTGGGAGGCAGCTGCAGTCCCTTGTGCAGCCTTCTGAAGGGGGCAAGGGTGGATGGGTGTGTATGAGGGTGCATGTTTTGGGAGAAGGCTCACTCTGGGTTGCATGGCCTGTAACCCTGGGTCTGGAAGCCCAGTGTTTTGTTGGGGTTTTGTATCGGTTTGTTGCTGCAGAGCCAGTGTGAAGGGCTGTGTATGAGAAGCCCTAGGGGCAGCTGCAGCCAGGCCCCACACACAACCAGGCTGGGCAGCCCAAGAGAGAGGACTGGGAGCTGGAGAGGCCAGAAGGCATTGAGGCAGGGTGAGGGGCTATCAGGCTGCCAGGGGAGTTTGGTAATGGGCCTCCTCCAGCCTAAGGGGTACAGGGGGACACTGGTCCAGCTCCTACAGGCAAAGCTCTTTGCTTTCACTCTGGTAGCTGTGGAAACCCAGGAGAGGGGCTGTAGCTGGGCTGGAGAGGCTGTTTGTGGGGAAGGGGAGGGGAAGAGGCTGTACTCAGCCCCTGGCCTTGCATTGCCCTGCTCTACTGCCTGGAGACATGCAGGGGTGGCAGGGATGTGCAGGGGTGGCAGGGATGTGCAGCAGTGGTCGCTGTCTCCATAATTGCTAAGGAGTGGTGGCTTGGAGGGCAGTGGCACAGGCAGCCCCCACTGCACCACACCTGGGGCACATCACGGGTGGAGGTTTCCTTGCCTGCCTGCCTCTTCCCTGCCTGTACTGGGGTGGGAGCAGCCCTCAGAGGGCTGAGGTACAGTCATTCTCCCAGCTCTGCATATGCTGCTGGTGAGCATTTTTGGCTGCCTTCCCCACCCCATCTCCCTACTTGCCCGGGCGCAGCATGGAGAGGGGGTGGTCAGAGCAGAGTGGGGGAGGCTCTGGCCATGAGGGTCACCCCTCTCTCCTTCTCTGTGTTCCCAGGTGCAGGTGGAGGCTGGGAAAACCTCCAGCACGAAGCGGCTGCCCGCTGTCACCTGCCGCCCTCCAGTATCCAGCGACAGGACACCGACCACCTCCCACACCCTGCCCAAGTCTGGGGCCAGCTCCCTCTTCAACAGCCTGCAGCGTCGGGAGCGGGCCAGGGCCGAGCAGGCCCGGCTGCTGACCCTGCAGGGCATCATGGGCGCTAGCTCCCTGCAGGCCACGCCTGAGGAGCGCCATGGCCCCAGCAACACATGGCCTCAGAAGTGTGACCGGAGGAAGGAGGGGCTGGGGATGGCTGCCACTGGACCCCAACTTGGGGAGCTGCTTCTCTACATCAGGAATCCACTGGCACGGGACATTGATGCCGAGTGCGGAGCAGCGCCCCGGGACCCTCATCTCCCTGACCCAAAAACCACGTGCCCCCACCTTTCCCTGGGCTCCGTGCTCAGCTTGGAGCTGCCCCGGGATGCAGTGGTCCTAGGGTGCCACCGAGGGGACACGACACGGCAGAAGGAGGTGGAGGGTCAGGAGCAGAGGCAGGGTGGGGTAGTGAGGCCATGGGAGCCCACAGGCACACATGGGGCTGGATGGCTGGAGGAGGTAGATGTGGATGGGCACAGTCCCCAGCAGCCCAGTGAGGGGCAAGGGATGTCCCCCAAGAGTGAGCGAGGAACGTGGTTTGAGGAGGTGAGCTTCAACCCCAGCTACAGCCAGCAAAGGGCACACCACACTGGGGAGGAGCGCTGGAGCAGACGGTGTCCTGGCAGCACTAGTGAAGACCTCCTGGACTCGAGGCCAAGCCAGCCATCCCACATTGGCATGCTTCACGAGCGAGTCGGCCCGGAAAGGGACAAGCTCATTGCCCGGCTGGCCCAGGACGACAGCCCCAGCACCACCAGCAGAGCCAAGCATCACAAAGCTGCTTGGCTGGAGCTCGGGTCATCCCCTGTTGACATCCCGAGCAGAGCAGGAGCCATCCCTGGCACTGCCTGGGCACAGCGGCCAGCTGGCAACAGCCAGCCTGCAGGGTCCCTGGCTTTCCCTGCCGCCTCCACCCAACTCTCTTTCCTTGAGGGGGCACAGGGGTCCCCACAGCCTCCCAGCCTCATGTCAAGTGCCAGGGAGATTTGCCACCCTGCCCACGGGCAGTTTGAGGAAGAGGAGGAGGAGCTGCAGGCCATCTGGGAGGGGGCAGGTGAGCAGCGGGCACCCAGCCCGCCGGCAGGCACCCGTGCCCGCTGCCGGACGGGGAGTGGGGCAGGCAGCCTGCCCAGCCCTGACGCCACCACCAGCAGGCCCCTCATCCTCTCTTCCACCAACAATGTCCTAGTGGCTAAGTTTACCCTACCCACCACCGCCCGGCTCCTCCACAGCCCATCGGGGGAGAAGAGTCCCAGTGTGGGGCACAGTGTGGGTGGCAGCCCCAGCAGGCACGTGGTGTCCCCCCTCGTGGAGGAGCTGGTGTCCGCAGCCCCCTCGGACAACCCTGGTGCCTGGGATCGGCGGAGGAACGGGGAAGAGGAGAAAGAGAGCACCAAGGTGAGACTCATGGGCTGTTCCTCAGGGTCATGCCAGCGATTTGGGGGATGCCTCAGGCAGCAGCTGGGCTACCTGCTCCAGCAAATGTCACCTGTGTTTGGGGACTCCCTGACCGGAGTGGCCCCTTTGCTCCAGCTGTCAGGGTAGGGAAGAGCTAGGTGCTGAATTTGGGGGTCCCTTCAGCACACAATGCCCTGCCAGCTCTCAGCCTTAGCAAGGCAGCATTTCACCCCAAAAGCCTACAAACAGCCCAGCCCCTGCCCAGGCCAAAAAATTGCTCCTATTGTCCAGTTCCCACCTCGGCATTGCCCGCCAGGAATGGGTCAGATGGAGCCTGTGTGCCCAGGGGCCGAGCCCCAGCACTGCTTTGCTCACCACCTGTCCCTTTGCAGGCCCCTCCCAGTAAGACGGAGTTTCAGATGATGGAGGGGACACTGGAAAGGAAGCACGTGTTGCAGACAGGAGGAAGGAAGGTACAGGCATGGCTGTGGGGCTCCTTTGGGACTGGGGTGCTGGGACATGCTGGGGAGCATCCAGGTTTTGTGGCAGTAGTGAAGCCAGGGATGCTCCTGGCACTACCAAGGCAGGGCTGTTGGTCATGCTGGGAGGGCATAGCCCACTGGGGCTGGGGACCGCTTGTCTTCTCCTGAACCTGTTGGAGTCATAGTTGTCCCCTGCTTGCATCCCACAGGCCAGCTGCCGGGCCTGGGGCCTCTTCCATGCCGTGCTGATGCGGCAGACGCTGTGCTTCTACCAGGATCGCAGGGACAGTCTCAAGGTGCGGTGGGGGAGAGTGGGATGGCATGGCAGCGGGGTTGGCATCTGGTGGCAGGGTACCCCTGCCCCTGTGACCAGGGAAGGCAGAGCCTGCCAACCTCGCTGTTGCTCTTGCTGTTCCCTGTGCTGCAGAGCTCGGTGGTGGCCCTTCCCCTGAACCTCTCCGGGGCGGTCTGCACCCCAGATGCCGAGTACACCAAGAAGACCAATTGCTTCAGGCTTCAGTGAGTCACCCCAGCTAAGACAGTTGGGGTCTCATAGACACAGCCCTTCCTAATGTATCCCTGTGGGGACAGACACCGATACCCCCAGCCACAGCCAGCTTTGCTTAGATGAGGATTTCCTTCTTTCTTTCTCAAATGCTTCCCTTCTTTCCCAGGCTGGCGGGGGCTGTGGTATCTGCACCCCATGTCTGTCTCATTGCTGACTTGTTATTCCCCCGCTACAGCCTGCGGGATGGCTCCGAGTACCTCCTGAGGGCCCCCTCCCAGCCCCTGATGAATGAATGGGTCTCCAAGCTGCAGCAAAACTCAGGTGAGCAGCCCTTGCTGGCAGAGCAGGGACCCGGCTATATGCGGTTCCCATGGGTGTGCAGCCCTCCACCATGTCCTCTGAAACCCGGGGTGGGTCAGAAGAGAAGCAGCACAGCGTTGTCTCTGATTTATGCGTCCTCCTAACCTGCCTCGGGAACTGCACTTCTGTGCCAGGAAGGATTTGGAGGCTTTGTTTTCACACCACATAGACAGTTATAAATCAGGAATAGCACGACTGACGTCAGAGAAGCCTCAGCAGCAAAAAGCCAGTGTCAGGAAAATTATAATTGTGCCTCAGTCTTCCTCCATCTCCTGGAAACCTGTAATGCTGAGGTCTTCCCACTGCTGTACCCATACCCGAGGTGGTTCAGCCCCACCATGAAATCCTAGGCCGGTTGGCAGGTACCGCAGCCTGAGATCAGAGGGATCAGCCCTGCAGCACAGGCATCCAGAGCTGGGGCTGGCCCTGTAAGTGCTGCCAGCACCCAGCAGGATGTTTGCTGTGCCCCCAGGTTTCCCCGAAGTGGATTACTTCCAAGCGGCAGCAGCACAGCGTGTCGAGGGCACTGGTAGTGCTGGAGGGTGAGTAGCCGGGAGCCAGCTAGCTGGGTCATCTTGTTACAATTCTCTTCTATGCTTGCCAGTGTGTGCTGCTCCGGCAGGGCATCCGTGGGCCAGTCTGTTTCGCTAAATCTCTGCTACTTTCCAGTTTCAGCAAGGTCCCCAGCCCTGGGAGCTCCCACCTCCAGGGACATCATCAGGTCACAACCCCCAAGAGCCCGGAGATCGTGGTGCTACCTCGTTCAAACACCCAGCTGCAGTGGCCTCTGGGCAGCCAGGATGGCCCAGCTGATGGGGCTGTGGCAGCAGCAGGTGATGTTCCTCCCTGCCTGGGCTCCTCTTCCCAGCCCAGATTGGTGCAAGGGAGCCAACTGGGGGAAGCTGAAGGCTGTCAGTCAGTTTAGAACTCAATGATGTCTGGGCCAGGAGCCTCAGGATCCCACACCTAGGAAGGGGGCTGGGGAAAGGACCAGTTGCCTCCCTTTGTTTCTTGGGATGCTGGGATAGCCACACATTTTCCTGGCCTCTTTGGGGCTGACAGAGGGATGCCCTGTGGTGGCCTTGCCTTGTGACATGTCTCCATCTGTTTCAGAGGATGCTCGCGGGGCTGGGCACAGGGAGCTGCAGTGGTCACCCAGGGGCTCCCCCGGGCTGTGGGACAACAGCTGCCCAGAAGATGATTACGGGCTGGTGGCCAACAAGAGGAGATCCTACTCCTTCACCTCAGGTACGGCTCTGGTTTCGTTATCGCTGCCAGGAGGTGGCACTACTACCCCTGCCCCACAGACAGCCGCAGGCAGGTGCGATGCTGATCCAGCACCCACCCGGTCCCACATCCCTGCACCCTAGGCTACAGCCCCAACTCCAGGAGGGCTGTGGGGGCTGGCAGCACCTGCTGGCACCCTGCCATCCCCACTGACTACTCCCTCTCACAGCCACCTATCAGAAGATCACGCCGGTGGCTGTGCCTAAGGAGCCAGTGGAGGCTGGGAGCAGCTACTCGGTCACGCTGTACATCGGAGAGCAAGTGGCAGCTGTGCCCCGAGTGCGCTGCCACTCCTTCGTGGCCCGGCCAGCGACCCCCCAGGACACACTAGGGGAGAAGAACCCCGGTCCCTCTCGCCCCAAGAACAAATCTGTTTTCAAGAAGTTCTTTGGGAAGAAGGAGTGAGCCTCAGCCGAGGGGGGGAAAAGCCCCAGCCTGCCTTTTATCCTCCTCTTGGGTGCCATCCTGGTATAGTCTCTGCTCCCAGCACCAGCTCACAGCTCACTGCCTTCCCAGGGCAGAGAGGCTGGGGCAAGCGGCTCCGCTCCAGCCAGCCTCAGGCCTGCACTGTGCCCCAGCCACTCCAGCCCCTGGCCTCAGCCTGGTGCTGAGCACCCCTCCTGCCCGCCTGCTGGGTGCTCTCCCTGGGTGCTGTCAGCTCCCCAGGCGTCCTGCTGACACGCAACACAAGCAGGGGTGGGGAGGGAGGTTGTTTTTATTAAAAAAACCAAACAAAACGAAAACAGACTCTTAGTCTGGGAGCTTCTTCCTCCAGCAGCACTCATCAGAGCAGAAGAAGCAAAATGATCCCTGCTAAGGGGTGGAGGAGCTTAAGATGAAAGGGGTCCCTGCAGTGGGATTCAGTCTTCCTCAGGGAGAAGCCTAATCCATCTGGATGCTTTGTCTTATGATTCCTCTGTGCCTGCACCCAGCCTAGCTAATCCCATGGGGCACCTGCTCCCCTTTTCCCTGCCATGGGAGCTCAATGGGGAAGCTGCTGCATATAGAGCAAGTCCTCCTGCCCGTGCAGCCCTGCCAGGCCCACACTGCCTTCCTCTCTCAAAGGGTGGCTGCCAGCCCAGGTCAGGGCAGGCTCCTGCTGCATTGCCACAGAGGTCAGGGGAGCGACCCCCAGGGCTTCCTGCATACCAGGTATTTTTCAACAATTTCGACAGGCTACGCCGGCTTCACCTGCCCCAGTTCCTGTCCTCACTGGGAAGCAGGAAGAGCAGCTGGGTCAACCCACTCTGAATATGCACCAGCACCAGGGCAAGAAGGGGAAGCTTCTGGGGCCATGGGCAGCAGGGCATTTCCTCGGCAGACTGTGAGGCTCGGCCACACACACCCCTCTCCTCCTCATGCACGTTGTGGGGCTTAAAATAGAAGTGCTGGCTGCAGCCCAGCTCTGCAGCAAGGGCTGGGAGAAGAAAAATGCTCCCACCACCCCATCTCCCTCCCACAGTGTCCCTGGGGCTGGGGACAGACAGTGAGGTAGAAGTGGGCACACCAGTATTACCGGCTGAGGGGTTTTCTCTGTACTACCAGTGAGAGGTGGGAGGAAATGAGGGGTTCTGCCATGCTGGCAGGCGTGTGCTTTTTGTGTCCCTGTGCGTTCCCACCCTCCGCTCGGCTCCATCGCTCTTGGCTCAAGCACCTGTTTTCATTTGGCAATGGAGCTCAGCTGTCTGTGCTGCCTTAATGGGAAGAGACGAGAGGGATGGTAGGTCTGGGGAGGGATACCCTGGGAGGGGGCCAGCCCTGGCCGGGCTGGGGAGGAGGCTGAGGCACGGCATTCGTGGCTCCAGCCGCACATACCAGCAGAGCAGCCGGTGGGCAGGCGCCAGTTCATTCCTGAGCAGCTGAGGGGCCCAGTGGAGGGGGCAGCGGGTGCAGGGCAATCTGCTGAGGGCCCCCTTGCTGACCCACCATGGGTGGGGGCTCAGCGAGCGTCTTGCCATGGCCTGAGTCCAGCACAGCAGTGTGGCGTGACGAGTGCCACCAGTGAGGTGCTCCCAACCCAAGCATGATGTTGGCACCTCCAGTGCCACTCTTGGCGCCCAGGGCTGTCCCCCTTGCCCAGGCTGCGTTGTTCCCCCTGGGGTGGCTGCCAGCCCACAGCCTCCCCTCTCTCCTTCCCAGCACTGGGGCTCTGTCCCCGGTGTAACCCACTGACGAATCCCGCTTGCGGTTCCTACGGCAGAAGCCGCTTCCCCCCCTCTGCTAATCCGCCCGTGCATGCAGCTTCCACCTGCTGAGCCAGCGGGAGCCGTGCTCAGCCGGCCTCAGCCAGCGCCAGGGCTCTGAAACCCGCTCTGGCTGCAGAGCCCGCCGGGCAGCGAAGCCTCCGCTCCCCGGCCCCGCCACTGCAGGAAACCCCGACCCCGCTCGGCACCACGTAGAGAGGAGGCTGCAGGCAGCATCAGCTGGCACCAGGATCGCTCAGCATCCGAGGTAAGGGCAGGGTGCAGGTGCGGGAGAGCAGACCCAGCGCTATCCCCGCTGTGCCTTATTTCCCCTGGGTACCAAGGAGGGGGTCCGGCTTCAAGCCCCCCTCTGCTGAGCCAAGGGCTTGCCCCCCATTTTGGCTGCACAGCAGTCCTGCCGCAAGGTCACCCTGCAACCGGGGACCTGTGCTGAGCTCCCAAGCCATCACCTACTGCTTTGCTCCCCTGCTCCGGGGTGACAGAGGTCTGGGACCCCAACCAGGACCCAGGGCTTTCTGCTCCCGTGCCTGAAAGGAGGGCTCGGAGCCTGGCCCCGCTGCGGAGAGAGAGTGAGAGGAGGGAGCGGGAGCGGTGGGGCTGGCCGCCGGCACCCTGCCCTTCTTGCCTGGGCTAACTCGCAGCACGGCGATGCCCTTGTCCCAGGGCAGGGATCCCCGGAGCAGGGTCCTCAGGAGGGCGCCGGAATAGAAGGGCCAGGAGGAGCGGGGAGGCACCGGGGAAAGCCAAAACACGGGGCATGCCTGTGGCGGGGCTGCGGCAGCGGTGCGACCCCAGCAGCATCCCTCTGGCAGCTGCGGGTGCCACAGCCGGGCGGCCCGGGGACAGAGCGGGGTGCGCGGCAGGGTCAGGAGTGTGGAGCTGCAGTCCCGGCGGCACCGAGGACGGCGCTGAGCTGGGGCCGAGGGCTGTCCTGCAACCCGTCCGCGCCGTGTCCTTGACGTGGCAGGCAGAGCGCTAGGACCTGGCGAGCCGCGGGCAGGCACTGCTGGCAGAGGTCTGCCTGAACGGTGCGGGATCCTGCCTGGTCAGCCGGCAGCTCCGCGGGAAAGAGCCTGCCAGCTCCGGAAAAAAAACAAAACATGTAAGCAAGCGTGGCTGTGCCTCCGGGCCACCCCGGGCCGGGCAGGAGCTCCCTGCGCTGCGTCCTCGGCGCCGGGACGCGCTGGCCGGAGAGCTGGGAAGTGCCGCCGCAGGCTGTAAACACGGTGAAGGGCTGGTGGCTGCTGCCACGGGAGCGCCTGGGTGGGTGCTGGGGCAGATCAGGGAACCCGACAGCCCCGGTGGCAGCGCTCCAGGGAAGCCCTGACACCCGTCCCGAGGCAGTGCAGAGCAGCCGGGGTTGGGGTGCTGCGGGGGTGGCAGGCTGTCGGATGACTGCTTTGACCCCAGTACGCTCAGCGTCACACTCCTGCCCGTACTGGGTGCTGCTGTCATCCCCTCCCTCTCTAGGACCCTCCACGGGGCCGGGCAGGGAACCTATCCCGGGAGATATGGCTGGCTGCAGGACAGTGCCACGGGATAGCAACACACCCCAGCCCACCCTGCCCCTAGCGCCAGCCAGCTGGATCTTGTGTTTGGCTAACCTGCCCATGGGGATGTCACCCCAGAACTGGCACAGACACCTCTTACTGGCCCCTTTCACCTCCTTGTGCCAGTCTCAGCCTTCCCTGAGCACTGGCTCACTTCCTGCCTCACCAGTCCCATATGGTCTCACCAGTCCTCTGTGGCCTGGGGGTTGCCTGGCGGGACACCGCTTTGGAGCTCTTCCTGTTCCTGGAGGTCCTGGGGCTGTGCCACTCATCATCTCCCCGCCAGGGCTTTTTCTGTGGCCCCATCCGCCTCTCGCAGGCCCTTTGTCCCCATAGCCGGGCAGTCTCCCATGACCCCTTCTATATGTAGGCTGACCGCTGGGAGCCTGCCCTCCGTCCTTGCACTATTTATTTCCCATGCAGCTCCCTCCTCCCCAGGCACGGTTCCCCAGCTGCCCTCGGCATGATTTGGCCCAGTGCAGAGGTCCCAACTGACCCCAGGGCCCAAGGCACAGACTGAGGCTTGTTTGCAGGAGCCTGACCTCACGTGCAGGGCAGAGTGCTGAAGGTACACACAGCTAGAGTTCGTGGCGTGGCCCTTGCCCCTGCATCTGTGGTATCTCTCAAGGTCAAGGTGCTGTTCCGCCCTGGTAAAGGTCTCACGTGAGGGCTCCTGCCGCTGCTCACTGTGACTATCCCTCCCATGCCCTGGTGCTGCTTTGGGGAGGGAGTAGGTGCTATAGGGGCTGCAATGGATGAGGAAAGGTAGGAAGTGAGGGAAGCTACCACAGCCAGGTGGTAGGAGATAGACAGTGAAACTCATCTGTCACGGTTCACAGGCTCATGCAGGAAAGATGGTGGAGGAGCATGGCCACATGCTGCTGCTGGCCTGTTTGCGCTGCGCCAGCTGTCTCATGCACAGACGTATAAGGAGACCCTTCTCTCTGCCAGGAACAACCAGAGTGTCTCTGAAGGCGAGCTGAGTAGCAACTGGGAACAGAGGGACAGGGCGGGCAGGCAGCAGTGGTAGAGCAGGCTGTCCTACATCATAGCAGGCAGCCCTGACCTGAACTGCTGGCATAAATAAGCCACTCCAGGACCCACTGGGCAATCAGGCTTTTGTGGAGCTCTTTTTCTTCCAAAGAAGCCTGGCTTTTTGTAGGGATTCCAGCATCTCCGTGACTGCAGCTATAAAGCAGTGCCAGCAGCAGCACAGCAGCAGCACTGCTGGGCATGGTGCAGCAGCTCAGCCTTGCTGTGAAGCTCCTCAGCTCTGCCATCCCAGGATGCAGCACTAGCAAAGGCTAGGTGAGGCTTTTCCACCTGCTTGCACTCACTTGAGATGGCAGGTCCAGAGAGGAGAGTGGAGAAGGCAAGGAGTAGGTGATACCTGCAGCTCGTCTTCAGAAAGGTGAGTCTTCATGGCAATGGGTTCAAGCTAGGAAAGGATAGATTCAGGTTGGATATTAGAAAATAGTTCTTTAGCACAAGGGTGGTAGATCACTGGAATGGGCTGCCCAGGGAGGTGGTAGAGGCCCCATCCCTGGAGTCATTCAAGGTCAGGCTTGATGATGCTCTAAGCAACCTGACCTGGCTAGAGATGACCCTGCTTGTGTAGGGAGGTTGGACTAGATGACCTCTGGAGGTCCCTTCCAGCCTGAAACATTCTATGATCCTGTGATTCTTGGCCACAGCGCTCTGGCCCTTTCCTGTCCTTCCCCAGACCCCTGCCCGAGAGGCACCTTAAGATGCTTCCTGATTGTGAAAGGTCAGATCCTCTCCCACCAGCCACCAGCTCCCCGCTTTCGGAAACTCGCCACTGCCACTTTCCCACCCTCCCTCTCGCATGCCGTGGAGCCACTTAAGCCTATAGCTGGCGGGCTAAGCCCTTCCCCGTGGGCTTCCCGTGCTCCTCGGTCACCGCAGGGAGCCCGCAGC
>VWZK01001979.1:914-12787 GCA_013396935.1 Baryphthengus martii | reverse complement strand
CTATTCCAGCCTCAATAATTCTGTGTGTGTGTGGTTCTGTATGTGTGTGTCCAGAGAAGGGCAACGAGGCTTGTGAAGGGCCTAGAGCACAAGCCCTACAAGGGGCAGCTGAGGGAGCTGGGGTTGTTTAGTCTGGAGAAGAGGAGGCTGAGGGGAGAGTTTCTCACTCTTTACAACTCCCTGAAAGGGGGTTGGAGCGAGGAGGGGGACAGCCTCTTGTCCCTGGTGGTGTGTGACAGGACCAGAGGTAATGGATACAAGCTGCACCAGGGGAGGTTTAGACTGGGCATTAGGAAATATTTTTTCACTGAAAGGGTTATTAAATATTGGAATAGTCTGCCCAGGGCAGTGGTATAGTCACTGTCCCTGGAGGTATTTAAATGACGTGTGGACCTGGTGCTTAGTAACATGGTTTAGTGGTGAGCTTGTGGTGTTTGGTCGAAGGCTGGACTTGATCTTGAAGGTCTCTTTGAACCAAAGACATTCTGTGATTCTGTGAATGCAGGGGTTGTAATAAAGGTACAAGAACACAACTAATACCTGTCAGACCTGTGTGTGCTGTTTCAGAGAGCAGGGAATGGAGTGGTGGTGACTCTCTGTAGTCTGCTTGATGATATCTTCTTGGTGTAAGGAAGAAGTCATTGTAGTGATTGATCTGCATCAGATGGAGTATTGAACTGTATATTTAACACTTCATTGTCTAATAGTATAATAAATAGGTTTTGTTTTCCTTTCATTGAGTGTTTTTGGATTTCACTTCACTCTTCAAACTGCCCTGAAACATAAAACTGCCCTGGAACATGAATTCAGCAAACACCACTTTGATTCCCCTAAAATCACCACTCAACCACTGGCTTTAGAATTACTACCCAGAGCTGCATGACAGTAACTGAAGAAAACTGTATTTTCTTGAATGCATACACCTTCCCACTTCTTGTTACTCTTGCTACAGCCTCCTCTGCCTGTCTCTGCCGTGGTGGGACTGCTGTGTGGGTTTCTATTTATTCAGTCAGATCTTTTTTGCCTGAAGCAGGCAAATGGATCTGTAACACACAAGGAGATGTAAAGTACAAAATAGGTCAGACTGAAAATATAAAACCAAAATTGTGCTTTGCCAAGCTTTTTACATGGAAACACCCCCTCCAGAAGACAAAATTCACCCCTTTAGTAGCTACTAGCAATCACGCATCAATCAGATTGGGAAGCAAGTTTTGCCTGAATATGTTTGACAGTGTCTGGTATCCAAATGAAGGTTCGGCATGTTTACCTCCCTCTCTGCTCCCAGTTTGGAGGGCATGCTGGAGACTCCTGAAAGGTTTGAAGTGCTGATTAATAACTTTCATAACACCATCATCCAACTGGACTACCAGGAGGTTTGAGGTTTCAGGGCACTGCAGAAGATTTTGTAAACTTTTTGTGATCCTGACTTGCAAGTAGGGAGGCTGGAGGGCCCCATTTACAAAAGATGTATCTCCTCTGTCACCACAAGCATGACATTTTGCTTTTTGCCACTTAGTTTTTCGTCCTGGGCTTTAATTTCTTTACATCATAACTGAATTTCTATTGTGCTATCCAAAAAGTTTTATTTCATTAGGAAGATAATAGTTTCACAACAGGAAAACCTTGAGGAACCATTTAGCTACTTAATTGTGAGTTGCTTGAAAATGATTTCAAATTCTCCTTATTCAAAACATTCTTGTCTGAATCAGTTCAGCATTAACCTGTGTTTTACTTTCATGCTGTACTATGTTCATGGAAGCTGTGTCCAGGTAGTCTGATGCACTGATGTTTTTCATGTCCAAAATCTTCCACCTGCGTTGTACATCCTCTGAGGGTGGCAAACTCTCCTCAGGCTGAGACACACGGTACAAGATGGGAAGCAGGAGTTTGCTCATAGTGAATAACATAAACAAAAATGCAGGTCTAATCAGACACTGTGACACAATAGCCATGGGGATCTTAGTACTGAGCTGACCTGACACAAAAGATCTAGTATCAGTTTAAAAATCAAAGTTTTATGTCCTTTTGGAGTCTGTATTTCTCACATGTTTCTTTAAAAAGGTTTGAAATCAACATGCAAATTTTTTCATCACATTTCAGGATCATAACTAATGATTAAATATTGGTAAAAATATAAGAGAATGGAATCACTTCAATGCTTTCTTTTTAATAGTATCTGCCTTTTCAGTTGTTTATATAAAGCAAAGAGCAGTCTGAGAGCATCTGGTTCAGTGTTATTTGGTTAAGGACCAAAATGTGGTAAAAGTGTAAAACAAATAACAACTTACATGCAAAATGACAAACACACAAACATTAGCATCCTTTGTACACAGGATAGTGTGTGAGCATACGAGAGATAAGATTGAGCCTTGCCGCTGGTCAGACTGAGGAGCAGCTGCATCATTCCACCTGAGGTGGAGGGACCACTGGCTTGAAGGACACAGGTCTTGGAGATTGTGCTCCTGTAGCATCCACAAGAGTTTAAACTCCTGTAGAAAGTTCCCTGGAGACATCCTGTCTTATTCTGTAATACAGACAGTATTAGTAACAACCAAAAGTTAAACACTCCTTAAAATCTTAGGATTAAAAGAGCAGAGAATGACTATTACAGAAAAAAAAAAAAAGTCACTTTGATGATAAATACAAACCAACTTACAGCCTGGAAGGAAAACAAAAAAATATGTTTAGTACTGTGGTTTGGTCCCCAGAAGAATTCCACTGCTACTTTAACTAGACAATGTAGACTTTCAGTAAAATCCTTTGAGTCATAAAATGCCTCATTTAAAGAGAAAAAAAATAAATCAGTATCTCCAGCTTCCTGTGTACTTTTACTTTACTGAGTGTCTCTATTTAAATGCTTATTTTGACTACAGTTCTGCCAAAGAGTACCAATATAACATTCCCTATAGAGGGAATTGCAGGAGAAAATAGTAAACTTTTTTAGTGTGTAGGAGGCAGGGGGAAAGGAGAAGTGACAATTCTACCATTATTAAAGGAAATGACATTTTCTAACTGCCTAAATAAATGAACTTTACAGAAATAAAAATGGATTAGATTCTAATGTTGAAAGAAGCAAAAAAAAAAAGGACTAAAATCAAACATGCTCTGAAAAATTAGGTCCAAATATTAAGTTGTAGAGGTATCAGCATTCTCTGCATGTTTGCATCTTTTATGTAAAGACAAATAAGGTGCAATTGGAAAAGGGCAACCCAAACAAAACAAATCTATAAAAAGAATGACAATAATTAGACAAAGTGCAGCTTAGTTATTTCTTCAGGTTAGAAAACCGTATCGGAGATGGAATGTCATCACCTCACATGCGTCTTCAATAATACTAGATATTTGTCATTCACTAGGGACTTTAGCAGTCCAGGAGATGCAAAAGCATTAACAGTCCCTGAACCCCAAAACTTTACAAGTCCAGGTAAAAACAATAGATGACGCTTTGAGAAAAAAGAGAGAGGGATACAAAAAAGCATTAAAATAATGTGACATAGCAACATATGATGAAATGGTGAGCAGCGTTTTCTGCTTATTAACAAGTCCACCACCATCAGGATTCTGGCAAATAAATTGAAGGTATCTCCAGGAAAGCAGCAAACTAGTTTTGCATATTCTTGTGGGGAATTCTAGCTTGGTATGCTCTCACTGTCCTTACAGAAGGACTTTAGAATTCATGTATGATGAAATGATCTACAAAAGAATTGCATGGGATCAAACATCCATTTTTTAATGAAAAGTTTTTCTATCAAAGATCCTGTTCTCCAATAGGGAATATTTATGTCCTTATTCCTTCATCCCTGTTTCTTACTCGACTGCCTGCTGGAAGCCCTGTGGAGAAGAGTGCTTACCAGAGAGATAAGAAAATTAGTAGAATACAAGTAATGTTTGCTTGCTGACTGAAAAAAAAATGACCTCTGTGACTAAAACTTCAGACAAATGTAAGTACTGATGGGAATTATTTACAGCTGAAGTGTGACTAAGGTACTCAGAAGACTTCAAAGTCGGTGCTTCCCTGGACTTTATGCTATAAAAGCCCTCAGTACCCAGAAGCAGATTCAGAAACATGCAAGGACAAATCCCAGGCAGAGGAAATGCCTGAAGAGCTTTATCAGTTTCCACAAATTATAATCATACTAACTTTCATACAGGCTAATGTGATTAAGTGTGCCAATGGCGAAACTCTTCAGATCTTCAGAGGATGTAACCAAGCTGAAACAGCAGGGATGAAATCCAACCCCATGACTCAGAATGTGAGGCTAAATCAGTTTACAGAGGACTGATCTGAAATGCAAAGGTCTGAAATCCTTGTGTCATGAATCAGTCACAATTGTGCTAGACCCTGTTGGGAGAGAGCTGAGGCAAGACACCAAATGTGCTGGTCCTTTCAGCAACATGTTGCCCTGGTTTCACCACCTGTCCCTTCACTGTGTCACACTGCTATTTATCGTACATGCTGCTTTTTATTGGTACAATACCCAGAGACTTTCAGACGCCCTAATTTAGGGCCTTGCCCCTGCAGTCATAAAGCAGACTGCAAAGCTACAGTGGAGAATTGGGTACTCCTCCCTTGTTTGTGTCTCTTAGGTGGTACCTTTTGACATCACTGAGAGTTTCTGCAAATTCCTCCCCAGCCTTTCCTTATCCCCATGTGCTAGTGTGACCCTGGAGCACATGAGGGTACTGGGCATTGTATGAATGAGATGCATCCCAGCCCATGCTCTAAGCATTTTTGAGGGTGTTCTTTCAGCAGCTGAGCTCCTTGAAGGTGCATGTCTGGCTGCTTATAATCCTCAGACATTTGAGAAGGTTGTCTAACGGTTGGGTTGTTTGTGGGTTTTTTTGCATTTCTTTCCTGGCTTTATTTTTTTCCCTCTCTCTCTTTTTTTTTTTTTTTTTTTCTTTTCTTTTCTTTTTCTGGATGATTCTTTGTTATGAGGGCTTTTTTCTTACTGCTTTTTCATCCTGCCTCTTTCATTTATCAGGCCCTTGACTGCTTTCCTGTCACATATTTCATTTCATTTTCTTAAAAATGGCATCCCAAAGTATTCATCCTGGCTGCAAGTGCCAGTTTTTCAGTTCACCGGTAGCTTTGATCCTTCAGTCAGTTTCATGGACTGTGAAAGGAAGAAACTAGAGTGTCTCAGCACAGTTCACATGATTCAATTTCACCCGAATAAAAGCAGCTTCTGTTTAGCTAAGATACAGGAGATCCGCACTTGATATATTTATTGGCACATCAGAAAGGTCAGGCTTGAAAGAAAGCTACAGAAATAAGGATAATTGGGAGATAGTAGAGAGAATAAAATAAATGCTACTGCTTCATTCTCAGCCCATTAGTGTGATTCAGCAGTTCTACTCTGCACAAGGTCTGTGTACAAGGAAGAAAATGCTACGACTGAGAGAAACAGGGTAACTCTTTGTTGGCAGGTTTTCTCAGTCTCTGTGCAGGGTATATCCACCTACACCAAAACTGCAGCCAGGCAGAGTAGTTACTTTTTTAGGTAAACATTCCCCAGATTTGTGGAAGCTCAGTTTATGCAAATCCAGGTCTTATGACTATGACTTTAACCCTCTAATTTGGTGTTCTGATTAGGAATGGCCTGAATTTTGAAGGCAAAACTAAACAAATGACAGTGAACTAACCAAACAAGAGAATGAACAACAGTGACAAGAAAACAAGATTTTTCTAATGGTACCATTTTTAATAACTATGGTGGTTTGACTTGACTAGGAGCCAGCTGCCAACCAAACCCCCCATTCTTCTTCCTCTCAGCTGGACCAGGGGGAGAAAATAAGACCAAACTTAAGGCAAAGTCAGTTTAATGAAAATCAAAGCAAGGCTGTGTGCAGAAGTAAAAGAAAACAGAGAGTTATTCTTTACTTCCCATCAGTAGGAGATGTCCGGCATGTATGGGGAAGCAGGGCTCCAATACACATGGCAATTGCTCTCGAGAACAAGACAATGCCCTCCTCCCTGCTTCTTTTTTTAGCATTTATAGTTGAGCTGATCTCATATGATATGGAATACTCCTTTGGTCACTTTGGGTCAGCTGTTCCAGTTGCATCCCCTCCCCAGATCCTGTCGACCCCATCCCACTGAGGGGGGAAATGTTGAAAAACAGTCTTGATGCTGTGTGAGCGCTGCTCCGCAGTAGTCACAACATGAGTGTGTTATCAACAGCTTTCTAGCTCTCAATACAAAGCACAGTACTATGAGGGCTGCTATGGGGAAAATTAACTCCATCTCAGTCTGACCCAATGCGATAACCTAATTATGAAATAAAGGGAAAAACCCTGAATAAAAATTGTCCTCATTAACCACATTACATTCAATTGGTTGACCATTTCAATAAATCAGGAGGCTACTAAAGTTGAGCACAAGAATTTGGTGAATATTTGTTTTCAGAAATTGAGAATTTACTTATTTTACTAAAAAGAAACTTACTCTAAATTTTACTTTAGCTTTGCACAAACTAAGGAAGAACTATGTTTTTTTTTAAAAGATTTGTCCTCCTTTTAACATTCATGCAGCTTATGTTGACTGCCCAGACACTTGGAAAGAAACTTATATCCATGTGAATTTTGTCATTAATCTGTTAATATACAATTATATTTCAGATATCTAAACATTCCTTTTCATGCAGGATTTTTTAGTGTTAATAAATATGGATATTATGTGTGGATTATTTTGCTTTATAAGCCAGAGTAGATCATTGGATCATCTAGCATAGGCTCTTAATTACCCAAATACTAATTGTCATTTACTTACTCTTTCCTTCAACTTATAACTTGAGTATCTTCTGAACTAAAAAAGAAGGTTAAAAATTCAGTAAAGAAAAATACTTGCCTGATTTACATGGCTGCAATGATACAACTCAGCGACATTTTATAATTAAAATTGTTGATCTTTAACATTCAACTAGTAACGGTTATTCTACATTTTTCAATGAATTGCATATCTTTCCATAATATTTGGCATTTTGTCCCCTTGAAGATAATAACAATTACTGCAATTATATCACTGATTGGCCTTCTAAAGAGTTGAATAAGTTGAGTTTCTTAGCTTCCTCAGAATTTTCTTTTTTTCTCTAGTCTGATCTAACCTTTGGATTTTTAAGAACACTTTTTTTTTAAAAAAAAGGTTCTGTTATGACTGCAGGTACTATTTTGGAATGGATCACACCAATTCTATAAAGACATATAGCATCACCTTCTTAACCTGATACTCTCTGGGTGGAGGGAGGAAACTTTTTGTGAAAGATGAAGGAAATTTGTCTTCACAAACAGCTATACAGTCACTCAACTATCCCATCTCCTGCACAAGAAGCAGCAAGGAATTCTCTCAAGATAAAATCCCCTCCGTATTTACTTTGGAGAATGTAGTGTTTCTGGAAGGGTTATTAAAATTCCAGCTAATTAAAAAATAAAAGATATCTGAATCTGAAGTGGGCTAAGTCTCCTAGTCACCTATGCCAAATGAGAAATAATGGTATTTTCTGAAAGTAGCAAATGAAGCTGAGTCTCTTCCGTGGACCTACAGACTGAATAAATGCATTCACATCATCTATAAAGCATTACATCAGGAACACTTGCTATATTTTCTCTAAGTAAAAAACAGAATGAAGGGTAGAGTGTGGTGGGTTGACCTTGGCTGAGTGCCTTTTATACTTGAGCTGACGTCAGTTTGGGTCAGCTGTCCTGACCGTGTCCCCTCCCAAGATCTTGCCCACCCCATCTCATTGAGTGTGTGTCAGGGCAGATGTTGGAAAGACAGCCTCGGTGCTGTGTGAGTGCTGCTCAGCAGCAACAACACCACCAGCATCTTATCTGTCTCCCAAAACAAAGCGCAGCACCATAAGAGCTGCTCTGGGGAACATAACTCCATCTCACCCAAACCCAATACAATCTCCACCCCTTATTCCATACCATTTATATCATGCTCAGGCACCACGTAATACATAACCATCTCATCATATTTTCTTCTCCTTACCAAAAATCCCTTACACTCACATCATAATCTACATATTTAAACCATCTTCATACCCAACATACCGATTGATACATTTTCCTTAACTACTATCCCCTGTATAGTCCCTCATTCAATGCCAAGATAGATTTTGGGATAGGAGAAGCAGCATCTTCAAGTGTTGGGCACCAACACCAGCTCAGTTTCCTCACCACTGTACTCATCTAGCTCTCCGCAAAACTCACTCTGCTGTTCCAACTCTTCGCTGCTTCTTCACTTCCTGCAACATGCTACTTTCATTCCAGGTTATTTTTCTGCCAAGGTCAAATCTCCTTGAGGGACACACCGGGTCTCACCATCCTCCCGCATTACCCACCAAGTACACCCAGGTCCTTGAGCAAAGACCATCCCATGAATGGGTTTGCCTTTTCCCAAGAGAGGAGCAGTACATACTGCCTTCCCCAGCCACTTCCCTATGTGCACCACAGGGGCCCTATCTCCTCCCACTGTATGTAAAGGTTTTGTTTGGGCAGGGCCAGGATGGCTAACAGATCCCCTGGTATTAACTAGCCAGGTAGCCTTTGCTAGATGTTTGTCCAAATGTTTAAAGGTCCCACCCCCCAGTGCTTTCCATGTAGTTTTTAAGAGTCCGTTACATCTTTCAATATTCCCAGACTCTGGTTCACGGTGGGGAATATGATACCCCCATTCTATGCCATGCTCCTTGGCCCAGGTGTCTATGAGGTTATTTCAGAAATGAATCTCATTGTCTGATTCAATTCTTTCTGGAGTGTCATGTCGCCAAAAGATCTGTTTCTCAAGGCCGTGGATGGTGTTCTGGGCAGTGGCGTGAGGCACTGGATATGTCTCCAACCACCCAGTGGTTGCTTCTACCATTGCAAGGACATAGCGCTTGCCTTGGCGTGTTTGTGGGAGAGTGATGTAGTCAACCTGCCAGGCCTCTCCGTACTTGTATTTTAGCCATCGTCCTCTGTACCACTGGGGCTTTAACCTCCTGGCTTGCTTGATGGCAGCACAGGTTTCACATTCATGGACAACATCTGTAATAACATCCATGGTAAAGTCCACCCCTTGATCTTGAGCCTGTCTATATGTTGCATCTCTCACTTGATGTCCTGAGGTGTCATGGGCCCACCGAGCTATAAATAGTTCACCCTTGTGCTGCCAGTCTAAATCCAACTCAATCTTGGCAGCCTGATCCACCTGCTGATTGTTGTGATGCTCTTCAGTGTCCCGACTCCTAGGTACATGATGACGTACCTTCACAATTAGATTCTCTGTCTTGCCAGAGTTCAGCAGCCCACAGCACCCTCTGTGCTGCCAGTTGCTCTGCTTCCACTGCTGCAGCCACATCCTCAGGGCATTTGCCACCATCCAGGAGTTGGTGTAGAGATAGAGCATCGGCCACTTTTCTTGATTAGCAATATCTGGAACCAATTGGATGGCTTTCACCTCTGCAAACTGACTCGATTCACCATGTCCTTCAGCAGCTTCGATGACTTGTCATGTGGGGCTCCACACCACAGCCTTCCACCGTCGATACTTTCCCGCGATGCGGGAGGATCCATTGGTGAACAGGGCATATTGCCTCTCATCTTCTGATAGCTGATTATAGGGTGGGGCCTCTTAGGCATGTGTTACCTCTTCCTCCAGTGACATCCCCAAATCCTTTCCCTCTGGCCAGTTCGTGATCACTTCCAAGATTCCCAGACAGCTGGGGCTCCCTGTTCGAGCACATTGCATTATCAATGCAACCCATTTACTCCGTGTAGCATCGATTGCATGGTGTGTAGGAAACACCTTCCCTCTGAACATCCAGCCGAGCATTGGCAGTCGGGAAGCTGTGCTCCAGTACCGATCAGTTTGGAGGCAGCTCGAACTCCTTCATATGCTGCCAGTATCTCTTTTTTGGTTGGAATACAGTTGGCCTCAGATCCTCTATATTCCCATCTCCAAAACCCTAGAGGTCGGCCTTGAGTCTCCACAGATGTTTTCTGTCAGAGACTCCAGGTAGGACCATTCTTCCTGGCTGCGGTGTAAAACACGTTTTTAATATCTAGCCCTGCCCAAACTGGCCTGAGGACTACCTCATGGGCAATCTCTTGTTTAATTTATTCAAAAGATTATCTCTGCTCAGGGCTCTGTTTAAACTCATTCTTCTTCCGGATCACTTGGTAAAGACAGCTCCACTTGATTGTTGGAGACATAGCTGTTATCTCTTTGATCACATCTGTTGGGATCTGGCAACATCCATCCTGCAATTTAATTCCTAGGAACTGGATTTCTTGTGCAGGTCCCTTGACCCTACTTCGTTTTATGGCAAAACCAGCCTTCAGAAGGACAAATGGTGGGACTGTGTTTCCACCCCTGAGGCAGTCGGTTACAGGTGTATTGGACATCCCTCTAGGTGAAAGCAAACTCAGCATTGGAGTAACTTCATTCAGGCCACGGTAGTCCATTATCAATCTCCATTCTCTGTTATACTTTTGTACTGGCCATATTGGGCTGTTGAAGCGTGAGTGGGTTTTGCTGATCACCCCTTGGCTTTCTAGTTGATGGATCGGCTTCTGAGTGGGGGTCAGGGAATCTCTGTTGGTGTGATATTGCCACCGGTGTATCGTTGCAGTAGCAATTGGTACCTGCTGCTCCTTAACCTTCATCAGCCCCATCACAGAGGGGTCGTCTGAGAGACCAGGCACTGTGAAAAACAGAAAGTATCCCATGGGAATACAGCATTGTTTCAATGTTATAAACACATGAGACATTCATAACTTACTGTGCTGTACCAGTGTTGTATTTTTTTTTTCAAACCGAAGTATAGATAATTCTCACAGAAACTCACAAGAAACTATACGCTGCATGAAGCCAGAACTGAAATATGCCAAAACATTATTTCTCTTCACAAAGAAAAGCCAACAGTGAGAAGGGGTATTTGATGCTGAACACTTGGTACCCCAAGACATGTACACACAAACACACACCACACAGCTCCTCAGTCCATACAGAGGCAACTCCACACAGCTGAAACACACCAGAAAGTACTTGTCCTTTAAGTCATTCGTCAGCGTGGCAACTCTCCAGCAAAACAGAAATAGCTGCAGCACTGGTTTTGCTACTGACTTTCCCTTATTCATTCAAACCTGAGCTTTACAGAGGTCACTCTGCATGTATTTTAAGGGATGTCTTTACTTGTTAATAATGGATCAGGATTCAGCTGCGATAGTGCTGGAGGAGGTACCTGATGGTGCAGCTGGTCCTCTATCACTTAATTGGCTATTGTCTTGAAAATGTAATGAAAAACACAAATCATAAACTTTATTTGTAAATACATGTTTACCCCTTAAAATGGTAATAATGGCAAATAGGCAACTCTTGAGAAAAAACCACATCCCTTAACTGATAGGACTTTTCAAAGGAAGCAGCAAACCATTATACTCACTTTGTGAAGATCTCAACAAGTTTGGAGTGCCCATTTTGTAGAGCCAAATCTAATGGTGTTGCTCCATTCTCATTAGGTAATGCTAATGCTGACGACCCTCCAGGCTGGGCTGCTAAGATCTGGGAAAGTTTAACCAAATCCAGTTTCATCACAAGGTGGAGAAGAGTTTCTTTATATTTAGGCTCTGACAAAAACACAGCTCCACACCACAGCCTTCCACCGTCGATATTTTCCCACGATGCAGGAGGATCCATCAGTGAACAGGACATATCGCCTCTCATCTTCTGATAGTTGATTATAGGGTGGGTCTTCTTGGGCATGTGTTACCTCTTCCTCCAGTGACATCCCTAAATCCTTTCTCTCTGGCCAGTTTGTGATCACTTCCAAGATTCCCAGGCAAATGGGGCTCCCTATTCAAGCACATTGCATTATCAATGCAACCCA
>VWZK01001978.1:285-16152 GCA_013396935.1 Baryphthengus martii | reverse complement strand
CCAGAAGTAATTTTTTTTTTTCACTACCATTTATTGTTACTTTTCCCCACAACTGTGTTTCAAATTTAACATCTTTGATGCTCTGTTGTGAAAGTTGTGATTTACCATAATCTTATCAAATTTCGCACATATATTTAGGAATGCTGAAAATACAGATGTAGCTGATTAAACTTACTCCCCCTCCCCCAACCTTTACATTTGGAAAAAACAACAGTGTAATCCCTACATGCATACATAAGGATATTAAAAAAACCCACCAACAAACCAGTAATATTAAAGCCCTGTCCTGTATCTCAAACCAAAATGGAACACAGGTTTCTGTTACAGATATGCAGCTTCCTCAGTTCAGAGGTAGAGCTCCTGTATATTGTGCATGTGTTTTACCACTATATCTGATGCAAAGCTTCATCAAGTAAGTCATCAGGGCTGGAGGTAAAATGTACAGTCTCTTCTCCAGCAGACCAGTTACCAGGCTCCTGACAGCCAGATCCCTGACACCAAAATGATTATCAGTGATAATGTTCTGTTTCCTTAGAAAAAAAAAACGAACCAAACCTAAATACCTGTCCACAGTCACTTTGTGGAAGAAGTCTGAAAAAAAAGATATTATCAGTACGCAGCTATAAAAAAGCACTAATTCAGCTTCTCTTGCGTATGGAAGCTACTTTCATGAAATAAAACATAAGTATTATTAGCAGATCAATTTGATATCAGTTGCTGGTAGAGTGGAAAAAGATTTTAGCTGGATAATGTTTCTTAGTGTGTGACTGAAAGAAATATGGAAAAGCAATAAATGGTTATCTGAATGCAGTTTTAAAGCTTTCAACATTTTAGGTTTCCTTTCAAAATAAAACAGTAGTAGGATGGATATTGATTTACTGTTGCACCAGATAAGATCTTACTTGTGCTTACAAGTTTTAAACTTTGATATAATACTGTATATGAGAAGAGCTGGAATTAAAATTCTTCTTTCAGAGCCCATAATTTTGACTTATTTGATTCCACAGAAAATACTTTTTTTTTCTCTTACCTATGTAGGTCACATCCACATAATGAGGATCAGAGACATTACTTCCCATTTCATTAGTTGCCCTCACAGTTATATTGTATATGGTCCAGAAAGAGGTATGCTTTTTATCAAAGTAGCATGAATTGGGGCCTGCAGTTCTGTAATCTGGGCATTCATAAACTTGTTCCTCTCTGAAATGAAAGCATCACAGTGATTAGGTTACACAGGCTAACATGTCTGACTTTAATTACTAGTAGTTCTGCATTATTTGCAGCTACTCAGGCTTTTCTTGCCTGGCAACGTGAAGAAAATCAGAAAACTGCTTTCAGATTAAAGAGTCATTGGACAATTCTAGAGACTGGAAAATAGAATGTTTTCCCCCTAGAATAAATAGTACAAAGCTCAAAGAATATAGGCTGTTGCAAACACAGCAGCGGGCTACTACAGTATAGCTGTTACTTTTATGAGTGCCATTGTCCACTGCATAGCCCTTACAGGTTCCAGAGAGCCAGCAGAAGTGATTGCTAAAGTTTCCTAACCCATCTATATTAAACCCTGAGTATTTCCAGTGTTCAATTCATGCTTATATAAGGTCTACATATTACATTAATATGCTTTTAGAATCTATGTTGGTCTTTCATCACCTGCTCCTCAAAAACACCAGACTTTGTAACTGCCCTCCAGATCTATTCCCAAGCTTCCCAAATGGAGCAGGGATACGAGAGAAAGTTGAACGTGTTGTACTTTTTTCCAGGCTCCTCTGAATTCACAATAACAAAAGAGAGTTGTGGATGCGGACCTCACACTCTGCCCTGGCTGGCTGGAAAAATATCTATCTAACTCCTTTAAAATGAATGCTTAGCACTGGATCTGAGTTCCAGGGCCAAGATTAATGTGAAAGCCAGGAGGCATTCATGGCCTATGAATACTTGTGCAAAACAGGCAGTATAACAAGATGAACATTTTCATATGTGATCATTTTGGAAAGCTTTATTTCTAGGGCTGCATGGCCAAAGAGCTATAGGACTGTGCATTTGTGTTGCATACTATTATGCAGTTGCTGCACCATAGCAACTTTCAAGGCAGCCTGTCTTTCAAAGCCAAAGAATTCACAGAAATCTGAAAAACCTGACTTTATAAAGAGATCCTATTTCCACCTTAAACACATTGCAGCTAGTACTATTCCAGAGTGTGTCACTTGGACAAAACCATGGAAGCCAACATCTTCTAAGTGCAAAACCCAACAGGACTGATTTTCCAGGTCCTTCCAATAAAATACCAAGTAATTATACACAGCTTATTACCCTTCTTTGCTGTAAAGCAAAGTGTAGTTAGTAGGATGTCCTCCATCTGCACCAGGTTTCCACCAACAAGTAAATGTTTCCTTTTCTGGAGAACGGCATTTTATTATTGTAGGCTTTTCGGGAGGTGACTCTCCTGCAAGAGATAAATTAACTAATTAGTAAGTTTAACATATTAGATCAAGTCTGAATTCATAAAACAATGTCAATCAGAGCACAGGAAAATGTCTTCTTTTCTACAAGGAAACAAAAAATTTTGATTCATAATAGCATAGGAAAGGAAGGATGTTGACCTAGATTCAGAGTCCTTTCCCACTGCAGCTGTGACAAGGAACCATGCTTTAGTTCCCTTCTCTGCCCCCAGATTTGATAAGGGGTACTCAAATGCTGTCATAGCATGCTCTATAAAATGATTCAAGTACACTCAGCTATCCAATCTGTTTTCTACAGAAACCATTTTTTTTCTTCAAAAAATGTGCTTTAACATGCACAGGATTGTTTAAAAAATGTTCTGTCATTTGTTTTGTGTTTTACGGGAAAAAAATGAAGAACATAAGTTTCTGCCCATTTGCTTATGTCCTTGCCAGTAGTTCTGAAGTACTTATGCTGAGCTGACTCCAGAGAAGCAGCTCTCATATTTCCTTGCAAAGTGACATTATGTTCAGTACTCAGGCTACTTGCCTAATTGCTGCCAAGAAGTTTATAATTCTTTGGATTCCTAATGATGTTTTTATAGACTGAAGCAAAGCACTTAGAATAGGGCAGAGGAAAATGCTTATATTTTGAATAGGATGATGCTAGTCAAAATCCTGATGTGATTGAAACATTTACAGTTATGTATTTGTGGCAAAATATGATCCTATTACATCAATAATATATATTTTCTACTATTTAGAGCAAGGACATTGATTTTCCAAATTTTTAATTGCCTGAGGCAGATCTGAAAATGGGACATTTACAAAATATTTTTCTATTAACAGTACATCAGCAATACTGAATAATACAATTACTGACAGAAGAAGAAGATTTAAGACAACCTGGTCAAAGTGTCTAAAATCAACATATGATGTCACGCATATTTAATGTGTCCACTCAGACCCAACAAACCATAGATAATTACATTGCAACTGTTATGCTCTGTTAGACATGGCAGTGCCTTCAGTTTGGTTACCAATGAATGAATGATTCTTACAAGAGTACCATTACCTGATTATCTAAAGCTACAGATGAAATCAACACGATTTTTAAACAGAAAGACAGGAACAATAAATTATTCAGGCAGACCTGCGTCAGAAATGACTTCCTAGTAAATGCCAGCCTGTTTCTCATAGCCAGTTTCAGCAGAGTATCCTGAGTGGATCAACAAGATTAAATATGCAATTACACATGAATTGTTATGGTAAGATGCACTAAGCAGTTCCTCCAGCACTATGAAGTATCTGTGTGAAGAATCAAGTTTTCAAGGCTGCCATTTAGGTGCCTTTCACAACACTGGAGCAGCTGTAGCTTTTTAAAGACCATGAAGGGAACAGCACTTACCATTTGGGATCTGAATGCATCTTTCAGAGCTCCACTCACTCCATTCTCCAAGGTCTAACATGCAACGAACCTGAACAACATACTTCACCCCAGCTTGTAGCCTAACCATTTTGTACTGCGTCTGCATTCCAACAGATATTATCTGGAAAAGAAAATGGACTGGAAAAATAATAAAGAATTGGGCCATTTTAACAAATAAACCATTAAAGGAGTAAGCTTGTGTCACTGACCTCCAAAAGGCAAGTGTTTTAGTTGGGTATTTTACAGGACTTTAATTACAAAGAAGCAAAGGTAGTGACTTAACAAAATAAACTCACTTCAGTGACACTGAGATTCTGATACTTGAGAATATTTAATTGTAGACTTGGTATAAGTTAGTACTCTTATCAGACCTGCAATGCAAGGAACACTATTAGGTAGTGCAACTCACAGACAAACCCTCTGTGCACTGCTCCTTAGTGACTAGTTTTAGTGCTTATTAAGTGCCTTCCTCAGGCCCTTTGAGTCTCTCTTCAGAAGTCTTTCAAAACACACAGCTTTCTCCATCATTAAGGCATCAACAATTTAGGTAAAATGAGGCCATCTGACTATGATTTTAAGAATGATATTTAATTCTGGTATCTCAGCTGTGGGAGTGATGTGGCCCACTTTTTGCAAAATGGCAACAGCGGAGAATGTCAATGGAAATAGTGTGTATGTTGAGTAGAACACCCCAAACTTTCTGAGAGGGAAGTTGCCCCTAACTGATCATGTTGAAGAGCATGATGATGATAATGACTCTCAGCCCAATTAAACAGTAACTGGGGAATAACTAAGAGATTTCTGAAATGAAAAGAGTCAGCTTGAAAAGCTTGAAATGCAGCATGAAAATTTGTAACAGTGAGGGGAGACTGGAAACTTCAGCTGTAGCTGAAGTTTAGTTTGATGCTATCAGAAGCTGCTGTGCTAGCATCATGACCTCCGCCTGGGCCAGAAGGAGCAGCCTCTCTCTCTGATGCTATGAATGGCTGCACTCCAGACAGTGTGGGCTCCAGCAGGCAGGAACCCACACCTGGGTGTATCCATGTGACCATGTGAGCTCTTTCTCAGTGATGTCAGTCTTAGTAGACTGTAAGAAGGGTTGTGGATTCACACTAAGTTAAAGCATCCATGTCCCCTGCAGAAGCGGGTGCAAATGGGTGAGATTGTAGTCCCAGGAGGGTGGAGTGTGCTTGTAACCTATCTTTGCTGGGAGAGAGGAATTTCTGTATATAGCATATTTCTAGGACTACTTATACAACTGTGTTTATAAATGTGTATGTTATCTAATAATAATTTTAAGTGCCCAGTAACAATCGTGTGTTATCTGTTGCATTGCTGATACTGACCGTAACTGCATAGTTAATTGATTACTTGTTAATTGCATCTTAATAAATCAATAAACTGCTTTGATCCTGCTTGGGTTTAAATTATACAAACTGAGCAGTGTCTTGCTTTGATGGTGGGGAATGACACACTGATGAAAACTATGATGAAATATCAGAGGTCTAAATAGTATTTTTTAGTATATGACACTAGGACATTTATACAAATACTTTGAATTTCACTGTCTCTACAAACCACTGTAGTATTTTCTTTCTTTAATCAGATTTGGTTACATAAAGTTTTCTATCCTTCTATCTTTTACAGAAACTAAGGTTTTTATAATACAGTTACATTCAGACAAGATAAGTCAGTGAAAAGAGCATTTACACAATAAATGTATCTTTCCATTACCTCCCACTCTTCCTTTTCCTCAGGTTTTAGTCGTAGCTCATAGTGATATACATGTGAATTAGAGCTGACATCAGATAATGGGGGTGGAGACCACTTTGCCCAAAGGCACATTATGCTAGCAGATGTTTTTGTTTCTAGAGAGAGATTCACGGGAGCATCTGGCTGAACTGTATAAATGAAAAGTTTGCCATTAATAACATAGTTTTCTCTCAGAAAAGGCACCTCCTTTACCGTTTTGTATTTTATCACATTAATTTCAAATCATTCAGCACTTTTGTAAGGCAATAGTATAATAGCCTTTTAAAAATTTCTTCTTAATAATGTTTAACTGGCTACTGATTTACCACAGTATCAGCAAATCTCACACTTTATTCCAAATTCATCAGGTTAAGGAAATACAAATCATAATCTCATTAGGCTTCTCTTGCAAAATTAAAATGTCAGATATTCCGTAACTAAAAAGACTATCATTATAATGTGTAGGTTATTCATATGCAGAAAGCAGAATGGAATTAGGAATATGAAATACTACAATATGCCTGCAGAGTGCTTAGGCAGTTATTTTTACCCTTCCAAGACTTCAATGCCAGCAGACAGAAAGATATTTATATTTAGAAAATTTAGGTAGTTTAACTTAATTTGAAAGTTTTATAATCTGTAGTGCTAGCAACCTACAAAACTGTCATTGAGTCTAATTGAAATACTTGGAAATAACTAGAAACTGGAGCCGAATTTTCAGCCAAAGTTAAAATGATGATAAAATATGTAGTTATTTGATTTATAAGTAAAATGCAGTTTTCATGTAAATTAAGGCTACAGATTTTAATTCATCTGTAGATAAACACTTGTTCGTAGCAAGTTTCACATCACAAGGAAAGAAATATTTTACCACTACTTGCTCTGAGATTAAAAACCACATAAAACTCCAACTAGTTTTCTTTTCCATTTCATTCTTCACTTTTTACCTATAGAGGGCACATCCACATACTGAGGATCTGAGCTGTTAATTCCAATCTCATTCATTGCCATTACGGTGATATTGTATGTTGTCCAGGGATTAGTGTGGTTTTTATCAAAATAGCAGGAATTGAGACCTGATGTTTGGTAATCTGGACATTCATAGATTTTTTCCTCACTGAAATAAAATGATTTAAAAAGTTAAACATATAGGAAATGAAGCAAAGCAGATAATATTCCAGCAGCGTCCTAGGTGCTGGAAGAAATTTGAAATGTTTAAAACTACATATAATCCCACCTCTAGGAAACATTTCTGTGAGTGTCAAATGCTATTACCATAAATGCTTCATTGCTGGTTTTACTGCAAGTTATTCACAATGAACGCTTTTATCCCCTTTTTTATACATAAGAATATGTCAACAAAAGAATGGGAAGAGAAATTTCCAGAGACAGCACAAGGCAATTTAAAAAAATGTTTAAAAGCAAGTTAGAACGCAAATTAAACACATTCACTTTGACTAAAGAAGTAAAGTTGCTAACTATCTTCTTTACATATTTCCCCTTGAAAATAACCTGATGGTTATTATTATATAAAAATAACCTGTGGCAGAGGGGTGTTTCATTGATTATTTTGTTTTCAGCAAGATTTACATGTATCTGCTTTTTAACATGATCATCACAACTGTCTCAACAAAAAATGTTTGATTAATTCATGGTATCTTACCTATTACCTTTATACCAGTCTTTGGCTTTTTTAGGAGAGGGATTGCTTTGTACTCAATTAAAGCTGAGCAGGGTGATATATTCAGAGCTTATCCCAGGTGTGAACTGCACAAACCCAAAGCACCAGCTGAGATGGTTCAAGGATACACTTCAAGTCTCACTGCTATGCTCTATGCACCACTAATAACAACATCTCTTAGTTTCCAGGCAGTTTTGTCCTGGTTCACAAAGAAAAGATGGGGACTGTATCCGACAGACAATGAACTAAGAAAGGCAGCCATGGCCCAGATCTGGAGTGCTTGGCAGTGCCTGGTATTTATCAGGTTTAACAAAACAGGTAAACATTCCTATCCATCCCTAAGCAGGACTGCTCTGGGCTGTGATAGGTATGACTTAAAACGTTCATTAAAATTTCTGGTTTGATTGAGATTGAAACATCTGAACTTTCACGAAATAAAAACTCTCAGGTCATTGTTAAGTGTAGTAACTTCTTTAAAGGCTGCATCTTTCCTGATAAATTAATACCAAATGATTTGGCATTTGTTTAACTGAGGCAGGGAAATCTGAGTCTTTCCCTTATCTGTTCTGAACCTGACTGGATTTATTCAAAGATATTTAATCTCTGAGCCTTCCTGCTTACTTGGCCCGGTTTAGAGACCTCTTGTTTTCAGGAAGAATGGGTAGTTATACAAAGGAGCACAGGTTAAGCAAAGTTGCTAAACATGTACACATTTTATTCTTAAACAGGATGAGGGAGTCACAGACTTTACCAAAACAATAACTTTTGAGATGCAATACTCACACCTGATTTTACTGCAAGGTTGACTACAGATTCAGAAGAGGAAGCAAAGACTCTCTACTGATTTTCTCTACGTGGGGGTTTGCTGCACCCAGTAATGGGCAAGCCCCTCTGCAGGGTTCTGAGGGCACCAGCAGCCCTTACTGCCCCTGGGGGGGCCTCTCTATGCACTGCCTGGATCCCATCAACCTGCCACATCAGGGCTGGGCTTCACCTCCCTGTAGCCTCACCCTTCTCAGCCATGGCCCACCACCTCTTGCCAGCAGCAGCCCGCAGGCTGACATACTGGCCAAGCCTGGCCTCAGCCTGTCCTTGTCCCCAGGGAAGTGCCCAATGCCCAGGACTGGGTTGCCCCTAGCCCGCCCTACCCCCTTGACTGGGGTGGTGGGGATGGGACTTGGATAGAGGCCTTGTCCTGCCACCCCAAAGGACCCCCATGGCCCTGTGGTGCTTTGATGGGAGCTGCTTCTCAGAGAAGCACAGAATTCAGCTAAAAGCTATGTGCCTCCTGATAAGATGGACAAATGACACCTTTATCAGCATGTCTGTAGACCACTGGGATTTTAAGTCAGATGAGTTTCAGTAGGGACAGGTTGAACGTTTGGCACTGGTAGCAGTCATATTTTCTTCCAACAAGGGAAAGCCATTCATCTCATGTAGCCCTTGTTGGTTATCTGAGTTTTAACATGGATTCATAAAAACACCTTTATATATTAATGTAATCATTCCCTCGTTCTGTCATAATCATCACTTGATCACCTACAGAATACATATATACTGGTTGTTACCTGTCCTTGCTGTAGAACAGGGTGTAATTGGCAGGAAGTCCTCCTTCTGAGCCAGGCTTCCACCAACAAGAAAAGGTTTCCTTTTCTAGAGAACGACATCTTATTATCTTAGGTTTTCCAGGATATGATTGACCTAGGGAAGTGCAGAAATCCAGCTAGTTATATTAGAGCTGGACAATAATTTTCGTTGTTACTGTTGAAGGATAAATTCAGTAGGGTTTTTTGATGACAGTAGAATTTTTTGAAGCTATAGACTGAATTTGGTAAATAAGTCTGCCTGGAAAAAGGGTCAAAACTTTCAGAAAAGTAAACATGCTTTACCTCAAACTTCTAAAATAGCTACTAAAATTATTTTACTGCTCTTTTTCAGATGAAAGTTTCATTTTTACGTAAACTGAAGAAGTGTATAGTTTTCTCCAAATTAAATTTAAGAGCCTGGAAGTTAATATATGACCTTTTGTTTTTTTCCCCAAAATATCCAAAATTTTTACCTCCAAGTCATCTTTTAATTAAATTTCACCTTTAAGTTTGCAACAGAACCAGAATTCCACTCTTTGCATGTATTTGGGCTAAATTATAGGTAAGACAAGTAACAAAAAGAAAGTATCAGTGGGCTAGATGGTGCATTTTGTGTCTTGGCAACCTGAATGTATTCATTAATTGTTTGAATATTCCCTAATAATCTCAATAAGGTTAAGAATATTTCCCATTAAGACTACTTATCATTAACTTCTAGAAGAACATAGGCCATAATTTACATTTTGACATGAAAAGCACATGGCTTTTCAACCTAAGCTCACCTTTGTGTCGTTAAAGTTCCATACTATTATCTCTAATATTGTTACAATTCATATGATGCCAGTTTCCAAGAAGGTGACAAGCATGGACTGAACATAGAAATGGAAGGAGTGCCTTTCATCATCACCCCAAAATAATCATTAAATTAATATTTTAAAGAGAAAAGAGGACTCATTTTCCAAATCTCCATACTAAAATTTAGCAGAACATAATTTAAATACGTACAGGCTCTCCAACTTTTTCTAAAGAAAGTGTTTTAAGAAAAAACAAGTGTTTCAGGACAAGCTGTACTTACCAATCAGACCCACTGTCATCAGAGCAAGTAGCAAAATAATTTGGACTGATGATGTCAGTTTCTGCTTCATGATGTCTGCTTCGGCTCAGCAGGAAGTATCAGATCAAGGGCTCACTGAAATATACACCTGTATGCAATAGTCAATAACAATGTTTAACATGCAATTAGTATCACTGGGCTTGATCAAAGTCCTTTTTGAATTGCAGCTAATTGATTCTTGTTATTTCTCAAAAAAAGGTGTGGCAACACCTACTGTTCCACTTCAAAAGCAGAAAACCTGGATGACAGAGTAGGTCTTCCTGAAAGTCTCTGGTTAGCAGTGCTAGGATTACAATTCCATAGCATTAACAAAGCTTGCATATTTATATGGGATACTGGGTGCTTTTCTTCAAGCTCTAACTTTTAGACTCATGAATTTACCTGAGAAATCAGCCTTTAAAGCAAGAAAAAATACACTTTTATCCATGTTGATACAAAGAAAAGCTCAACATATTTAAACTCTGACAATTTTGAAAACATAAAGCAAATAGAAAATATTCAACATTTATTTAGATGCTAATGTTTTTTGAGCTAGTCTAATGACTTCTGAGTATTCTGGGACTGGCAATGTTGAATTCAGGATTACCTCAGCTAAGAATGCTACTCTTTCTGTAAGCGTAACTCCACAGTTAATTTATGAGGTGATAATGCAAGACAGGATGCAATTATCTGTCTTTCTTCAAGCTATAAAGAACAGAGGCAGTGTTGCAGAACTTGGCTGAAAAACAGAGGTGCAAACAGGGAAGACAGATGC
Organism: Baryphthengus martii; assembly: GCA_013396935.1. NCBI lineage: Eukaryota > Metazoa > Chordata > Aves > Coraciiformes > Momotidae > Baryphthengus > Baryphthengus martii. The sequence goes on along the minus strand of VWZK01001978.1, from coordinate 5,395 downwards.
TAGTGCCTGCAGTGGGCTGACACCACTAGATGTCCTCAGAATTCAGGTTAATGCTTGAGGTGACCAGGTGTCCCTCTCGGTGCTGAAGCTGCTTGCTTAGCCCGAGGAAAAGACAATGACTTAAAGCAAACCTCCTGCTTCTACCACCAAAATGCTGCCTGCTTTGAGATGGTGGCTGGCGTGGGCTGTTAGATTCTCAGTGGCCAAGCTCACTCCTTGAAACTGAAAAAGAACAAACTCCCGTCTAAATAGGAAGCGCCTTACCTCAACTTTTCACTCCTAACAAGCGTATCTGACAGGTATACGTAAGGCTGAAACACATTCAGTGTAGTACAGTGTGGAAACAAGCTGTCTCTGCTGAGGAAAAATTCTTTGTGGTTTATCAGATGACTCAATTTTCATTATGCAATTAATTTTCTATATCAAGGAACTATAACACACCAGCATATAAGTGTTTTTCAAGTGTAAAGGCAAATAAAGCATCAGTTAATTTGACTAAGTCTAAAACATATTTACTGTGGATAATATGGAAAAGAAGAACAGTTGGCTACATTTCCATATGCCACTTCTGAACATCCAAGCATGTTTCATGCACATAACTGAGCTATAGGCTGTAAAATCACATCTGGGTTAGTTTTAGAAGCATTTATAGCAATCAGTGCATATACAGTCAGTAGCGTGCAAACTATTTAAATATAAATTCCAGTTTTGTGTAAGCACATGCAAAATTTATGACTGTAAACAAATGGCAGGCACAAATGTTTGTGTTTAACTTCAGAAATGAGCTGAAAACTTCTGCTATATAATGTGAAGTATAGACCATTTAGCTCATGCAAGAGCAAGATATATTTTTCTCAAGTGGAGGTAAAATAATGAATCATGAACAGTAACTATTTCATGTCCATATAATACCACTTACAATATTTTATTATTTCTAAAAGTAGATGGAACATTTTCAAAGCACAGCATTTTCAAATTGAGACTCATACGGTGATTCCCTATAGGCAACTGCTACCATGATTATTGCTTTTTACTTTTACAGGCATATTTTCTCTGTATGAAGAATTGACAGATAGGAGAAACTGATTACACTAGAAAAAAATGAAATTTGTCAATATGAAAAAAGAGAAAGGCATTATCAAGAAAGAACTGTATTAGAGCACTCTGCAAGGAAAATGGAAACTGAAGACATAGAGAATCAAGTTAATAGAAATAGGATGAAATAAATATATTTTTTTCTTGGGAGCATTTGTTTTTTTTAAAAATGAGATGATTGTCAACTGCTTCTCTAGTGTGGCTGTGAAAAAGAACAGGAGAGATACAGGGGAGGAATATGGACCTATTAGTGCCATAGACTAAACTCTATGTACAATTCTCGTCACCTATACTTGGGAAAAAAAAAGCAGGTCAACCTGTTGAGAACAGATTTAGAACACAGCTACAAAGATGAACCCTAGGGGACCCAGAGGCTATCCCATAATGGTGATTTAAAGAACTGGCTTTTTACTCTATGCAAAGATGGTTGTCTTCTATAAGAGATTAGCATCAAAAGAGGGAAAATAAAAATGTGCAAACTCTAGTAAATGTTGGAACAGGAAGAAATTGCCATAATTAGCTAAAAAAAATAGAGAAATAATATTATCACCACAGCAATAAGTTTCTGGAATAGTCTTCCAAACATACTGCATTTAGATGCAATATTTAGATGCAATATGCAAATGCATACTGCATTTACATATTGCATTTAGTTTTCTCAGGTAGTCTAATCTATTATGAAATATAAGAGGACGTGGTTGTTTGTGGTAGCTGAGGACTGGACTATGCCTTCCAGGCCAGTGTTTCAATTCAAGTTAAATACCTTGAATTATTAACAGTTAGAAAACTGTGCAGAACTAAGAGATAGCTGGATATGCTATTTTACATTCGAGATTTAATGCTTTCAAAATATTTTATATTAAAGAGTTATCAGTACCTGTGTTTATTTGAAGATCACAGAATACCAGGTTGGTATTGGCTTAAAAGCATCTTAGAAGAGCTTCACTCTGGTATTTGTATTGCTTTCTGCAGGAATACAAGCAGCAAGAAAGCAGTGGCAAGGAGGTCTCAGGCATATTAACCATATTCCATTTGTTCCGGTGCCTGTGTTTCCATGGTTGCCTGGCATTTGGTATTTGTGGTTCAAGTATCATTTATAGGGCTTCTGGAGAGATGCCTTGTGTTTTATAAATACTTACTTTAATAGAAAAAATAATGTCCACTTTGTCATAACTGTATCAAAAGTGTGTCTCCCCTATCTGTGATTTGAAAATGTTTCCATAAAAGCGTAACTCACATTATTGAAGATGCTGTGAGGGAATGCCTCACCTTTAAGACTGAATACATTCTTTTATTAGAGACACAGTGGACATTGATTTGCCAGAATGTCATGCAAAACCATAGATTGAGTAACTGATAATTTAAAGATCATATGCCTCCTTTTTGAAGGTTTTGATGTAATTTGAACAAGGTTATTGCACTCTGCCATTATATTTTAATTTCTCCCTTTTAACACAGCTGTTACATAGTATTCAACAGCTGCGCATTGCATCCCAGTAAAAGTGCACCTTGATGGAAATGTAAATTACTACTGGAGTTTTAGAATGCATAGATGGGCTAGATATTCCTGTAAAATAACCCTACTCTGTCATTAATAACTTTACGAAACTGTAGATTTGAAAATTGTGCTTACAATGCTACTAGGTGAAGGTGAAATTAAATACCAATACTGAAATCAGGTGCTCTGTTGTACAGGGCTGAGAGAAAAATATCCTTTCATAATTGAGTTCTAGTTCTTACACTGATTTCTCTCTCTTTTGTGGCTATGCTGATGGATACGTTTATTGAGACTGACAGAGTAGTCTTTACTCAGTTCTGCAGAGATGGAAAATTTTTTCATCTGCGATGTTTTCAGGCTGGCAGGAAGGGGAACAGCTGTATAACCCCCACAGGCAATGACATTATGTCCATTACAAGCTTTGCTTGTGCTGCTGAAGAAATCTAAAGCTGAAAGTACATTACCAATCATAACTGAAAAAGATTCACATTCCCACTGGTTATGATGATAAACAATGTTCATTTTTTAGGCCTGGGGGAAGGCAGCTTAAGGAGTCTCAAAGCACTGTAGTTCATTACCATTTAAAAGGGTGAACTACAGCTGTATGAAACCAAGTACAAATAACCGAACCAAGCAAGAATATGACAGTCTGTTAGACTATCCAGAATCCTACTTGCTGGCTATACATTCAACTATGCTGCGTACATTGGATGAGTTTGCCTTCCCACACTGAATTCTTAAATGCCAGCACAGATATATGTCCATAGCCATTGCTATCACTAGATTTGTTTCAGTATGACAGTGATGGTTGGGATTATACTGCAAATTAAAAGCTGTGGATGTGCAGCGTGTCCACAGCTCTGCTTTCCCTCTCTAAATGAGCCCTAATTGGAAGTCTCCAAATTCTGAATTCCTCAGGCTTCTAGTACATCCTTCATGGAGATGTACAGACTCCAGAGGAGACAGGGAGTTCAGACATGTCTCTAATCTGGATTTCTTGTGACTGATTCCAGGTGGCTATTCTTAGCACAAAGGTTTTGTGGAGTGCTTTGTGAGTATGCTTAGTTCCTGCTGTGGCTATCCAAGGGAACTTAGACATCCTTAGACAGTTAATTTTTTGGGACCAAGCAATTCATATTTCTGTGTTGCATAAACTGGAAGAATCTACTGGAAGCATCTACAAGTTCTTTTAGATTTCACCTGAGAACCCTACATAAGGATTTATTTTACCTAACTTAAACAAACTTCTTAACAACCCTTACAGTCCTTGATTAGCAGTCAATATCATAGAATCATAGAATGGCATAGGTTGGAAAGAACCACAGAGATCATCTAATCCAGCCTTCCTGCCATAGGCAGGGACACCTCTCAACTAGACCAGTTGCTCAAGACCTCATCCAGCCTGTCCTTGAACACCTCCAGGGAGGGGGCATCCACAACTTGATCTGGGCAATCTATTCCAGAGTCTCACCACCCTCATACTGAAGAACTTCTTCCCAAGATCCAGTCTGAATTTATTCTCCTTCAGCTTAAAACCATTTCCCCTTGTCCTATCGCTGGACACTCTTGTGAAAAGTCCCTCTCCAGGCTTCCTGTAGGTTTCCTTCAGGTATTGGAAGGCAGTTATAAGGTCCTCCCAGAGTCTTCTCTTCTTGAGGCTGAACAATGCCAGCTCCCTTAGCCTATTCTTGTAGTAGAGGTGCTCCAGCCACTGGATCATCTTTGTGGGTCTCCTCTGGACTCATTCCAACAGATATATGTCCCTCTTATGGTGGGGACACCAGAACTGGATGCCGTATGTGAGGTGAGGTCTCACAAGAGCAGAGTAAAGGGGGAGAATCACGTCTCTTGATCTGCTGGCCACACTCCTATTGATGCCTCCTACGATACGGTTGCCTGTCTGGGCTTCATGAGCACACTGCTGGCTCATGTTGAGCTTCTCATCAGTCAACACTCTCAAGTCCTTCTCTTAAGGGCTACTCTCAACCCACTGTGTACCCAGTTTGTAATTGTGCCTGGGATTGGCTTGACTCAGATGCAGGACCTTGTACTTTGACTTATTGAACTTCATGCAGTTCACACTGGCCCATTTCTCAAGCCTGTCCAGGTCCCTCTGGATGCCATCCCTTCCCTCAAGTGAGTCCACTGCAACACACAGCTTGGTGTCATCGGCAGACTTGCTGAGGGTGCACTCAATGCCATTGTCCATGTCACTGACAAAGATGTTAAAACAGCACTGGACCCAGAACAGACCTCTGAGGAACTCCACTTCTCACTGGTCTCCACCTGGACATTGAGCCATTGATCACAACTCTTTGAGTGTGACCTTCCATCCAGTTCCTTATCCACTGAGTGGTCCATCCATCAAGTCCATGGTCTTTCCATCTTAGAGAGAAGGGTGTCCTGTGGGACAGTGTCAAACACCTTGCACAAGTTCAGGAAGATGATGTCAGTTGTTCTTCCCATATCAACCAGTGATGTAACTCTGTCGTAGAAGGCCACCAGATTAGTCAGGCA
>VWZK01001976.1:0-13155 GCA_013396935.1 Baryphthengus martii | reverse complement strand
TCCCAAGAATTATGCAAGAAACTCTCCCCTTTTCATTCTATTTTTCTTAAAATAATTTCTCAAGACATCTGTTTTTAAGCAATCAGTTTTCCCTGAAAAAACTCCCCTTCATTAGGTTCTTTCTCTTTTTTTCCTCTGATGCTTTCCTTTTCTTACTCTGCCAGCTGAAGTTTCCTGTTGTCGAAGTTCCTATGAAGTTCCTTTCTAGGAACCAGCAAGCAATCTCTATTATGTCTTGCTTTCTTTTATGAAAACAAAAAAGTCCTGCTTATGTCTCTTCATAGCTTGGTTTTCCCAGCTATGTAGTCTCCATCTTCATCTCTTCCTTCTCATGCTTTTCTTTGAAGAGCTGGGGAAGTTCATTCTATGGCAAGAGAACCACATGTTCTGTTTTGCGGTCTGTAGCGCACTTCTTCCTTGCTGTTTTTAAATTGAACCACAACAAGGAAAACAAAAGGAGTTCAAATCATGCAGATAAGCAGCTCTTTTTTCTGAACTGCTTTTTCGAGCGCTTTAAGGAGAAGTGTTGCTTCATGCACGAATCTCACCTTTCTACCTGCTATAGCTAATACTATTTCATTCCTCTGGTTTTTAAACTTGGAAGTCAAAGTCTTCTTAAGGCTCTCATCTTGTTTGAAGGTACTAAGGCATCCCTCATCTTTACTCCTAAGAGGCACTGAGAGGTTATGTTCTTTGCTCTGTGTTCTTAAGTCAGTAGGAGATAACTGCTGGGCTGTTTCTGCTGTATCAGCCTTGTTACTCTTTTAAAGATCTGAAAGTAGTTAGAGAGGTGGGTTTTAATTTTAGGAATAAAATACAGGTGTCCCATGCTTCAGTTACAGAATATCCCCACAGCAAACCTGACACTGTCAGTGACAGCCAAAGGAGGTATTTTCCTGGTACTTGATGGCATTAGTCCTAGGCACCCACTTACGAAAGTAAAACTTTGCCTGTGGGACATGATCTGAGGAACTGAAATACAAGTATGCTTTATTTTAAATGACCACATGTTATCAGCAGATAAGTGCCTACCAATCACTGGGCTTTCTAGAAAAGAGCTAAATTTTCTTCTAGGTTTTGCTAGCCTTTATGTTACAGGACTTCTTGTTTTGAAGGCAGCCCAGCCTCCTGACCTCCTCCTGCTGTGACCAGTGGATTGAACAGATGGCCCAACTGTTGCATGCAGTTCTCTACTCCTGTAGACAGCATGGTGAAAGATGCAAGTTTCTGAAGGATTTGCAAAATGTTTGTTCCTTGCATCATCATGTGTTCCAACAACCTGAGCCCTGTAGTGGATCTTGGAGGGCATGAACTGAGCTTTTTCGTTGCATCTGCCTGTGAATTTCCATCTCAACAGTTCTGGTCTGTCAGAAGATTCTTGTTTCTTGTGAGTTTGTTCCCAACATTTGCCTTGGTCAACAGCAAGACCTCTTTCCTCTAACGATTTTCTTGCAAGCATTTGATTTTCATCTCTCAATTTTACTCTACAGACCTGGTTTCTATCAAGCCAAGCAGTGTGCCTCTGATGTGTCTGGGACCACTACCTGGCACTGGATTTATGAAGATGCAACCAGGTGGCTAGATGATGGTAGAGCAGTGGATGTGGTCTACCTTGACTTCAGTAAAGCATTCGACACGGTCTCCCACAGCATCCTCGCTGCCAAATTGAGGAAGTGTGGACTGGATGATCAGGTAGTGAGGTGGACTGTTAACTGGCTGGTGGGAAGAAGCCAGAGAGTGGTGGTCAGTGGGGCAGAGTCTAGTTGGAGACCTGTGTCCAGTGGAGTCCCTCAAGGGTCAGTACTAGGACCAGTATTATTCAATATATTCATAAATGACCTGGATGAGGGAATAGAGAGCACTGTCAGCAAGTTTGCTGATGATACGAAGCTGGGAGGAGTGGCTGACACGCCAGAAGGCTGTGCTGCCATCCAGCGAGACCTGGACAGGCTGGAGAGCTGGGCAGAGAAAAACTGAATGAAATAGAACAAGGGCAAGTGTAGGGTGNAAGGGGTAATGGGTGCAAGCTGGAACACAGGAGGTTCCGCTTAAACTTCATAAAAAACTTATTTACATTGACAGTAACGGAGCACTGGAACAGGCTGCCCAGGGAGGTTGTGGAGTCTCCTCTGGAGACATTCAAAACCCGCCTGGACGCCTTTCTGTGTGATGTCATTTAGGTTCCTGCTCTGGCAGGGGGATTGGACTTGATGATCTTTCGAGGTCCCTTCCAAACCCTAACATTCTGTGATTCTGTGATTTCTGCCTTTGCTACAGATCATGCTATATTCGTAACAGACTTGTATCAGCTGTGAATGAAGTTCATCTTCATGTATAGTTGACAGCACACTGTGTGTGCCAGCAGTTTGACTAGCGTGCAAATTCCTATGCAGTGGAACTGTGAGAAACTTGGATTATTTAATCATTGATTTAAAAAAAAATTTTTTTTGGTTTTTTTTGCTAAGCTACATTGTTGTGGTTTAAGGGTTAACCGATTGAGTGTGTGTAGGGGGGACAAGTGATGACTCTAGGACCCTGAGGGGTCAGAGGGTAGCTGTTATTCCCTCCCCTTCCCAGCCACACTCCATAAAAGAAGGAGACAGGGAGTTGGGGGAGGGAGGGCACTTCCTTCCCAGGCCCTGCTGCTGCCACAGCCCCTCGTCATGGCTGGGCCTGACTCCCCGGGTTCTGCACATCCATTGCCATCCGAAGTCCAGTTTTGCATATAGTTGTATATCCTTCTTCTCTTAATATTCCTTTTTTTTTTCCTTTCTTTGTTTTTCCTCCTTGTTTTTCTCCTATTATTCATTAAATTTGTTATGGTCTTAACTTCCAGTCTTGGATGAGGCATTTCTTTTCCTTATTCCCTTTTTCATCTTCCCCTGGGAGGGCGGCGGGGGCAAGAGGACTGACAGAGAGAAATCCTGCTTTGTGTTTCATGGAGTCTTGCTCTGAGCCTGGAACGGAGACATACAGTTCACTCCAGTATGATTATTTCACTGGCTGAAATTGTTGTCTCTTGTGCCTCTGGGGAGGTTGGTTGGTTGGTTGCCTGTGTGCGCTTGACGTAGAGCTTGACGTCGGTGATGAGCCTGGTGTTCCTATAGTACTGGGTCACTTTGTGGAAGATGAATAGTTCTGATGTGTATGGTATTTTGAGGGGTCCATGTGCTCTAGCAGATAGAGTGAACAGACTCTGACCTGTGCAATCTACAAGACCTTCTCTTAGCAACAAAGACAGTGGTTAATTTGAGATAAATTAATTCTTAATACTGAATGTGAAATAATTGAAGGTGAAGGCACCTAAGTAGCTCTGTGTTTACTGTTCTGAAAGAGGCAGTAGTTATTTTTGAGAAAAACATTCTTGAAACCAGGTTTCCACTTTCAAAAAATGCCTTGTATTGGAAATCTGAAAACATTTAGAAATTAATTATTTTCTCAGAGATGTGCTTGATGACTTTTTGTGACTTCTAGACTCTGAAAACTGTTTCAGAATCTGACATGGTAATAGTGCTGCAGGACTAATGAAAACATTTCTGTTGACCAAGTTCAATGACTAATCATATTGTTTTTAATAATCAACCTGTCCTCTTTGTATGCAGCTGCAATAATTGTGATGGGCTTTTATACATTGGAGATCGATAGTACTCTTCTCTGTCTCTCCTCCATGTGGTTGGAGGAAGTCTTGGTTTCCCTCTTGTCAATTTACTATTTTTCTAGCACCCTTCTACTATTGAGATGATGCTGTTAAAGTTTTGAAAGTACCAGTACAAAGTGGAGAAAGTGGGATGCTTTATGTTGTTTGGTTTTGTGTGATTTTTTTTTTTTTTTCACTCCAGCAGTGGTTTGTTTTACTGGAAACAAAGATGAGACCAGTCAGTGAAGTGAGACTAGTGCAGGAGAGTTCCTCAGGAAAGGTCTTGCTTAATTTCCATTCTTGCTGCTGTAAGCAGGTTGTCAGGTGTCTTCACGATGATAGGGGACCTAAATGCAAATCGGAAGAAGCACTGGATTTTTCTGACTAGTATTTCTGATTTGACACACCAGTTTTGCTTTTCCCCTTATTCTGCTTCCCTTTAGTTTCTGTGAGTCTGTTGTAGTATTTTATCTATTGCCATTATTTGAATTTGAGTCCAAGTAAAATCAGTATATTATCATGTCCTAGAGACCAGTTTTTAGGCTTACTACTTACTCAGTTTGTTCAGAAGCAGGTGGGAATTGACATAACTTTTCCTGGGTTTTGTTCGTTGGTTCATTTGTTTTTCTCAATCCCTTCTTTCTGTACTCTTGAGGTAATTACGTGTATGATGGGAAGTGGGTCCAAAAGGCAACAAAGTTCACTTTGGTCTTCTTCATCTCTCCAGGTTTGGTCTGCGACTTTTCCATTGCCATACACCCAGTTACCTCAAGTAAGTAACATCTCTGTGAAGGATACTTGGAGCCGGTCAATCTGATCTTTAATGCTTTCACATTAAAGGGAGGTGAGTTGAGCCCTTAGGAAACATTCTTGTGATCTGTTATTTTTTTGCCACAAATGCTGAGAGTAAGGTGGTTGTTGTTGGGGTTGTCTCCAAGGGCTACTCTACCTGCCCAAGGAAATGTAACAGAGGAGGACAGTGATTCTTTTTGTTATATGGAAATGTTCTTCTTCCTCTGTTTTCTTACCAGCCTCTGACCACACAGAATTCCTACTGATAGCACCTTCATTGGTCCATTGACGTTCGGGACAAAAGTTGGGTACTTTTGTGCAAGCCTATTTTTACAAACAGGCTTGGAAACAGAGACTTATCTTGGAGCGACCCGCTGTTACCCTCATATTTGATGTCCTGGTGCAGCAGCAGGCCTATTGCTTTGTGTTTTTCCTACAGTTGAAAAAGGCAAAGAATGTGTTAGGTGAGGCTAAGAATAGGAAAAGTTTTCCTTTACTCTTGTGTAAATCATCATTACAGGTGATGCCACACAATGACCCAGTGTTGGGGGATATGGCAAAGATGCGTTGGCCTTGGAATACTGTTTATATAAGGGAGAATTGAAATATACCGAGAGGCGTTTTTCAGTGTCCTGGAAAATTTCACTTGTAAGACCTGTATGTTTCTGAAAAAAAAAAGATAGTAAGATGTATTAATAAGAGGTATACAACTATCTTGAAATCTGTACATCTGCTGTTGGACATGAATACCTTCTGGATATTTCTGTTGCAAGACAAAGAACAAACAGGTAGGTGGAAGGTGTTAAGCGTTGATATAGGTAACATCTGTATTTGTAGATGAGACAAAATGTTGCGGCAAGATATAAGGAATCTATGAAATTTCATGCTGTAGGACTTAAGGCAGTTATGAAAAAGCCTCAGTTTAGGCATAAAACATTTCTCCTGTAAGGCTGCTGCGTGTTTACGTCTTGCAATGACTTTTAAAATTAATTTTTGCGTGTATGGCGTGCTCTGAATCATACTGAATGGTGCTCTGTTGATACCTGTGTCCTGGGAAAGCTGGGCTCTTCTCTTGGGTGATAAAATACACCAGGGAAAAGGTAGCTGGGGAAGCTTGAAATGGTTGTTATTTGTTCCAGGAGTTTCCTTTCTGTTCATCCTTGTGCCACTTGAAATGATTGCTGTAGTATGACTTCTTTCACCTTGTTTGCACCCTTGTAAAATTCGATACAGCAGAAGTTCATACAACATTATCTATAATGTTCAAACTGCCTTATGTTATGAAAGTGAGAATTCCCACAGCAGCCTTAACCTTTCCCCCAGAAGAGAAATCACGTCAAGTGAGTGTCTTAAGTTACACCATTATGTAGCACTGTGCTCTAGGATGTACTGTTTGACAAATATTTACATTTCTAATCCAGTCCAAGTCCACCACAGTGTTGAAATACCATATGCTAATTATGCAAGATGATCGTATTACGTTGGTAAATGGCATAGATTTGATTCCCAGAATGCTGATCTGTGAATCACATCATCAAGGAGTACAAAAGAATCCGCATCCCTCAGAGAGTGAAGACAAATAGTGTATTTCAAACCTTTTTCTTGCATGCATGATAATATGCGATTTTCTCCCCTTTCTATTATGTTACTGAAATCAGTTTCACAGCAGGTTGAAAAATTAGTATCCCATCAAAGTGGAGGTCTAGAAATTACCTCACTTTCTTTACCTTGCTGAGCAGTGTTAGCTATGGGATTTCAGATACCCTTTACTGTATTTCAAGGATTTTCTTTTCAAAAGTGTCCATTTCTGCTAAGGAGATAGGACTTGTCATGCTAAGCAGAATGGGAAACATGCTTTTTACTTTCTATTCAATATACTCATGCATATTAAAAAACTTGCCCGACTTGAATTTCTAGTATCTGCACAATAAATTTGTTTTTTAAAATAAAATGAATGCCTTGCTCGTATGGTGTTGAAGTTGAATGAAATACTCCTACTCATCAATCAAAATTAAATGCAGTGTATTGCAAAAGCTATTGTAGAAAACTGCTCAACAGAAAAGTCAGAACTAGGCTGATTAGTGAAGGCAGTCTTCAATTATATTTTAAAATCACCGCTTACTGTGATTTTTTTTTTTTTTTTTTTTAAATGTCCATAGAGCGCTGTGAGCCCTAATTTTTTTCACTGTTGTTTAATGGAGTCAGCGTGTGTGAGGTGCTTTGCGATGGTGTGTTTTTGGCAGGCAGACTTTTTAAATAAGACAGGCATTTTAACATATAAAATGTATTTATGTATTTAAATGTTGGGATCTTCTAGGGTGATCCTGGATATCGGATAGGGGCAGGTCTGGTTTTCATTTGTCTCGTTTGTTTTGGACTGTGAGCAGGTTTATTGCTCCCAAAATCTTTGTACTGTACCCAGCAGAGTGAGGCACAGAAAGGAAGGCCTAGAAAGTACTGTACAAATACAGGCTGGAAAGTTTAATCCAAAAAGAGGTAAGACAAGCAAGGTGAGAAAGAGAAGTATTAGAACAGATTTAGTTAGCTTATTTAGCTATCTTACAGAAACAGCTTGATGGTGTGGCTGTGTCAAAGCTGCAGGTTTATAAAATGTGTGTAGCGTGCCGAGGTGTTCCATGGTTGGGCCAGCACCTTCTTTGTCATCAGTTTGAGTGACTTCGTGGCATCGGTCTCTGTTCTTTGTCATAATAAGACATTTTCCAACTAAATGGATAATGTTAGCAGGTCTTCAGGAACATTTTTGGAAATCCTGCTAAGGTAACATGAGGAAAAGAAAGTTTCTCTGTGCGGTGGCCTTGGGTTTAGCCTTTGGCCAGGTCAAGGTAATTTCATTTACAAGTGTTTCCTATTTAAACTGGATTCTGAGGCCTCAAGGCAGAATTGTAAATGATCCTGTCCCGTAAGTTACTACGTAATATAATATAGCTAAGCTTTAATGTACCATAAACTTAAATCTCCGTGTATAAGAGCACCCCACTGGCAAAAGATAAATTTGTTACGGGGAAAGTAAAATGATTCGTCCCAGATATGTTGTTAGGAGTTAATCACTGACTCTTCTCAGGTTACTTGAGCCTGGAATATTTACCCTCATCATTAATTATTTAAAAGGTTCTCTGTGGTGCTACCGTTGTCACCAAGAAAACATGTTTTCTTACCACTTTTTCTCCCTTGGAATATCAGATTTGTGGCCCTCTCCCATAGCTAGATTTTATTTTTAAAGGTTTTTTTATACGGAGAAAAAATTCCACTTGAGTCTTTAGCGACAAATGTGCTTGTGAATGGTAAAGTGAGGCTTTCTCTTACTTGTTTGTCATGTGGCAGAAGGCATGGGGCAACGTGACCACTGATGGAGCATAATTTTCCGTTCTTCCTCTAGCTTTTTGTCTCTGTCAGTTATCACCAAGCTCTCACAGAGCTGTGGTCCCCAGCTGCCTTCCATACAGGACGGCTTTGTGGAAGCACCGGGGCTGCGTCTCTCTGGCCTGAGCCGGGCCATGGCGCCTGGTTTTTTTGCGTGCAGTTTATCGTCTCCGTCTCTATGATGGGATGAAAAGGCCTCATTTTTAATAGTGGTGGGTATATGTTCTTATGGAGCCTATTGGACAGCTGTGAAGTGAAGTCAGTTTCTTAAAGTGGTAGTTTTCAGTCTTTCTGTTACTAGACCTTAAGCATTTCCTACTGGAGGCTCTCTGTACAATCAATTCCAGTCCACTTTGAACTCTAATTTTTCAGCTTCTGTATTTCAATGTTTAACCCAGCTGTTCTCATCTGCTCTGTACATCACGCTCGTGCTGCTCAGCTCTAGAGAGGCTGTTTGGGGTTAGGGGTACTGGTCTGAAGGAATCAAGAAAAGGAACTGTAACTAGAGTGCCAAAACTTTTATTATCAGTGTATTTTTTCTTTTATTCTTTCTCATGAAATGATTGCCTTTATAATCCTTGAACGGTTTCCTTCAGAGGAGAAATGAGTTCACGTATCTGTAGGTCTGTATGAACGTAGGTGGGGATTTCAGGAGCTTCACTACTTTCCTTGCTCTGTCTCCTCCCCATCATTTTCAAAGGGATACCTCTGTCACTCAGGAGAGGCATTTGTAGTGTTTCAGAGGTTAGAAGTGGTGGTGAGAAACTTTCCAGCCCTCTGTAGAGCCAATACCAAATTGCTTCCTATTTTTCTGTTACTGAAGCCTGTCCCATGGACCAAGAGGAGGCCGAGTAGCAAACAATTTGAGATGGTCTATTTCAAGATACAAGATGGGCAAAACGGAGCCCGAGGCTGCCAGCATTCCTTTTGCCTTTGTGCGTTAAATTGTTACCTTCTGTTGGGAGCCTAAGCCAGGCTTGGCTCTGCGTTCCCAGCACTGGTAAGAATGATGGGAAGTGCTGGGGGCACGGAGAGGGAACCGTGTGTGGTTAAGAACAGAAACGAAATTCGGTGCCTGTGACTCTGAGCAGGGCAGATGACACAGATTTGTGGCGGAGTGCTGCAAAAGCATGAACTCGTCCTTACAGAAAAGCTAGCTTAAATTTGGGTAGAAAGTAAGCTCAAAGCACAGTCAGACTTTGCAGGGGTTGGCTCTGCCGTGAATGTTCACACGCAGAGTGTCGACACTTAGCTCTTTTGGATTGTTCTCAGCCTAAACAAACTGAAGGGTGGTGGACTTGTCACACAACAATGCTGGAAATAAGAAGTATGTTAATACTTGTTAGTGGGCTCAACTCCTATAATGATGTATAGCTTTTTGTCATATTAGTTTTTGTAATACTTTTTAAAGTGTTTGTGCAATTCAAGGTGAAAATGGAAAACTAGGTAGATTCAAATGTTATTTTTTAAAGCTGTTTAGATTTAAAAAATATTTACTTTTTTATAAGCATACTTTAAAAAAGATAATATCTAACAATTAGTTTATAGTATCTCCAGGGATTTGGTTTTAACCTGAATAGTACCTAATTTTTGTTTAAGTGTTATATGCTTCTCTGGCAGCATCTCCCACTTTTTTCTTAAATGCCTTGTGCATAGTAAAAAGCATATAGAAACAGTTGGGAAGAAGTTAGTGAAGGCAGCATGTCGTGACATGTACTTTTTATGTTTTTTTTTTAATGGCTGTTATGCAGTTTAAACTTAAAGCATTGTGGGTGGTGTTGCTTAAAATATGCATTATCAAACCTGGTTGGTTTTTTTTTTTTTCCTTGTGGCTTGTGATTCTAAGCTCTATTCACCTACTAGGAAGTAAATACATTCTAAGAGCTGATTTTTGTATGGGAGATCTCACACAGAAAAACTGTGAAGTGTGCCCTTTGTCCAGCCGCACCTGATAGTTGGTGCTGTTTGGATCATGCCACAGACATGGAGGATGGAAAGAGGAATGCAGAAGTGAGTTGAATATTGAGATTTTTGCAATTTTCAGTAAGAAAATTAGTATGCTAGCAAAACTGTTATCCTTCCTTGTACTTAATAACCTTATTACTTAAAAAAAAAAAAAAGAGAATTTATGAAAGCCAGCGAGTATATCTCTCTAGAAGTATTTTTTTTCCCCTTTGACATTTACTGACATTTGTCTATGTCTGGCTTTCAAAGCTAATGGCTGAAATAAAAATCTTGGGGGCAGCATTGACCTTTTTTATAATTTTTTACAAGTCACAAATGTTCGCTGCTTTAGTCTTCAATCTGCTTTTTTGTGGTTTTTTTTGGGAGGAAGGGTGGGGGTGGTTGGTTGATTGGTTTGATTTGTTTGTTACTGCTTTAAAGCTGCCCACAGTTCATCTTTTATTTATTGGTGTGATGCACTATGCAGCAAGACTTAAGCCGACAAAGATCTGGTGCCATGGAATGTACCTTTTTAATGTTTCCTGCTTTTGTGTTTTCCTGTGAGTGCTTCCTTTGATAGCAGCACAGAACAATACATAGACTAAAGTCTAATTTTTTTATATTTTTTTTTTAAACAATTGTTACTTGTTCAAGAACAGTGGTTTACAGTTGGCTAGTACCAGTCATCTGCAACTGGTGCGTGAGGGTGCAGTTGAGGGAACCTAGCCAAGCTCGGACAGATTTCTGTTTGTTAAAGCATCCAAAGCTACCCAATTTGAAATGTATTAAACAAGGCTGATGAACCTTAGATGAATGAGAAGATAGTAGCAATAAATAGAAAGAAATAAAGTGCTATGAGCATGGAAATTTACTCTTTTGAGGGAGGATATGCAAAGAGAGAGGGAAAAGTCTCGTCTTCAATATTTTTATGGGTTAAAATACTGAAACCATGTAATGACTTTGTCCACTTTTCACTCACTGCACTCAGTTTACAGAAAGCTGTAGATAGATTTATGTACCCTTGTTTCAAAATTATCATCATTCCATGAATACCCAATCAGAACAAACATATGAAAGTATGTTTTTAAAATTGAAAAAATATAGTATTATTATACATACTGTCTTATCTTTTACTTTGGTAGACTTCCAAGATTCTTGAAAGAAAAATTTTGATTCCTTTCTGTCGCGTACAAGAAGGGGAGGTTCACTGACACTTAAAGATGGAAAAAAACAATGAAAGAAAATTGTATACTTGTTTTCATACAGCACATCGTCATTATAGATTGTAGAAGTATCATCAAGGTTGATGATGGGCCTGTGAATTTAGTGCATTTAAAACACGGGAGGAGGGGTACAGTTAAGTAACAAATATTAAATATTTAATATAACATTTTTTTAAAACAAATATTTACTATAACAAATATAACAAATATTTAATATAATAAATATTAAATATTATACTCAAGAAAGCCTACTTGCAGAGGAATATAAAACGTTGGATTTCATCTCTTAAGTCTGTTCTCCATCTATTAAGTTCAATTAGGGATTTTCAAGTGGTAACAATTTCCCTCTTTACTGACTGCTGTGAGATTCTTGTCCCTTCCAGTGACAGCGTAGCACTCAGCATTGCATATGATCCAATATTTTCTTAACTGGAGCGCTGGCAGGCCGTGCATCGTGGTGTGTCTGCTCTGATCTGACCATGGTGCCCACAAACTTCCTGTCGAGGCACCGGTGGACTTTTGATGCTGTAAGAACATGACACGTGTCTGTCACCATGTGATGGGAAGGTCGTTGTGTGTGGTTGGATGTACGTTTATTACTCAGCAAAAACAGAGACATTTTCCTCCTGTTTCGGTAACTTCTGTCATGCAATGAAAGCATCACAAAAAAGAGAGAAAGGAAACAGGCTGAAGGTCCCTGGGGAATTAGTCTGCCTGCAGCTGTGGGACAGTCAACAAAGATGATGGGAAGTGGCCTTTGGGTTAGATGAGTTGTTCTGTAAAAGTGGATGGATGCCAGAGTAGATGCTGTAGTTACTCACGAGATTCCCCAAGGACGGCGCACTGCTGGTTGCGGTATTTCAGCATGTCCGTGCAGCACAATTGTGTGACCGTGCTGAGAATGTGTATAAAATAGCAGCACTGCCATGGAAGTATGTGGCTGAGCAGAGTGATTTTAAAACTTCTATACTTTGTGAACTCTAGTCTCCTCTACTTTAGAGACTTCGACATTTCTGTGAAATATTTATAAACATCATTCTCTGATTTAAAATTGTATTTATTGTCTGTCCTCCAAAATACTAAGCTGTGCCATGGTGCTTACTGTGATGTAATACCTGCTCCTGATACTGGCGTGAACTGCCTTGAATTTTTTGACACGTTTCATAAAACTGCAGAACAAAAGTGTCTGTGTGATGTGGGTGACTGTTTCTGCCTGTGTAACTAAGAGTCACGAGCACAACTCAAAGCCAGACTCTCCATTCCAGGCAGTGATTTGGTTTGGCCCTGCTGGGTTATTGCTGCTGTCAGAATTAGTGTCAGCAGATCTTTCCCTGATTGACATTAAGTTTTAATCTAGATTTCTGACATTAGATGTGGGTTCCATCATGGAGTACTGTGGTCAGATACTTGACACTATTCTACAACTGGCAGCCTTCATGCTAATGGTGGGTCTTATGGACCCATCATTATAGGTAAGGCTATTGGCACTACAGAGGTGATACACAGGCCAAGGGTGACCGTCGGTGTCATGGAAACTTTTCAAAGACCTGCTTCCAGCCTGATTCAATACTTGTCTTTATACAACCTTATACATCTTGGTGCCCATATCAGTATGTTTGCACTGACGGAAGCGTGCGGAGTGAGTGGGGACACTGATTTTAAATTTTCGTGAAACAAACGCCACTAGCTAAGCCCAGAAGCTGTGGGTGAGCAGCCCAAAGATTCCTCAATGCTACAAATACACACCAGCACTCCTTGTGAATTCAAAACAGGAAACCCTGGTATAGCATATGCCACATGTTAATACCATTTCAAATACCATTTTAAAAGCCTTTCTGAATGCAGTTACTTCAGTGGTGAGCACTAAAAAAAAGGAAAATGTTTGTGATGTTCCCGTCAGGACGGGCATTGAATCTGTGACACCCCTCCCTCCTTCCTGGTTAGGGTTGTAAGGTGACATCACTTGCAGCATCGTTCAGATTGGAAGGGACCTCCAGGGTCCAGCTCCTACTCAAAACAAGATTGATGCTGACTTCAAACTACGTTGCTCGGACTTTGTCCGGGTGAGTCTTGAAAATCTGCATGGACGTTGATTCCACAACCTCTCAGACACCTGTTCCAGTACTTCAGTGCAGTGATTTTTTTTATGTCCTGTGGTAACTTGAATTTATTGTCTCT